>OU974070.1:26460936-27060936 GCA_918843875.1 Diadumene lineata
TATTACAAATTTGATATTACAGTTATACTACGATGGATAATATTAAACTATTTGCACATGATACTACAGTGACGATGGATAATCTTAAACTATTGCACATATGGTAATACAGTGATGATATATAATTTTAAACTATTTGCACATATGGTACTACAGTATAACAAAACAACTCACCTCTCGCAGCTGCCCAACAGTGATGTACCTGACAAAACAATGACAGACTTTCATGACAACAATACCAGAAATTTAAAGCCATCATAAGTCATGTTGATATTTATTTAGCACACCATACAAAGATAACATTTCAAACAAGAACAACTGGCAAAGAAACAACAACAATATGGAAACCCCATGTGTCTGAACAGTAATAATTATTGGTAATAATTAATAATAATTTGTTATTACTAAGCGATTCTTGATTCTGGCTACCTTACACAGGAAACATGATGGACGTATTTCATCAATCCCTGGGTTTGGGGTAGGGAGTGGGGCTCCTGTGTAAAAGATAAGAGGCTCACCAGGCCTCATTCAAGGTGTGTCTGCCTTTGTCTCTCCTTAATGTCACTCTAGTGTCATTCCACAATACTTTCTTCCACTAAAAAGTATGCAACAACACAAGTAACAAGTAACTGTTTAAAAAACTGTTCCGTGATCACCAATGCAAATGTGGGAAGTGCCCATCATGACGACTAAATAAATTATAACAATAGAAACAATAAAAGAAAATCAAAGAGGTCATTAGTACAAATTTTTCTTTACCATTTTGCAAGACGTTATTACTGTTGGCATAGTATGTTGTGATAGTCTTGATACAGCTGTCATTCTTTGGTTTGTCTTCACTAGCAACTGAAAAATAACCATCAATACAACACTTAACTGTATTCTACATATACAGTCAACTCACGTTATAGTGGACACCCAAAGGAGCCTGACTTGGTGTCCACAATACAGAGATTCTGCCATAGCAAGAACTAGTTCCATAGATTTCTTTGAGATGGGGATTGACTTGCTGTCTGTAATAGCCAGAGCTAGTTCCATAGATTTCTTTGAGAAGAGAGTTGACTGTATAGTTCAGCTCCTCAGTCAGACTCCACCCTCAGCAGGGACATATCCATAGATTATGAAAGGGGCACATATCAACATATACCTAAGTAATATGCGTGATATAAATTATTAAATTATTATGATTCATGATTCATTATAATTGGAATGTTGTCATTGTATGTACCTGTGAAGGACTTGCTTTCACTCATCATCCAGCTGGAATAATACATACACAAAGTTAAAAAAACTCACTTGAAACAACAATGACTATGTGAGATACAGAGACAATAATCTAGAAACAACCACTGACCTGTAGATGTTGAAATAGGCCACAAACCTAGAAAACAACCACATGATCTATTAGCATTTTAATATGATTGAATAAGTTCACTTGATAGATAAATGACAGCTATCATTAGTGAAGCATTACAAAACACCTCAAGCGTGAACAAAACAAGTATACACAACAGGCTTCTATGGTTAAGCAGCTCATCACTAGCCAAATGAAAAAAATAAAATAAAATAGTTTGTGCTGTCTGCACTCTGTGGTTAGTGAAAAGACAGCTAACAATGTGTAAGCACTACATACACACTACTGCATTGCACGAGAAATGCACACCACAGGGCTCAAAATAGCAGCCTGTCAATAACCCAGACCACATTAAATATTTGACAGCCCAAAACGATCATGGAAAGCCAAAAAAATAAAAAAGGTAAAAATTTGGTGCATAATGCCAGGTTTCCATAGAATCACTACGATCGTTGGGATCACTAAAGTTGCAAAAAAAGTGATCTAAATCGCTGAGATCGCTCAAAATCTCAGCGATTGAGCACAACACATAGCTTTTTCTACAGAAAACATGAAAAAATCATTTTTTCCCCCAATTATTCATGGCAACCAGTCTTAAGTCTAATAAATCATTCTTGCACCTATTGTGAGCCCTGCAACACTAGCTTCCTGCTAGCACCTTATTAGTTCAATGATATTCTGTGGTTAGTGAGAAGGCTGCATGTAATACAGATCAACTGAACTACCAGTTTAAAAGTATTTTGAAAGATAAACTTACCACCATGCTTTATTTGTCCACCAGTCCATATAGGAGGATACACTAAAGAAAGGCTGCAAAACAAAACAAAATCAATGTTCTTAAAAGTTGTCAATATCTTTCAATGAACTACACTATATCAACATTATGGAGACGAATATATTTCTTGTGCATGGGTTATCAAAATGTTGGATATCATAAGTAAATCTTCCCTGAATAAAGAGAGTTGGTCAAGGAACTATAATAACACAGTAATAGTCCGTCCTCTTGACAAGACTTTGGTTGTTAGATACACTATGGTCTAGCACAACTTATATTTTGATCTACTCTAATACTGGATGGCTGTTGACTTGATAGAAAATAAAATAAATCCACTTTATTTAAGTCTTGATGTATTTAGCTCGTTTAGCTAATTGGGAAGACAAATCAGAAACTGAATACTAGTCAATTCAAACGTAACATTGTTAAGAATCCCAACTGGCTAGAAGACAAACCAGTTGGCTATATAAAAAACGTGTCCGAGAAATTATATATTGACCAAATCAGAACCCAGACAAGTACAATTTCTGTGGCCAGAGTGGGAATCGAACTTGGACCACCGGATTGCAAGTCCAGCACTGTGACCACTTGGCCATGCTGCATCCGATAGTTCACATTTTTTCAACAGCTATAGACACTATAAATGTTACATTAATAATTCATTATTGTATTTTTGTGTGTGAATAAATTTGAACTTGAACTTGTCTGTCTGTCCGTCAGTTGACTCATGACATGATTTTTATGTTTTCACATTTATAACACAAGTAGCTAGCTTCAACTTACTGCAAGCAAGGATGTTCCTGCACTGGAGATACCAGCTTTCTGTTCACACACAGCCTGATAGTCAGTAAACTTCACCCTATACAATAATTATCAATTATCTATTTTTAATAATAATGACAGATAATAACATGGACTTTATTTTCACGGGTAAAATAGGTTCAAAAGTGCTTTACAATATCAAATATATATAAAATAGAAATAAACATTTAACACATCTCTGGTTATTCTTGAGATAAAAGCAATAATTAATTCTAACTGCTTGGCCACCAATGCCACACAATATAATGATATATATCATGGAGGTACAGATTAGAATTAATAAAATATTAAATAAATAAATAATAATAAATATTTTACACATCTCACCCACATAGTGGTTATTCCTACTACTCCTACATTAACTATCTTGCATATATCTTCTTCATAAATGTTCATTAATTTTGATGAGGGAGGAAAACCAGAGAACCCAGAGAAACACCCAAGTGGCATGAGAGATGTTATCAAACAAACTCAGTTCACATAATCACCTCAGTGCTCCAGGGATCAAACGAAGGTCACATCAGTGAAAGGCCAGCCCTCTCACGCTCAGTCACCTATGCCACCCACAAATTAAGTTAGTTAATACTATCAGTTGCTAAAAAACCTACTTGTTATAGAAACCCTTTGATGAAGTATCATTAGAATGTATCAGCTGATTCATGATCAGGTAATCTACTTTACCAAAGAACATACCACCAGACTAGAACATACCAAAAAATAAACTCATTAGTGAACAAATACTTGGAATTTGGCATTTCAGAGGGTATACACATTATAAACTAAATAAAGTTAAAGACAACATCATAACATGCTAAACAAACTACAAGGCTAGAAATTTTAGTATGTCACGAAAAATCTGTCACACCTACTGAGATTTTTGTGGATACTTCTATGTCTACGTTTTAGTTAGTCCCAATAGCTGCTTGTTGAGATATAATGCCCATAACTTGATGGAAGTCACAGATTTTTGCATCACGTTGTAACAATCACACAAATCCTGCATTGGTGTTAGTTATCAATCAATAGCAACACTGAAAACTTCTGGTGATCTTTAATCACTTTGAATTCTCTTACACACAGCCTTAGCCTCAAAGGTTTGTAATATTTTGTTTTTGTTTGAAAAAGCATGTGACATGAAAAAAAACAATTCAATGTCTGAATATTTTTATGCACAATGGATAACACTGTGTAAAAAGATAATTCTAAAATGTAATATTGTAATTTGTATTTATTGTATATGGGTGACATCTGCAATTTTGGAGTAAAATTATATTATTAGCATTTTAATTCTCACTTTTTTAGTGTTGGAAGATACTACAAAGGCATTCTCGTCCAGCAAATAACAGTACAGACCCTCATGCTGAAAAGAACAACATTTAACATTCATCAAATCTACTTACTAAACCAGCAATCAATCATCAACCAATCAATGAATCAATAGAACTACAGGTATCACATTTATCATCAAATTATCAATTGATATCAAGCAATCAATCAGTCCATCAATCAATCAATGAATCAATCCATCAATCAATCAATGAATCAATCCATCAATCAATCAATGAATCAATCCATACATCAATCAATGAACCAATCCATCAATGAATCAATGAATGAATGAATAAATCAATCAATCAATCCATAAATCAATCAATCAATCAATTCATCAATCAATGAATCAATCCATCAATCAATCAATGAATCAATCAATCTATCTATCAATCAATGAATCAATTTGTCAATCAATCAATGAATCAATGAATCAATCCATCTAATGAATCAATCCATTTCAATGAATCAATCCATCAATAAATCAATGAACCAAACAATCTAATTAATGTTTAGATTTCAAAGATGCAAGCAATACTTCTAGTTGACTTACTTCATTCTTCCCATCTCTGTCACAGTTGACATCAGGACAGCGACTGGATTTGCACTAGCAACAATAGAGAACATATCACAAACTGATTCAATGGATGAACAAATGAATAAAATAATGGAAATTAAATGAACAAATGAATCAACGAATCAATTAACAAACAAATTGGACTAAACTTGGCTCATGCTGTCCTCATGTACTGATCTATCAGATTGTATTGCTTCATTTTTATACTGTTTTTCTTTTGGAATCTTCATTTTTTTTTTCAATTACGCCATAATTATGCTCTCATTAACAGGTACAAAACAGCAAAAAGCTAAACACACAAACCTTTTTAGTTTTATCAACAATGAGCTTCGAAAAGGATCCTGACAGCATTTCAAAGCCAGTCACTAGAATAAAAACAACAAAATCATTAATAGTTATCACTGTTGGATTGGTTTAATTTGTAATACTAATGGTTTATAACTATAATATAGCTACAAATAGTGTCCAACATAATACACTGCAAGAAGTAACGGCAATAAATTATGAGTACCTGCAACTGTTCTGTTATCATAAATAACTTTTTTCAGTGCTGTTACAGATGATGAATTTTTCTCTCTGCGACCTAATATAAACAATTATAATATATTCAATTTTATTCAAACTTGAACTGCATGATGAACTGCATTTTTGATTATGTAGTTAACAATATTATTGTCAAGTACAGCTAATCTTGAAAAGGTTGTCCAGTTGAAATACTGATTTATCGATATGTCATTTGCATTTATCAAATTTTCAGTTTTCTTGTTTTAAATGCAAAGCTTCACCTATCAAATAGTTACACAGTTTCTTATAAGTATGTGATGAAGTTATTTTGTACATTTTGACTCATCATTTCTTAAAAAATAAAAATCATGACAAATGCAAATGACTTTGGCATTCGCTAAATCAGTATTTCAACTGGACAACCATTTCAAGAATAGCTGTATATAGTTCATTCAGTAAAATGTTAGGACAAGTTATTTTTGCAGTTGGAAGCATACAATGTACCTTGGTTATAAGCAGTAGTATATAGTACAGACTCTTGGCTAAGTGTTGATGACAGTCGCCCAATATCATTCCGATTAACATTGTAGTCATCACCACCACTGATTGAATAAAAAAAAACAAGACATTTCGAAAGAATAAAGTACCACAAGAAAGAAAGAAAGAAAGAAAGGTGGGAGGGAGAGAGGGAAGAAGGAGGGTAGGAAAGAACGAAGGAAGGGAGGATGAAGGAAGGGAGAAGGGAGGAAGGAAAGAAGAAAGGGAAAGAGGGAGGGAAGTAGGAAGGGAGAGGGGAGGAAGGGAAAGGGGACGAAAAAAAGGAAAAAAGGGAAAGGGAGGGAGAGTGGAAGGAAGCAATGAAGGAAGAAAGGGAGGGAGAGACAAAGGATGGAAGGGACGGAGGGAGAAAGACAGGAAGAGATTCCTGTTTACCTGCAACCCGTGCATAGTTTCTTTCTTGTTACACCAAAAGCTGTCTTTACAAAAACAGACTTTAAGCTGAAAACAAACACATTCAATTTTAAGGTGAATATATGTTCAAACTAAGAGATTCTTTTTATTTTCTGCTTAATTTTCAATCAATGTCAATTATAAGAAGTATCCTGTACAATAACTGTAAAAATATTTAAGGTAATTCAAGGCTAGTATTTTACTTCAAAGAGAGAGAGTTTTGACAAGCTGAGTAGCCCTTATCGCTAGGGCAAACACTGACAGGGCGGATTTAGATTTGGAAGTGGGAATTAAATTGCGCACTGTTGTATGATACTTTTGATGACATACACTCAAAGGCACCCCCTGTCAATAGATGTGAAATGAATATATCTCAATTGATGTGAGCTCCTCCTGACTTCCAACAAGACTGTATTTATTATTATATGTGATACCTTGGATCAACTGTCCATTTATTCTCCAAATTGGAAGTAGCTTTCAAGTCGACAGCCAATCCATCTACCATCTTTGGATTACCTGAAGAAAAATTCATAGGACATCTCCATATTCATGCAATTGTCATTTGATTCACTTATTTATTATTTCACTCACTCATAGATCTGTCATTTATCATTCATTCATCCAGTCATTCATTCAGAAATTTCTACATTCATGTCACTTCAACTATTCATCCATCTATACTAAGTTGTTAGGTTATTGTGGTGTAATCATGGCATGTTCTCCTTCAAGTATTCCTGCTAGTTGATAGCATGAATTTTTAAGTTAAACCCCCCCCCCTCCCTTGAAACAGTGTTTTTTTCATGTTTCTTTTCATAGCAAAAAAATAGCAACAGTGCTCTTAACATTGTCATGGGGAAGTGGGATGTGTCTGAAAAGCAGAAATTAAATGTAAATTAGTAGTGAAAAAAATATTAATGCTTCCAACTAATTTTGAATCTTAGTGTAGATCCACATGTTTTCTCACTCATTCATCCCATCATTCATTTTCAATTGTTTGTTTTCAGTTCTTACATTGACTTAATGATTTCGAGAAGTCTTTAGTCTTCAAAAGCACCATGGGATCACTGTTTGGAGTTACTTCTTTACAATATGACCTGAAAAAGACATCAATGGAAATTGAGAGAAAATATTTAAAAGAACAGGGAACATTTTAAAATGTGTAGTTCCAGAAATTATCAAAGTTAAAGGGTTGAAATAACAAATTTTTAAATGGAAAATACCCAGGCTCTGGAGTGAAAAGATTGACACAGACAACACCCCTAATACAGTATTATTATTATTTTCCATCAAAATGATTATCATAATAAAATGATGTCATTATAGTCATCAACATCAGCATAAAGATTGGTAAACAACAATTAAAATGAAAAGTCAGTTCATGAGTGACTTACCAATTTTCCAAGGATAATCCAGAGGAGTTAAGATGCTTATTTATCTCCGCTGGAAAATAATTAATTAATTAATTAACCCACTTAATGATATCAATACCTCTGTTACATAATATGCCAACCACACAATGATTGACAGTGACCTACAGCTATTCTATTAGAGTTTCTTCAAGTTCGCTGTGGTTCTGGTTCATCCTTTTGTTTGTTAGCTTGACCTTCAATATTTGATGTTATATGAGAGACATCACACTTTGGGGGTTGACCACAATTGAACAAGAAATCAATGCTTGTTTCTTAGCGATGTTTGGTGTTAATATATAAAAGAGACATCACACTTTGAGGGTTGACCACAATTGAACAAGAAATTAATGCTGGAATATCTATCCTGACTGTACTTATATCCATACCTCTGATTGCGCTTGGCACTGATTTGTATGAGAACCCTAAACTTGGTGAAGCTATACCAAAGCTAAAACAAAACAGAAATTTTATATCATTATTTTAGTACTTAATATATACAACATGGGTAATAGAGTGATAGTGATTGTTATTTATTGCAGATAAAACATCCAAATAAAAAGTTACTTATTGTTATTATTTGTCTCACCATGTAAAAATGGGACGTTTCAACTAGCTGAATGCACTCAAAGCATCACGTTTCCATAACAAGACTTAATACATCGTGAGACAAATGATAACTTTTTATTAATTTTATAATTATAGTTGTTAAGATCTGGTTAAAAACTAGTTAATAATGGTGATGATATAAAAACGGTTAATAATGATGACAATGATGGCAACTATTTTGGTTACAGTGAACTGGCCTGAATGTTTACTGTTATTTTGATTCACATGGAATCGTCCTATAGTTAGTCCTTACCTGAATGAAGTACCCTGTAAACTATCAGCATAGAAATGAAACTTGCGTTTCACCACTCTCAACTGAAACAAACATTACCCTATGAAATTGTAGCTGAAAAGCCTTTCTTAAGGAGCACAATAAAATGTCTGTAGTCTGTATGAAATATGAATATCTAGTGGCATGTATTTTTGTTTTGTCAGGGCTGTAATGGAAAATACAGTATGCAATCTGTAATTACGTCACCCTCTTTAAATAAAGAGTATCTATCTAGTATCTATCTAACACTACCCAAGCCTATCAGCTACTTCTCTAGAATTCATTCGAATTTGTTTAGAGTTTCTCCATTGGATAAGGTTTATCTGGTGAATGTCACTATCCTGAACTTATGCATTCATCTCTGGGCTAAAAAACCTCATTGCCTATAGGTAGCATGCAAATACAGCAAAAACTGTTTAAGTGTTTAATGAGAACATTTTGATTGTTTCTCTAGACAGTTTAAATTTTCTGTTGTTATGTGAAATGTCAAGTGTTTCTAGGGGCGGAGCCATCACAGGAGATTTTTCATTAATTTGGTTAATGAGTAAAACAATTACTGATCTCCTTGGAAACACAACATTTAAACGAGTAAAAAACAGTCCAAACAAAGGATCCAAATGTTAACATTAAACGCTCAAACAGTTTTTGCTGTACATGTTTTTTTGTAATTTTAGCATCAATAATCATCAATCAATATTGTTACCTCATCTGTAGATATGTCATAAACATCCATCACTTGGTCAAATGGCTTTGAAGATGATAAAAATGTATGATCCACCATCTTGTTACGGAGCTATACAACGTATTATAAAATTCATGAATAATTAATGAGCCCAGAACAATAGAAAATCACTACCGTGAAGGCATATGTATATTTTATACAGAAATCGTCCTGATTTGCATACGGTTTAGCTTGAAATATCTCGGCCAATTTCAATCTAATTTCAAAAACATTACTCTAGAATAGCTGCATTAATCTAGACATTTTATAAGTAATATACAATATTCGTGTCCGATCTGTATGGAATATAAAATGTATTCGCCTTCGGCTCGACATTGTTTATTCCATAAAGATCGGCCGCTCATATTGTATATATTACAAATGATATTTATCTCCAAGAAAAAAAGCACTGGTTTTGCAAATGTCATGAAAAAAAAACTATAAGCTACACTAAGTTGCAAAATTGTTGGGACATTATCTTCTTCTTTCTTCTTCTCTCTACAAGTTTCCAGTCATTCTTCCCCTCCCCCTAAATAATGTTGAATGAAGTTTCCTTTCATATCAAAATCATCACTGATCATACCAACATCACCATCAGTCCCAAATGGCCACAACTCATTCTCACAACATGTACATTAAATAGACAATGTTTCTTTGGATCAATTTGAAGGATATTGTGCATACAGGTTCATTATACACTTATTAACTTTCACACATTATTACTCTACTCGAAATTTTTGTTCTCTGCATATAAAAAAGTTTGACATTGATTTCTCTGACTATGTGTGAACTGTATCAATAAATTCCAAATGAAGTAAAAAAAAGTTTCAAATGCAAATTCAGTCGTCAATGCATCATGCTAGTCCACAGAAATAATCACAGCTATACCAAATGGACTTACTTCTAGTAATTGGTCTTTATTTAAAGCAAATTCAGCATCCAACAGATCAACACCTGGGGCTTCTGGAAGGTACCCATACTATACAAAAAGATTTTAAACAGACTGAATACCCCTAATATTGTACATATAGTAGATATAGTAATAATAAATAATAATAATAATAATAATAATACTTTATTTAATATAGCGCTAATTCCTTACAAGTCCAAAAGCGCTTTACAATAAATAATAAATAATTATAATAAATATATTATATACAAATGATAAAAAGAATTCGACTATAGAATAATAAAATCTACAAACAATATAAATATGTATAAAAATATAAAAAAAATAAATTAATTAATTAATTAAATTAAAATTAATTTTGTAATATATAAATATATGTACAAATAATATGAATATAACTATCAAAAATATGCTTTTCTAAATAAATATGTTTTTAATTTTGTTTTAAAAGTGGCTATATTTTCGCTATTTCTTATGTCAAATGGAAGACTGTTCCATAATCTTGGCACACAAACTGAAAAAGCACGTGAGCCATAGGACTTAAGATTAAAATTTGGCTCGTACAGAAGGGATTTTGTTGAAGATCTTAAAGTGCGCTTAGGAACATATACTTGTATTAACTCATTCAAATATTCTGGTGCTAAACCATGGACAATTTTGTACGTGAATAATAGTAATTTAAAGATAATCCTCTGCTCGATTGGTAACCAATGTAAATGTATTAATAACTGAGAAACATGATCAAACTTACGAGCACGAGCAATAACACGAGCAGCAGAGTTCAAAACATAATGTAAACGTTGAATCAAATAATTTGGGAGGCCATACAAAAGCGAATTACACGAATCAATCCTGGAGGTAACAAAAGAATGCATTAAAGTTTTAGCAGTGTCATAACTTAAATATTTCCTGATCTTAGCTATGTTCCTTATATGATAAAAGGCTACTCTACAGATATTATTGATATGCTCCTCAAAGTTCATTTGAGAGTCAAATGTGACACCAATGTTCTTGGAAGATTTAGATGACGAGATAACATGATTACCAATATTCATTGTGTCTAGTGCTGGAGCAGGCCTATGTTTAGCATGAAGAACAAGTAGTTCTGTCTTGTCACTGTTAAGTTTAAGGTTGTTATGTAGCATCCAGTGCTCAATCTCCTTTACACATGACTCTAGAGTAGAACAAGAGTGTTCACTACCAGCAGACGACTTGAAAGACATATATACTTGTGTGTCATCAGCATACATGTGAAATTGTACGCCATACTTTCGTAGTATGTCGCCAAGGGGTGCAGTGTATAGTAAGTATAGGATTGGACCGAGAATGGATCCCTGCGGCACACCAATTGTTATGTCACGACAGGAAGATCTTACGTTGTTGATACATACGAACTGACTACGTCCCTTAAGATAAGACTCAAACCATGCCAAGACAGTACCTTCAATTCCAAATCGCCTTGACAACCTTGACAGCAAAACTTGATGGTTGACAGTGTCAAATGCCGCCGAGAGATCCAAAGATAGTAATATAACACAACGATCGTCATCAATTGCTCTGAGAATATCGTTCTGGACCCTGATTAGAGCGGATTCAGTACTGTGACATGGTTTGTAAGCTGACTGGAATACTTCATGTAGACCGTTTTCATGTAGATGCTGATTCAGTTGAGCTGCTACAGCTCTTTCGCAGCATTTTGATATGAATGATAAGTTTGATATAGGTCTATAATTAGACAACACTTCACGATCAGCCCTAGGATTCTTCAGTAACGGTGTTATTAATGCATTTTTAAACGTTCCATGAAATGTTCCATGTTGCAAAGATAAATTTACAATCTTTGTAATAATTGGAATAAGGATGTCATAACAATGACGCAGAACAAGTACTGGAGTGGGATCGAGTTGACAGGATTTCAGTGATGATCCATTTATAAGCTTGTCAAGTTCTTCACTCTTAATTAACTGAAAGCTAGAGAACTTTACATTGCATTGTGAGTTGTTTACAAAATGTTCACTACTAATGTTGACCTTTCTTTGATCCAGTTCACTAGAGATCATTGAGATTTTAGTATGAAAGAATTCACCAAATGCATTAGCAAGATAGTCATCATCATCTGAAGTAGGAAGTTGTTTAGGTGCCTGATTATTCAAAAGCTTGCTGACGTTGGAGAACAGTTTTTTTGGGTCCAATTTTTGTTCTTCTATCAAGGTGAAGTAGTAGGACATTTTAGAATGAAAAACACACTGTTTCACAACATTACATTGCTCAGCATAAATTTCACGGTCGACAGTTAAACGCGATGCTCTCCAGCGACGTTCTAATTTTCTCCGCTTCCTTTTCTCTTTATCGATTTCATCGTTGTACCATGAAGCTCGCGGTCGAAGAGTGATGGTACGGTTCTTCAGTGGTGCATGAATTTCTAGAACATCCAGCAAAACTTTGTTGTATTGATTAACTAAGCCATCCAAATCATCGTACACTTTGGAAGAATTCTCCAAAAGGGACTTGCAGACATCGTGACGAAAATCGTCAAAATTGATAGCATTTAATCTGCGATAACACACCCTCTTTTTTCCAAACGGTACTTTACTGAGTGTTAACGTACAACCAACCATACAATGATCAGACAATATAGGATCAAATACAAATAATAATTAAATATAAAATTTTGAATATTTACTTGAAAGATCACTTTAACTGATAATTATTTAAATTTAAAACATATTGTGAAACAGGGATAATGAAGAGTTTACAGTCAATGAATTTGAATATGTTCAGTTCAATGAAACATTACTTTCAGATATTATAGGTTGAGCACTGGCCAGGAATAGATTCCATAACACAATGTTTTGGAAAGTACAGATTTAAATGGTAAAGTATAATAATTCTTAAATAATATAACACTGGAACATTGGATTATCATGAAGCAAATGCCTGTCTGATTAAACGTTTTCACTCTAAACAGGGGCGGCAGAACTGGGGGGGCCGGGGGGGGGGGGGGGAGCACAGGCCCCTCCACAAAATATTGGTTAAAAGACATTAATGCATGAGTTTACACAGTTAAAAAAAATTGTTTTGTGATTTTGGGGTGGGGGGTGAGGAGGGGAGGGGTGGGGGATTATAGTGCCCCACCATGGCTGTTACTGTTCCGCCGCCCCTGCTAAAAGCCAGTAACAACTATAGAGCAATATTATAGCATTTGCAATGTTATGTGATGAGGCCACAACAGTTGGCAGGAACAAATTAGAATAAACCATTTACATGAAAAAGAATTTAGTCTCCCACAGAAAACTTTCTTTTCTTTCTTTCTGTCATGGATGCTATCAATAAAGCCGGCTCTATACTTGAACTAATGGTACTCACCACTGTCTTCAGTCTTGGATGAAATGCTATTAGACCATTATTATTGACAACAAGACCATAGCCATTCTCACCCATCTAGTGACACAGATACAAACAAAATTAATAATAACACAATGACATATCCACCAATGCCTGGCTGTCTTATGCCTGGATAAAGTTATGCCTGGGTAAAAAGCAGAGTTCATACTTTTTTGAAGTTGCTAAATTAAATCCAATGACTTTCCATGTTTTTTTCCACAATTAAGTTTTCCATTATTTTCCATGACAAATAAATATCAAAAATAAACACCCAATTCATGATTTTGTTTGGTTGGTTGTTTTCTTTTTCTTTCTTTCTTTCTTTTTTTTCTTTCTTTCTTTCTTTCTTTTTTCCTTTCTTTCTTTTTTTTTTCTTTTTTTCTTTCTTTTTTTTCTTTCTTTTTTTCTTTCTTTCTTTCTTTCTTTCTTTTTTTCCCCTTTTTTTCTTTATTTTTTTTCTTTCTTATATTCTTTCTTTCTTTCATTCTTTCTTTCTTTCTTTCTTTTCTATTGGAAGGTCATTTTGTGTTGGACTTAATAGTTGAAATCAAGGATAATCAGGAAAAACCTGGTTTCAATGACTTTCAATGACCATGTGAAAAATAATACCAAATTCCATGACTTTCCAGGAATGGGAAGGTATCCATTCTATAGAATGTCTTAAGAATGCATCCTCTGGATAGGAAGTAATCTAATTGCAGATAGTGTTACCCATGCTTCATACAACTGCCCTCCCCCTCCCTGTTCAAAAATGTTGTGAGTGCAAATAGGCACAACGCAGCAGCAGGACTGAAAAGAACTCTGGATGTTTAAATAACATTGAGTGATAAGCAGCAATAAATCCATTACATAAATAATTATTCCATATTGCAAATTGAAAGAGATCATGTTTGTTAAAACTCATAGCACTTACCAAAGGTTGAAGGAAGAAATTTTTGAGATTTCTTAAGGGTACATCTGTCCCAGCCACACCAATCAAATGGTTGAATGGCTTCTTTTGGGATTTCTACAGCAAGGCAATAACAATTAGATGAACAAATTAATTATGTCACACAATCTCATTAGAAATATAACTGTAATATTGTTTTACATGCTTTGATATTTTAATAGAATGAGAACAAGAGTCATTTTCACAGGAGTGGGGAATGGTACAGTTACAGTACAGCTACAATACGGCATACAACTCAAATATTTCATTTATTTAGAAACTATGGTTACAATTATATGATATAGCACCGTATATGAAAACAACTCTAAATACATCTATAATAGCAGCAAGTGGAACCCTGGGCAATACCAAGACTAAAGAAAATGGCTGGTTTAAATTGGAAGGGGGTTCTGATTGAATTTAGTAAATTTAACAAAAGATATTAGAAAAATTTCAATTATGGCCCAAAGAAGTTGTTCAGTTTAAAGAGAATTCTGACATATTGAGCGACAGAAATAGAGTAGTTTCAAAGTATATGGATATAAATATATGCTGGGAAAAAAACACATACTAGATACTCTTGAAATGTTGTTTGTAGCTCTATTTTGACAATCATGATGATTGTTGCATTTCTAAGTGGTACATGGTTACTTACTGAGCAGTTGTTGTTGGTTGTTGGCCTGTAGAATACTGGTAATGCCGCGGTAACCATCATGCCTTGTCCCTTAATAACAAACACCAGAATAGATTTACAAATGAACTAATAAATTAGCTATCATTTCGTGATCATCAAAATGTTGCTTGGGGAAATCTGAATGCCAATAACATTGACCAGAAGATATCATGCATCATAATAACAAAGAAAATATCATAGTAAGTTAACCTTAGTAACATTAGATTACTGGTATTATGGATGACCTTTAGTAATCTGTTCATAATGCAGAATTCCATGATTGTTTCCCCATGAGTGGATTAAACAATACTAGATATTAGATAAGCTTTACTCAAAGGAGGTTTAAAAAACAATTTACAAAAGTGCATGAACTTAGCAATGCTAATCTTCCATATGTATAAAATAATAAAATCAAAATACTGGACTAAAATAAATTAATATACCGGTAATATATATTTGTAAATTACACTATTCATGCAATGTATTAATTATATGTTGAGGTCTATCAAGTTGCACAATAAAGTTAATGTTCAAGTGAAGAGAGTTGATATTATTTCACATCAGGTTTCCTATCAGTGGTGGTTGACAGACCTGTGCATCAAGGTAAGTCCCTGTCCATACGGTAGACTTGGTAAGATTAGCCTTGGGAGCTCTTGCCATTGGTCTGCTCATCACATGGATATATGGCTGAAATAGAAGAAAATGAATAGGCTTCATGATTTATCATGCAATCCATCCAGGCAAACAGGTTACTATATCATATCAGTATCAAATGCAGGATACTGTCTTATTAGTGGGATTGTATAAACCAGGCTCTTTACCACTTGTGCAAAATTGACTCCAACAGCAGTTGAATTAAAAGCTAAGCTTTTTCAGCATTCATTCCCTTCCTAGCTGGTAGACCAGCATGGGTTTCCAGAAGCTGAAGGGACTTTGGACATTCAACATCAATTGTTTTTATCAATTATTAATTGATATCATAATTAAAGTTAGCCAGCAATGAATTTCTGAAACTTCTAAGGTATAACAAACACTTTTAGTCTGTAAAAGGATTGAATCATTTGGTGGTTTACTAGTAACTTGAAGTCATGACATGATTTAAAGATGAAATATGATGCATTGCTCTTACCTCACTGACAGACCTCACAGCCCCAACACTTTGAATGCGTGAAAAGAAACCTAGGTGGAAATATTGATCAGTATTGATCTTTTAAGACATTTTTTAAGGCAAAGACAAGAAAAACAATAATGAATATATAGATCTTGAGAAGTACCTCTATTTTGCCGAGACATTTCTAACATTGCTGTAGTACTTTCTGCCGGAGGACCAACAGGAAATGTGAATATGCGAACCTACATATTTCACAGTAAGGACAAACAATGAGAAAAATGAATTATAGGACTTGCATGTATGTATGTAAATAAAATTACAATAAAAACAAAAAATAATAATCAATGGCACACAAACATAAAGCAACATACAGAAAAGAATGATACATTTTTTTGTTGTACCTCTGTTTTAAAGAAAAAAAATGTTGACTTCAGAAGCTTAAAGTTTCAATAGTTTGTTTTTGATTTTACTGGTACGATTATCTGCATATATAGTATTCAATACATATATATTTGCTGTTTGTTATCTTTGAACTAGGCTTTTTCTAGAGTAAGGTATTAATCTTACCAATCTGTTGCGGTTTGTAGAACTCAAAAACTCTTTTAGGTTGTTGGTTGTTCCATCACTGAAAATCATAATGGCTTGTTGACAGTTACTGCTATTACCAGCCTAGAAAAACAGAAACACTTTCTTTGATAAAAGGCATTTATGTGCAGCCATCAAATCATGGAATGTGCACCACTCTAGAAAGATTGTACAACCATGCAAAAGCGCGGGGGGGGGGGGGGGGGGGGGTTGGGAGGGGTGGGATTGGGTGTATTAAGATTTGTAAAATACTGAGTTTGAGTGAAAGAAAGATTAATGTTATCTTAAATGATACCAATTAAAATCACCCACCCGTCTCGTTTCTTCAAGAAGTGTAAATGCTGTTCCAACACCCAGTTGCCAGTTTGCCATATTTTCTCCTTGAAGGTTCTCAGATTTATCAATTTCTGCTTTTGCCACCTGAAAACAAAGAAATGACATCACACAAATGGTCATTGACACTACAAACTGATTTCTTCTGGCTTCTTATTGACTAGAAATATTCAATCTCATCAAACGTTTCTCTCAGATATTGACCAACCATGATATAAGACATGGAATTCAGCTTAAATTGCAAAAATGCTAGACTTTACCACAGTCTTTCACACAAGAGGGCATAAAACAATGTCATTATAACTCATTCAGGTGGAATCAGGCTGATTACATAAATTCAAAGAATAATAGAAAAAAAATATCAATATATGCTCTTGACTGGAATCATTTCTTCAGTATTCCAGTCTGATGACAGTTAAATTACCACAACACTACAAGACAAACCATGTTGGTGCATAACTAGATGTTAGGGAAAACATGTGAGGATCCCAGAGCAATATTTTCCTCTATGTGCAATTTGTTGATAAATGCACAGATAAGAGATGTTGCACAGTGTAGCAATTATTTAATGTGTTTGGTAAATGATACAACGAAATAACGAATAAGGGAGAAATATGACATGCCCTGTGTAAAACTTTCACATCATCTCACAGTTTATCGATAACAAAATATTACCTGCTTGTTCTTCTTGGTAGCCTGAATGAGCTGGTTTTCATACTGCTTACACACAAGAACCTCAGCCTCTTTATTGAACTATGACACAAAAATAGTGTTTACTAAAACAATACAGCAATTATTTTAACCATTTCTGCACTTGTTTCTGGTCAGTTGGTTGGTCAGTCGGTTGGTTGGTCAATCTGTCAGTCAGTCAGTCAGTTGGTCGGTCAGTTAATCAATCAAAACAACAAAAATGTAATGCATCGTTTCTTTTTTAATATCATTTTAACAAGTGGACGTGCCTGCAATCAAACAAGGTCAGGTCAATGTAACTTACCCAAATGACATTGAAGTAATCATCTTCTTCAAGGGTATCAATAAGAGCTTTTGCAGATAGTTTAGCCAGACTCATAGGAACACCCCTCATACTACCACTAGAGTCCAGTAATATGACTATGTCCTTAGGTGAAGTAGCTCCTTGAATAAACCTAGTATTGAATACAAAAATATGTAGTACAATTTAAATCATGATGATAATATGGTAATGATCACAAATCACAGTGTCAGATCTACAACTTTCAACATGGGGGTGAAACTTGATTACAAAAATTAATTAAAAAAAGTCAAGAAAATTAGTAATGCTAACTGGAGGTTCGATACAATTAATTCCATTGTAATATCAAAAATTGAAGGCACATGAAATACTACAAAAAAGTATATGGATGTGAAACCATAACATGCTCTGGAAATGGGGGATGTGAAAGCCTCTGAATTGCTGAGTAACATACAAAATACTCATGGAATTTATCAAGCACCACAAATTAAATGTACTAATAATATAACAAAGTACTAAGACTGGGTGACACTTTAAACATCTTTTAAAGACTGCATAATATTTAGTTTATTTTCTTAGTGATTTGTGATCATGATTTTAATTTATAGAGACAATGACTGAGTCAGACTATTTTTTATATCATCCATAAACATTTTATAGTAATCTAGTATATATTTTATTTATTGATATACTATTTTATCCAGCGCTTAGAACTGTAACTATGAGTGCTCCATCAATGTATTATATTATAAGTATTATTAAAATTAAGGAAGTACCATGAGCGACTTCTGGCATCATAGAGATCAACCTGCCCTGGTTCTAATGCCCATTTACTACCTACAAGATAATACCATAAGCAATATTGATATCAATTGAGAATAATATCTGGCAAGAGCTCTGAGGGCATCTTATGGTAATTGTTGATAGGGGCTCTAACGGCTATGGTTTCAAAGCTATCAGATCAGTTACATTGAAGATTTCCATTTTGATTGTGGGGTAAGGCACAAGCCATATTTACTCTCACTGTTTGTGGTGCTACAGTGTATAAATGTTTACTTGTTAATGAGTGAGAGATGACCTTAACCTTCTTGGTTTCAAGGAAGTAGACTGAAATCTGATCAATTGTGATAATTTATTTGCAAATTACTATGTGTACCGATCAAGATTGAGCTGCAATGTAAACAGTAGCCTGTTGGCAAATAATGTAGACATGGAAACATGCATTGCCAAAGTCAATAACTGGTCCTAGAGTTGTTTTTATATGTTATATGGTATCTTAAAATCTAAAAATTTGCCAAATTCTCACTTTTTGGTATCTTTTAGGGGTTGAATAGCACGTAAATCCATTATTTTAATATCTTTAAGAGATGAAAAATTTGCGAACCCATGCCCTTTTGAAAAATGGCAGGTATCTTTTAGGGGTATTTTTCAAAAATTTCCGACAAGCATCCCCTATCGTTTATCCCCCCCCCAGGTGATACACCACAAATACACAGCAACATTCAAATGTTTTCTTAGAAACTATGTCAACGATAAGATACAGTACTGTTTTCCACTCATACTAAAACAACTCTAAGATGCATGAGACCATTCTTAGTACCAACCTGGATAAATGCGCATGAAACCAGAAGTACTGGCAAAATACTGCCATACTAAAGTAGAATCATCCTTGGCATTCTTGGCAAACTCCTGGTCTATTTCTTCACTCCATTTAATGCCATTAACAATTTCAGAGGCTGACAATTGATTAAAACAGAGATAATAAATAATATGAGTCATTGTTACTTTTATTATTAATGCCACTAAATCAAAATAAGTACACTAACATTACAAGTAACATAGATTGTAGTAGAGTGCAATAATATACCTATAAAATTTCTACTAACAAATAGTGCTGTAATGTTAAGAATATGGGATCGATAGATTTTCTTCATAATTGATGCAGATAATAGTTTGAGTGACTCAGTGGAAATATGTGAAAAAAAAAAATGGGGGTCATTCACTTTGTTCACTGACTTAGATTTTTAGATATTTACCATTTACTACAAAATTGCTTTCCCCCCAGGAAGCCCATGGAGTTTTTGAGCGCATGTGCGCAAATGCATGATCGTGTTACCTAAAGTACATAATAGGCACTTTAAGCATGAAAATGAGAGAAATGACGATGACATGTTTGGAAGAAAAACCCAGGTCACATGTAAATAAGTTGATTGTAACTCGTCGTTGTCATCACCTCTCGTCCTCATGCTAAAGGTCCTTAATATATAACAAAGACCACCAATAACAATCATCAGCATTGCCATCATGAAATGATCACTATCATGATCAAACAGTTCAATCTTTGTGTTGATTGTATAAGAACGGTGATGGTGATGATCAATGATTATCATGTACTAACCTCCATCATATACGTCAGTTGGTACATGGATCACACTTTTATTGAAAGTGACATCCTGCCTATAAGAACTGCTGTATTCAAGCTTGATACCAGAAGAATTATTGATATCAAGGTTCTTGGCATTAGGGTAATTCACATTATTTTTCTAGATTCAAAAACAACAAAGTTTGTAGACATAACAAGTATATCTTGTTATCTCTTAATTATAAAAAAAACAATGTCTGTTTTAAGCAATACGAACTTCTGTAATTGGCATGTTTTATTGGTGTGCATGTAAAAATTTAAATCAATAACAATTCTGTAACTATTTCTATTAACACAATTTATAAATTTGATTACTAAAATTTAGTAAAAAATTTTTTAATAAAGTTACATTTAATGTCTGTCACTGACAACTTACAACCGCAATAAATTATGGTATGTTTTGAAAATTCGAATGACGAAAGTAATATCAACCAGCTATTTATCTCTACATGGAGGCATGGGTTCAGAGCTTAATTGGCATGTGAATTAAAGAAAATAATTCACTGACTTAGCTCTGGCCATCATGTTAGGAATCTGTCACAGGAATCCTATTAAAATGCCTTATTGTACTAGTACACAGACAGCCCAATATAACAGTCTTATAAGTGTGACAAACTACTCCAATATGAAGTCTTAAGAGCTGAATTGAAAATTTACATTAGCTCTGAGCCCTGCTTCAAAAGCATTTGAATGTTGTTTATATGGTCACATGTGCATTTTCACAGATGTAGATAACAAATTATATATTACACATTCATGATATACTACACCTGCTGAGTTAAAACCATTCAATCATTTGTAATTAACTCAATTGTTATCAGGAATACTAATGTACCTTAAGGTCTTTGTCGATCTCATGCAGACAGTAGGAATCCTCTGCTGTATTGACAATATTCTGAAAACAATATTATCCACTTTAGTAAACAATATCATGGTCATGAAAAACGTTATTCTTGAGCAGGATATGGTTGAAAATAAGCATAATTATACATATGAACGGTTATTGTTCTTCTTGCTGCTGTTAAAACATTGTTGTGTTATCCACTTTAGTAAACAATATTATGGTCATGAAAGAAGTTATTCTGACTTTCTCAGCATATGGTTGAAAACAAGTATATAATTATACATACTAGGAACGGTTAGGGTTTTTCTTGCTGCAGTAAATATGTTGTTGTGTTTCTACAGCTGTTACAGCTTGAGTTCATAAAATAATCATCCCATATGAATAAATTACATATTTAATAATAAGATGTAATTTTTGCTTAACAAACTGTGAATTGACAGATTATAATACAAGAAGGTGAAATGAGTATTACATACACCAAATGAAATTATAACTATTGCAATAATAAAGTCATGCTGATATAATTTGTTGGACAGCTTGCAAGGTCCTTAAATCTATAAAACATTGGTCAAAACACCATACGAGTTAGAATATCATTAGTGCTATTATAGCTTAAATGAGCCGTCTCAACCACAATGCTTTGCTCACCTCTGTTATTATTTTATTAGTACATATGAGTAAAATAAACAAATCTACAAAATATCTAAAAAAATCAATAACTAATAAGGAACTCTAAAAGAATTCTCTTGTATGGCATGAGTGAGAAAATGTGGAGAATTCAAAGAGATTTTATTTCTCTAGTGGCCATGTTTAGTCATCTCAAAAATGGATGCTCTAAGCATATATGATAGACCACAGGTCCACATTTAGCATCCTGGCTGAGATAGCTCCTTTAAGAAACATTGGTTGACACAGTGGTACAAATACTGTCAAAGTGAATTCAGAAGATATGAATGAAAGGAGTACAAAGATTAATTATAGATTACATCATTCGATGACTTTAAAATTATCATGTGTAATTCACTTAGCATCATTATTACGCATTTCCTATATAGCTGTCTACAAATTAAACATATTTATGCAAAATGGTGTAACTAATGTGTAAAGTAGAAACTTAATTACTTGATGATTATAATGATGATGATGATCATGGTCGTGGTTTATTAGCTTTCTTCACAAGGATTATTTTTTAATTCATTACAGAACAATAATATTTGTAATCTTGGCAATAACTTAACATTTCTGTAAACAAATTGAAACGTTTGGATGCTTAATCTGGAAAGGTATCTTTCTCTTTCATTATTAGAATAACTAGCTGGTGAAAGGCTGAGGATCTAAGTTCTCTTGTATGCTGCACCTTGTCAAGCCTGATGTACAAAGGCCAGCGTGTTATTCATAGCCTTGTGAGGCAATTTAAGTAGATGGTAAAACGCTAGAAAGGCATATAACCACCACAAGGTTGGCTCAGTTTAAAAAGCACCACATTGTGGGTTTGATCCCCATTGCCTGACCATTACTCAGGGCCTTCTTAATAATTGAGAAGAAATTGCTGCCTTTGTAATTACACCAGCCTGCAAATTTGGTTAGAATTTCAAGACTACCAAATACCTTCCATATCCTTAAAAGCAATAAAAACAATAGAATGGATTTAAAGTCAGTCTCTAAGTCTAATTCCATATCTTCTGCAACATTTTTTCACACCTTTTGAATAAACTAATGGAATAGAATACCACTTTTGACATCACAAGGCTTTATAAACTTACCAATCACATCTTGTTTGACCATTTTACTTAGTATCTGATACCAATACTTTATATGCTCTATTCAAGAATACATCTTCCACATAAAAAATATGGGTACTATAGAAAACCACATAAACCTAATCTATCTATTGTTAACTCTGCTTTGTAATCTGTTCATTCATGGTATAACGTAACATATTTTACTTTTTTTTTCAGTAAAAACCAACACTAATTACCTAGTACACAAGCTGATAGAAACCTTCACTTTAATTATTGCTTGTAATATATTATGAATATATATATTAATTTTTCATAAACGGTGAATTAGGGTTAAAATTGGACTATATCTGATCAAACAAAAACATTTGGATGAAGTAATAAGAATCCTGACTGATGTTTCAGTATTTTTAATATTAACAAGTGTTCCTTAGAATCTGTTTTTTCAAAAATAGCAAATTATGTTCCTTAGAATCTGTGTTTTCAAAAATAGCAAAATTATTCTTAAAATGTGTTGTTGTTTTTTTACAAACATGTATTAAACAGGTTCATGAACAAAAACATGATGATCATGTTTGCAGTATTTTTCAAGCTTGGTACACAAAATATGTAACATAGTCAATGACATATTCAATTTCAGAAACCATTCTGAGAATCAGAGACGAAAATCTTGAATGGCATTTTTTTATATTTTATTATCGAACTCCTTGACATTTCTCAGAAATTGGAACACAAGTATTGAAATAAAAAAAAACACAAAATTAAATTATGAGAGGGGAAATTAAGAATAGTTTATTAAAATGTACTTGTATGAAATAGTTGCTTAGAGATGACATTAAAGTAGCAATAATTACTAAATTCAGACATTTTATTCCTTGAGAAAACCAGACATGTAGTTATCTATTTGATACTTTTTCAGTCAAATACACATGGTAATTCATATAAAAATGTTATGGTTTCTTAATTTGATTTACTCTTCTTTTTTTCAATGGTTAGTGCTCTAAATTTACCTATTTGCATAGACAGCTATACGATACAGATTTTGTGTGGTTAGTATGGTTTTTGGTCACTGATTAAGGAAATACCAAAACCCATACTATAATTAAATGTAAGGAATACATAAATGCACCCCGCGAGGAGAGAACTTTATCAAGATCATAGTCATTTTATTTTTTGAATAAAAATAAAATAATTCATCAAAGACGCAAAGGCGCAAGGTTGCTTTTCATGATTCACAGTCAAGTTTATTGTTCTAATTTAGGCTTCTTATCGTTAGGAATTACGCTATCAAATAAATATATTCTTAAGCCACACACAACTTCAACACAATGAAAAGTTCATCAAGCTTAGTCTTGAGAACATAAAATTGATTCTTGTACATAAAAAAACTTATTAATATAAAAATCGAAGTCGATAATAGGATTTGATGAAAAAAATAAATTCACACCTACGGTTAGAATAGAATGGTTTTAAAAAAACCATTTCCCCCTTTTTGAAATTGAAATGTTCTGAACGTTAAAAAAATCAGCGATATTTGCTAAAATGACGAGGCATATTATCAAATATTATTACTATATGCAAACTTGATTGATCGGAATTTATAGCGAATCTTCAGAATTGACGATTCTTACTGACGAGCTAGACAGCGGCAAATAACTTAAAATAAAGAACCAACATTGATCCATGAGCATGATCGCAAACATATCTGTTCAATGATACTCGCTGTAATAAAAAACTGAATAAATTTTAGTACCAATTATTGTTTCATTTTACTGTGAAGAGTAAAATCACCATTTTAATTTGGAATCACAATAATATTTTTCACCTGTTTTTGATGTCAGAAAGTAAGTCATGCAAGTTCAATATACCGAGTCGCGATCAGACCAAACCGAAAATAGATCTTTTATGACATCCAAACGGGGAAATCAAACATCCTTTGTTAATAGTATATTTTTTACTTGTTCTGACACGAAAAATGAAGTTCATTATTACGCACTTTACTTAACTTTAAAGTGCAGACATATTAAAGCTAGCTTTTTATAAATAATATTAAAACAAAATAAAACAACATATCAAGCTCAACAAACAAGTGTGTACTGGTGGTACAATTATGTATGGATAAAGAACTGTCCAACGATTAGAATTATTATTATGTATCTAAGAAACGAAGGGACTGCCAACGGGTTTATCAACAAAATAAGAAGTCTTAGTGATAGCAGTCGGGAATAAAAAAAACCTTCACAACAAAACTCGATAGAAATTAAAAAACCTTGCAAACAATTTAGATAATTTTGATTACCTGAAGCTATTAATTACGACATGCTTTTGCAGCACTAAAAGTATCATTTGAAAATAGTTTACTTACCCTTAGAGCCTTTACTTTTTGGTCGAAATAATTTTCAATATCGTTTTTGGTGTCCTTGAGCAGCTGTCCCCAGTCAACGGCGGTTGTACTTAGATTTAATGTTTCATAACTCTATAGAAACAAGAAATATAAAACATTCAACATGAAACCTGGTACATTAAAAATGATATCATCTTACCCTTTGTAAGTCTTCGTCGTGAGTAACATTTTTGGTGTACAGATAAACTTCTTTGCCGATGTTGTTTGCCCATTCAGTGACCCTGACAAAATAAATCAGTCAACATTTATGCCGAATGAAACCTTATTTAACATGCTCCAAATTACTATTCTCATATATAATACTAACATGTCCTTTGTGAATTCTGTCGCTTTACAATTGTTTGAGAAGGCCAGTAAGAAGTAGAATGAGAAGCAGAAAAAAGACCTCGGCCAACCTTTCCCGGCCGCCATGATGGCAAGTAAACAACTATAGTTGTTGTTGGGAGACTGGGGTTGGCTGTCAGCGGAAGTAACTGATTGCCGTCAAAAAATAACAGCCTTTTATATGACATAAAAAAGGCTATTTCTCAACTCATATATACTTCACCAACTGGCAAGCACTCTTGCTGTTTGATTAAATTCTCATTTGTTTTAATATTTGTTCTTGCTGGTTCAGTAATTGGCTTGAGAGACGCGGTTTCACTGGGATAAAAGAACTAGTAATATCGTTATTGGCATATTTTCAATTTTGCGCGGACAATGTCAATTCTCTTTTTTAATTCAACAAAAAAAACCTACATTCAAGAAATTGCAAGAAAATACCAATTTATTTAAATACTGATGGATGGATGGATGGATTGATAAATGGATGCGGCCGATGTATGGATGAATAAATAAATAAATAGAAGGACGGATGGATGGAACACGAAAAACACGGAAAATTCTATAAACATTTATAATACAGTTGAAAATTACAAATTCTGTTCTACCTAGAAGCCGTGTACTTGAAAGAAAATTTTCAATAATTTGTCAATGATATAATAGTCTATTAGTATTAGTTAGGATGGATAAATGGCCGGATGGATTAATCGACATTTATTGATTCAGGAGATTTTACCGTATATCAAATAATAATAAAATCATTCTTTCCACCGATTCGGAGTAATTGAATATAACGCAAAATTGTGAACGCAAAAATAACAATGATATAGTTAACCTGTAAATCCTACAAAACTCGAAATGGAACGTTCGAAACGTCCATAAAATATTACGAAAATAAACAAAATTTAATCAATTATTCAAAACAATAGAAAATATAATTATTGAATTGCGAAAAAGATATGCCACTGTCGTGTGAAGTCATGGCTCCACAGGTGACACCCAACATAAAAAATCCACCAAATTACAGTGTACACATTTGCAAATTCCAAACGAACACCATTCAAATTTCTTTGCAATTTTATATAATTTTTTGTTAGGTACACCACGTAGGATGCCGTTGTCATGGTATCGTTGCCAAGTGTCGTGCCCGTACGTGCTAATATTGTTAGGTTGCCATGGAACATGTATCCCATTGTAGACCATCATTGAACCATTTTGTTTTGGGGCTTTTTTTCACCTTTTTTCTTTTACAGGCGCAACTTATTTCATTCTTTTGAAATGAATTACTGTTAGGAAAATACAACTAAAACATAAAATGGGAATGAACTAACTATAAAGGCAGTAAAATTTGGTGGATGTTCTGGCTGATGTTGATTGGTTGAAATTATCATTGTCACATCAACGTTAAATTATTCGGGAACTCATGCTCCCAATTAACGCGTTTAAACAGCTTTTGAAGAAATGGATACTGAATGAATGAATGAATGAATGAATGAATGAATGAATGAATGAATGAATGAATGAATGAATGAATGAATGAATGAATGAATGAATGAATGGATGGATGGATGGATGGATGGATGAATGAATGAATGGATGGATGGATGGATGAATGGATGGATGAATGAATGAATGAATGAATGAATGAATGGATGAATGAATGGATGGATGAATGAATGAATGGATGGATGAATGAATGGATGGATGGATGAATGAATGGATGGATGAATGAATGAATGAATGGATGAATGAATGAATGAATGGATGGATGAATGAATGAATGAATGAATGAATGAATGAATGAATGAATGAATGAATGAATGAATGGACGAATGAATGGATGGAGGAATGAATGGAAGGATGTATGAATGAATGGATGGATGAATGAATGAATGAATGAATGAATGGATGAATGAATGAATGAATGAATGAATGAATGAATGAATGAATGAATGAATGAATGAATGAATGGATGAATGAATGAATGAATGAATGAATGAATGAATGAATGAATGAATGAATGAATGAATGAATGAATGAATGAATGGATGGATGAATGAATGAATGAATGAATGAATGAATGAATGAATGGATGGATGGATGGATGGATGGATGGTTGGATGGATGGATGGATGGATGAATGAGTTAGTGAGTTAGTGAGTTAGTGAGTAGGAAGGAAAAGAAGGAAGGAAAGAAGGAATGAATGAATGGATGAATGAATGAAAAACATACAACATTGGATTGGTCAGATAGTATGTAATTTATGAATAAAGTAAGTGTCTATAGAAATAATTCAACAAGAATAGTTTAAGGTATGCATAAGGAAGATAAGCGACCACATGCATGAATAACAATGAATTCGAAAGATCAGAAAAACACCATGACTAATAAATCAAATTAATCTTAACAAAAGGCTTAATTCCGCTGATTACTAATTCACTGAACAAAATGTTAGACGCGTCTCGAAAACATGTAATAAATGGGTAATAAATATTCACGATTTTTTTAAGTTGATGTCGACGAATTTTGATTTTATAGTCGCACTTTCAACTAACGAAAAAGATATTCCATCAGAATTAGTTATCTGCACACAACCAGTTAGTTCCTAATCTGCAGGCCGCGTTTAATTCAGTGACTTGTTGCCTGCGTTCAAGTTATTTGCTTCTAGTTTGTGACGTCACAATGCGACAATTTATGACGTCATATCTTATTAATATCATCTAAACGGAAATGACCATCATCATTTAGCTATGGGAATTCCCGTTTCTACTTTGCAACGGTCAACGATCGGACCACAAACTGCATATTCTGTTGCAAGAAGCCATAATTCAAAATCGAACACACTCGATGGAACAACTGATCAGCATTTAGAACACGGTAAATCAACAGCGCGCGATTCCCTTCAATCACAGCGGTCATTAACACCTTCACTTGCGCCATCGAACACTAGATTTGTCGAAGTTTTCATACCAAAAGTTGAAGAAGTTGTAGACGATCTCGAGACGCACCCTAGAGGAAGCGATAGCTGTAGTGTTGGAACAAAAGTGGAGGAAACTGACGAAGAAACAGATGATTTTGAAGATATCATTGACGAAAACCATTCTCTCTGTGCAGAGAGCTCATCTACCAAAGTCCTCGATGCGACGCGTTCCCCTCGGGAAAACGTACCACCAGTACAAGAGGAAAACGACGAACCGAGCATTTCACGTTACCTAGCAACCTATCTCGAGGCTGATTACATTGTTCATAATTTAACAACTGATTTTAGCAGATATCTAAACGAAGATGTGAACACTGTGTTTATAGAGAAGCCCGCATATTTGCAAGATAATTGTGAAGTTATGTACTTTTCTAGGAATAGAATGCCGTTTTTCTGTCGATATTCACATAACTACCACAGCTAGCTTAGTTTCTGATTGTAACATTTTGGTCAGTTGTGAAAGACATCAGATTGTGCACATATTATTAAATACAGGGCTTCTGAAACAGTTATCGAAAAATTAACTCGTGGTAATACATATATGATAATGCTAATGATAATAATGGGAAGATGATGCTGATGATAAAACGTGTTCATGAAGATAATAACTAGTGGTTTTAACATTGTCATGATAAAGACGATGGTTTTGATTTGGTTAAAAAACGAAACGGGTGTACTGTTCACATGTCCTGGAAAACCTGTTTCGTGTTCGCGAAAAGTTACTTTGTGTGAGCGCGCTCAAAATATAAACATTTCGATAATACGTCAATAACTATGATGATGAGGGTGGTTTTGATACTGTGATGATAATGGTGATGGTTTTGATATGGTTAAAAAAACGAATTGGGTGAACTGTTCACATGTCATGGAAAACCTGTTTCGTGTTCGCAAAAAAAAAGTTACTTTGGTGCGGGCGCGCGCGAAATATAAACATTTCGAGTTTTCTTCTCCAGTCAAAGTGACGTCGGACCAAAAATGAGCCAACGTTGTCACTACATATAAAACTATTCGAGCTAAATCGAGCCGAGCTATTAAAGGCACAAGATTTGCTTTTATTATTAGCAACCTGCAGACATGCGTTACAGGTTCCCTATTGAAACCACGTTCTACTTGGTTGCTTCCGCTGTAATATGATTTTTTTTTTAAATACCATGATTTAAAGTTATCCCAAAACATGTGGTCCTGTCCACGCTAAACGAAATTTTACATGTGATATCAATGGCAACAGATCTGTTTCTCAAGATCCACCAGGCGAGTGATGAAAACATCAAAAGGGATATGAAAAGATACGGTAGAAACAATGGATCGTGTTGTTTCGTTGCGACTGTTGTAATTCTTGCGTTAGGTGTTTTGATTATCATCATGAATGTTGTGAACTCGATCATCAGTGCGACTATTGGAATAGAGCAGTTTAAGAGCACTGTAAATGATGATACAAAACATTTATATTCTGTTCAACCACTGAGGTAAGGATGAAGATAGTTTGATACTTTTAAAATTTCACAGTACTGGTTATGTTGAACAAGAAATAATTGATGGAAAAGATTATCAATAGCGCACTGGTGGTTCAGTGGTAGAATTCTCGCCTGCCACGCGGGAGCTTCGGCTTCGATTCCCGGCCAGTGCAATATATTTTTTCTTTATCATCATCAACATTACCATCATTAATCATCAGCGCCACCATCACACTATCATATATGACATAATTTTCTTTTGTGAAACAGTTCGTCAGAGTTGTACTACCTTGACAAACATGGCTATAGAATTGCACTGCAGTCTGAAGTGACAGCGGACAATACCATTAATAGACACAGAAGTCCCACTACCAAGACGCAGCCTCGGCCAACTGAAGCAGCTTTGAATGGTTATGACGTCATGCACGGCGAAAACGAGGCTGAACGAGATGAAACCATAGACTACAACTTGTACGATAAAACAGAACAAGATGAGTTCGTTAAACAAAGGTTTGATTGAAGAAATATGTCGCTCAATGCTTGTTTTCATCAAAAAGCAATAAAGCACAATCAAAAGCACGACATAAATCCAAGAAAAGTGATGATCCAGATATTTCCTACATAGAAGCCACAACTCTCTGAGACGTATACCCGTGACTTGGAGGGGTGGAGAAAATCTAAAATAAAATGCATTTATGATAAAATTTAAATCAAAATTGTGCAAGGCAAACACAGAAGCAATTAAATTCATTTAACTACAAAAAAAACCTGCACGACCAGTGTAGGAGGAGACAAAAACGAGAGAACCGAAGTCAGTTTCAGTTTCAAGTTTTTAGTTGTGCTAAGTATCTATGTACTTGTTTTCGTCAGCAGACGCAAGTGTAACGAAAAGAATCCTATAAAACAGTTACTTCTACTCAAGACACATCGTACAGGCAGCAACACGTTGGCTAATGTAATCTATAGATATGGAGACTTAAACAACCTGGACTTTGCGTTGCCCAAAGAACATTCCTACGAGTATTACTGGCCACTGCCTTTCAACCCAAGTTTTATTGATAAGCAGTTTATGAATACGACTAAGCAAGCTGATATGCTTGTAAATGCAAGACTACGAATAAATTCTATGGCCATGTGGAAAAGTCAGGTATCTACATGCTTAGGATTGAATGCATCCAATAGAGCTAGATGTAGCACATTAAAAACGTATGTGTGTGTGTGTTGTGGGGGGGGGGGGGGGGGTTGCTGGCATAAAGAAAACGAAAATATATGTTAAAACTCATTTTATTATTAATGTTTGTTGGTACAAAAAGTTGGGAGACGTCGCCCCCCTCCAGTCCCTCCTCCAGAAACCCCCCGATTTGGCGGTCCCTGAGTGTTGTTATCGGGCGTTTATGCACCGATTAAACGCAGGATGCAAGGCAGGCTTGTTGAGGAAGAGACTTTTTGAAAAAAAAATTAAACTGGCCAATAAAAAAAAGGAAAACTGAAAGTTAAAAAAAAAAAATCGGTCCAGTCCTACCTTCTCGTTCCTTCCTAGCTCATTTGATAAACAATTGTTTTTCAACTTTCAGGGTGTTTTCTTGATAGCAGTTATTCGTGATCCTGTGGGACAGTTTGAGTCAGCCTTCTATAGCTATCATCTTGATAGAGTATTTGGCTTAGACAAGTCCTCAGATCCTCTGGTAGAATTTCTCAAATCACCAAAGCGATTCTTTTCAAATTACCTGACAAATGTCAAGCAACCTGACACAAAACTGAATCTTGCTGTGAATGGTAAGTGATAATTGGAATATCCCAGACAGATGATGAAGGTCGTTGACTGATTTATTCGTATTTTTTTGGAGTTATCTACCGAGGATACTCGTCGTATCTCGACAAAAAAGAAAAAAAAACCTTCAATGTGGTATCTCTTGGGTGTCCGGATAAAAGTTTACACTTTCAAATGAATTCAACTTTTAGTATCTTTAAACGATCATATATAGTTGAAGTTGACATTTTTGAAATTACGATTTTAGATCAGTTTGATATGAGGGACTAAACCAGGGAGCAAAAGTTTTGTTGCGCAACATATTTTTTCGCGTGAAATCGTTGGTACACACGAAGGAGCTTGCTCCGTGAGCATTTTGCGGGAGAGTGTTGCGGGAACAAGCTCCCTCGTGTGTACTGGCCTTTACGCTCAGTTTGCTATCATTTACATCACTTGTCGATTTGTACCCGTAATGTTTTCACTACAAGTGAAAACTTTGGTTTCCAAGCAGGTCCGATGTTTGACATTTCATTTATTTCCTTCTTATTGTTATTATTCCTGTCTTTTCTTTCTGTCTTTTCTGAAAATTTTCAATTACCTCATTCTTATGTTCATCTCTTGTTCCTACTGCAATTCAATGCAGGAAAAAAATTGTGATTTCCAGAATGGGTTTATTTTGGTTTTTGTTGCATTTTCCCACCAATAACCCAAAATAAACCCATTTTGGGAATCCCAAATTTGAACCCAATGTTGGATTTTGTAGCATTTTCCCAAACATAATCCAAAATAAACCCATTTTGGGAATCACAATTTTTTTCCTGTGATTGTTACATTGTCATTTCTAAAGTGAACAGTATCTTTCTTTTCATTTCAGGTCAGATGTTTGACTTGGGACTTAAACGCATCCACTTTTCCGATGATGATATTATCAATAGGACAATAGATGAACTAGTTGAGACCATAGATCTTGTTCTTATATCTGAATACATGGATGAGTCAATGATTCTCTTGAAGAGAGCTTTGTGCTGGGATATTGACGATGTTCTTTATTTTGCTCACAAACAAAGGCACGTGGACTACAGAGACTTAGGTATTTCAGCAAATACTGCGGTAAGCAATTCTTGGATTGGGCGTTATGGCCGCCATATTGGAAACATGACGTCGATGTGCCGATTTATCATTTTATTTTATTGTATTTTATTTTATTTTTGAGTCTTTATTGAATTCATAAGAAAAATAACAATAATACATTTCTTATGTTACAACTACGTTACAAATAAGAAATGTGTTTGTTCTCTTGTTTTTTCCAACATTGCGACTGCTTTACTATATATTCCTTAAAGGGTTCTTTGTCATGTCATTGTGGTTGCAATATAGGATTGATATAATTATGTAAATTCAGTTGAATAGACCTTTTTCATAATGGCCGAAGGACAGAGAAAAATATAGAGCGAGGCAAGCCAGGCATTGGCAAAAAAATGCCATACAATTTCTTATAATTTTAACCTAGAAGAACTTTTCACGCTTTTTGTCTAGAACAGCGAAACCTCCCAGTAATGTCTATTCATGTTATTTCTTTTATTCGAGAACAAAATATGAAAAAGTTTATCATTTTGAAAAAGTCAATTTTTCGCCATGAGATATTTTTCGTCTGAGATAGTGCCAGATACCTGATGAAACTAAAATTGTTCGACTACATGGCAAATGTAACAAAATATATATCAATCGATCAATTATTACACCACTTTTTAAACTATCTTTATTTTACTGGACATAAGTTTCATTGTTTGTATTGCCGCGTTTTAATGTTTTATTTTTTATTTAAACTGCAATAATCCACATTTGACAACCGGCTTCCGACATTTATGCGAAAACGTTTTTTGCAATCGGTGCACGTACGTGAACGTATGTACGAGCTCCGACTAGGCCTTATACTTATAAAACCTTTCTTCTTTCAAATACAGGAGCGAACGTACAAGCTCCGACTATAGCAATTTTACTAATAAAACCTTTTCTTTTTCAAATACAGGAGCAAATTTATCAGTGGAACCACGCCGACACCACCTTGTACAAACATTTCAACCAAACTCTATGGAAAAGGATAGCACAGCAAGACAGTACGTTTTACGATGAGCTGCGAGAGTTGAAACTCAAACGAAAAACACTCGAGAAAGAATGCATAGCTTCAACAAGTATAGATCCAAACACTGGGGAAATGGTTTACAAACTTGAACCAAATTTATCATCATTTAATAAATATTTATGCGAAAAAATGAACATGAACGAACAAGATTACGTCACCTACTTAAAGACAAAATTAAAACTAAGATACCAGCAAGAGGATCTTGATGTTAAGAAGACATTTCAGGATATGGAAGACAGGGCTTTTAATTTATCAACTGTAAAATGACTGAGTGTGCGACTCGGTCCCTATTGTATTTGATCGGCAGCACAGATCAGACACGTGTCCAGTCGCAAAGGCAAAGCCGATTTGCTCCAATTTTCTATTCCCATCCGTCTCTTTGCGCGCGAGAAAAAAACATATTCACGTAAATATAATTTGCTATTTCCCGATTCACGCAAAAAGGGGAAGGAAATCTGTATTACGTTAAAGTATTTGGCAGTTTCCCGTATAAGGGGAAAATTATAAAATCGTTTCACCAGATACTGATTGGTACTCATGGCAATTACCATGAAATGCCCGTCAAAAGCCAATCATGCCAAGGTAACGAAACTTAACATTGAAAAAGTCACAAGAAGCCAAAAAAGTGAAATATTAATAACAACTAAGAAGTTACAACTATAATAATAATTTGAGAGACGTTTTACACTTAATTAAGACTATTCCAAATCACGCTTGTATTAGAAAAATGAAAAGATGTATTCCCGTGAACGTAAATCGATGAAATCCTGAATTAAAAAATGCAATAATCCCATTTCCTCCAAAAGAAAACTCGATAGTCCAATCCCGTTGGCCGCAAAAGGTATAGGAGACCCTGCATCTATATCTTGATTCGGTAAAAGGGATACGCGCGGGTCATACGGCAGAATGTTGCGATATTGTTATATTTCTTTCTGCGTAAAAAGTAACTCAAAACGACTTCAACTTGGTGAGACTACAAAGATGCGCAAAGAATACAAAGTGCAAAGAAGGCTTTTTTTTTGTAATAAACATATAAAATATATCAATAGATTAATAAATCAAAAGTATTTAAATATATAGTTCTTTTGTATTTTTGCATCCATTTTGAATTAATTATTTGGGTAGAGGGAATTTAAACCAAAATGGTGCCTGAGTGGACAAAGTACATCAACGTACCATTTGTGGGCTTCCTGTGTAGCAGCGGCATTTCCCATGGAAAGCACGTGTTGCAATAATCCAAGATGGCGGTCGAAAGACACAAACCTGGTCCTCTAAAACAACAGAATAAAACACATAAACATGGACGGCATAGGAGCAAAGGAGCTATGGACAAACAAAACAAAGGTAGTGCTTTCTCTCTATTATAAACATTAATCATATCAACTGTTACGAATGCGTAAAAATTCACAAAAACTTCAAGCCCTTTCTGGCCCAAACATGAAAAATTTGAAGATAAATTTTCTTATTTCTTTCGTATGAAAATCTGTTTTAGGAAAAGTTTCTCTCAAAGCTTTATCCAGTAAAGGAAGAGGACATGGAGCTGGCAAGGTGAATCGGCGAAATCAGGTAATTCTAAAACAATATGGTTTAAGCAGCTGTTTGAAAATATATTATTTTTGCATTTAAGTTTTTGTAAAATTTTTAATATACACATACTAAAATTATAGTTTAATCAATGCAAGAGAACATTCAATTAAGAAATATGGATTATGTCTGATAACTTGTTTCGATCACAATGAGTGCAATATTGTCTTTCTTTGTAGGCAAAACAAATGAGATCTAAAAAGAGAGACGAAATCTTAGAACAGAAACGAAAAATAGGAAAACAAGGCAGCCCACCTCATATTATTGTGAGTATAGCATGACAATTCACTCTTAAAATATTATTCACGTGCAAAATATTAGAAAAATGATTGAATGCAATGGACTACTTGCACTAATGCACCTATCAGCGGCTTCCCCTTGGGGTTGTGACCTCTGGGCTGACCAGGGAGATTGTAAAAATTTTATAAACAATGTTGATAATTTTCCCCTGGGGGAAGGGAAAATGACCCTGGAGGTCTTGTATCTCTAAATCTGATTTGTATCACTCTCTCTCATTCTTTAAACTCAACATATAGGTTTATGTTTATAGGCCATTGTACCTTTATCAGCCAGTGCTGACCCACAAACTGCTTTGAATCTTTTTACTTCATGTGATGCTGAGAGTACTGTATTTCCATCCAGTCATTCTACTACTATAGTGTGAGTACTAGTATTAGGGAGTAGAAGATGTCAATGTTATTTGGAACTTTACATGGTGCAATATTTCATGCTTGTAACTTGTCTTGGAACTTTCTTTATTTTCCTCCTTGAAATCATCCCCGAAGCTGGCTGAAGTATGTTTCCTCATGTATGCTCAATATAGTAGCAACTTTTTTGTGATGTTCATGATGAACATAGAGGTATGATGAGTGTGAGTATCCATCTAAGAAATGCTAGCCACCGTGTGGATGAGATGCAACACCGTTCTTTCATTATTTTATTTTATCGTCTATCAATAGGCTTACTGTAATCGACGAAACGAAATGAGAACGAAATGAAAACGAAATGAGAACGAAATGAAAACGAAATGAAAACGAAATGAAAATTAAAAAAAAACCTTGATAGAAATGAACTCAAAAAGGAAAATAACGAAAATAAATGTTATGTTTATTCAGTTGACTGACAAATATGGCGGCAATATGCTTACATCAGAATCACATCACGCTTTCGCTAGATTTGCCAAGCAAAACTATACATACCCTCAAATAATATTCCCACAGAGTTCTATGAAAGGTCGATGATAGGTATGTAGGCATGACATTCTTAATTTTGTACTATCATGTACAGGACGGTCTTTGATCATCGTTCAAGACAACACGTGAGGCGACGGGAACACATGAAACAATATCTCGCCGATAAACTTCACTTTTTCGCCGCTACAAACCACAACTGACGACCTTAAACTATGCCATGACAGTAGTACTTCCACAATTGTAGGTTGTGGACTAGCAAAAGACATTAAAACAAGGGATAAAGTCCTCATTTCGTTTTCATTTCGTCGTTTACAGCACACTGTAAACAGAGAAACGAAATGAAAACGAAATGAATCCGCACCCCCACCCCCTCAGTTCTATAATTATGCAATGACAACAATTGTCAAGATTAGATAGAAACGCTGCCATATCTCAGATCAAATTATATAGACTTTATTTCAAAATACTTAACAATTCCTTTTAGCTGGACAACTAAAAAAGGCGCATTTGTTTTGACTCGGTGAATTGTACAAGCAACGACTAATCAGGCGGGAAACACGACTGTCCAACTTTTGTGAAAATGTTAGAGAATCCCTTGCTGTAATTCATGTTAAACTAGACATACTTGCTTCAGGAAGCCTAAGCGATTCTTCTAAGCTGAGCACATCGATATAACATCCATTTATTTTTTCAATTTTGACAAATGTCTGACCATGATGATCGATCAGATGTGTCACTCTGGCTCTCGAAAATGCCATGGCCGATAAATCCACTTTTTCGCCGCTACAAACCACAACTGACGACCTTAAACTATGCCATGACAGTAGTACTTCCACAATTGTAGGTTGTGGAATAGCAAAAGACATTAAAACAAGGGATAAAGTCCTCATTTCGTTTTCATTTCGTCGTTTACAGTGCACTGTAAACAGAGAAACGAAATGAAAACGAAATGAATCCGCACACCCACCCCCTCAGTTCTATGATTATGCAACTTGTTTCACGTCTTGTTTCACAGACGAGTAAAGTTTACTCATAAAAAAGTACTGTTGGAAATATAGTACGTGATGTACTATAATTAATAATAATTGATATTATAATAATAATATTAATAATGTGAATAATTAACCTAGTTCAGTAGTTACGTTTTCTAGTTCCAATTTTGTTTTGTTAATATATTTCTTGAAGTGTTACATGTAAAAATGTAATAACGCTGATAATATATTATTTACAAGTTCAAAGTGTCATTTATGTCGCCTTTATTTTGTTATTCACCATCCATCCATCCCGATCCATCCATCCATCCAACCATCCATCCATCTGTTCCTTTTTGTATTACCACACTATCATTTACGTTATTCAATACGTTTATTTAAAAAAAGTTGTTCGTGAATCAAAGGTATAATTGCCGGATTTGCTAAAAGAACTGAGGGGGTGGGGGTGGGGATTCATTTCGTTTTCATTTCGTTTCTCTGTTTACAGTGCACTGTAAACGACGAAATGAAAACGAAATGAGAACTTTATCCCTTGTTTTAATGTCTTTTGCTACAATTACTCCTACAATTGTGCAAGTACTACTGTCATGGCATAGTTTAAGGTCATCAGTTGTGGTTTGTAGGGGCGAAAAAGTGGATTTATCGGCCATGGCATTTTCGAGAGCCAGAGTGACACATCTGATCGATCATCATGGTCAGACATTTGTCAAAATTGAAAAAATAAATGGATGTTATATCGATTTGTCCAGCTTAGAAGAATCGCTTAGGCTTCCTGAAGCAAGTATGTCTAGTTTAACATGAATTACAGCAAGGGATTTCGCTAACATTTTCACAAAAGTTGGGCAGTCGTGTTTCCCGCCTTATTAGTCGTTGCTGGTATTACAGTTCACCGAGTCAAAACAAATGCGCCTTTATTTAGCTGTCCAGCTAAAAGGAATTGTTAAGTATTTTGAAATAAAGTCTATATAATTTGATCTGAGATATGGCAGCGTTTCTATCTAATCTTGACAATTGTTGTCATTGCATAATTATAGAACTGAGGGGGTGGGGGTGCGGATTCATTTCGTTTTCATTTCGTTTCTCTGTTTACAGTGTACTGTAAACGACGAAATGAAAACGAAATGAGGACTTTATCCCTTGTTTTAATGTCTTTTGCTAGTCCACAACCTACAATTGTGGAAGTACTACTGTCATGGCATAGTTTAAGGTCGTCAGTTGTGGTTTGTAGCGGCGAAAAAGTGAAGTTTATCGGCGAGATATTGTTTCATGTGTTCCCGTCGCCTCACGTGTTGTCTTGAACGATGATCAAAGACCGTCCTGTACATGATAGTACAAAATTAAGAATGTCATGCCTACATACCTATCATCGACCTTTCATAGAACTCTGTGGGAATATTATTTGAGGGTATGTATAGTTTTGCTTGGCAAATCTAGCGAAAGCGTGATGTGATTCTGATGTAAGCATATTGCCGCCATATTTGTCAGTCAACTGAATAAACATAACATTTATTTTCGTTATTTTCCTTTTTGAGTTCATTTCTATCAAGGTTTTTTTTTAATTTTCATTTCGTTTTCATTTCGTTTTCATTTCGTTTTCATTTCGTTCTCATTTCGTTTCGTCGATTACAGTAAGCCTATCAATAAAATCTCCATGTTCATATCTCTCACATAATTTAATTTGTTTGTGAATTTAGTTCCCCTCAGCTGAAACAAAGATTTACATTACTACCTCTTCAACATGGAGACCTTTACTCTACCCTGGATGCTATTAAGGTACATCTTTTTTTTTTTTTTTTTTTTTTGAAAACTTTCTTTTTTTATTTGATAATAATTTGATAATAAGCGAGCCTGAAGCGAGCGAGCAAGGCAGCAACCCTAATCTGTAAAGGGAGTTAAAATCTCGATTTTACCCCATAATGCACCGCAAATTCGTTTACCTACGTCCCTTGCGCGCCTCGTATGTTGTTATTCGACACCAAAGTATTCCTTGGATTTGTGTGGTCAAGGTGAGTCTTTATATAGTCCAATTTAATCTTTTTTTTCTTTGATTACTGTGCAAGACGCTCGAAGAATAATCACTTGGAGTAAATACAAGTGATAATATTAGGAGAGCTTTATCGTATAACTAAAATAGATCATAATTTCTTAAGCTTGCGTTGGACGGATCGTTTGAAAGTGCGACTGTTCGTTCTAATATTTGTAATATTTTAACATTATGATGGTACAAAACTATAAGTAAAAGCAAGAATTTGTTTCAGACGGCTAAGGTAGACAAAAATTTACATTGATTACGATTAGTTTGTCGATATTTGTATATATTTGTAGATATACGGCCGCTATTCGTGTCACTTGTGTTGTAGGCATCAATTATAACAGTAAAATTGAAATAAGATATTTGTATTTCATTTCTTTATGCTTTTACTAGGTATATTCATTGACTTGCATGTTTCTTTTTTAGACTGTCAATCAAGATATGTTTATAATGGTTTCTGTCGCAGCGAGCGAGCCTGAAGTGATGTTATTGTTCATTTAAATACAATACATTTCAAGCTTAATAAAACAAATACCCCCAAATACCATATATCAAGTTTTTATTATTTACTGATGATTTTCATTAAAATTTTATACGATTGAATATTTTTAATTAAACAATTAATTCCAAAAGTACAAACAATAAGTCAATGAAACTCTTACTGGTTATTGGTGCCAAGTAAATGTAAAAAAACGTTTTCTTGCTTGTACTTTTTTATAATGATTTGCTTACCTTCCATTACATTATGATTTTTAAAAGAATAAATATGTTGGAAAATAAAATTTGGGAATTGAAACTAGTTTTTGGTGATGTTGACATAGTCCTTATTGCCAAATATCGAACCATAATTCACTCACTTTCAATTGTTTGTAACAACAAAAATTTCAATTCATTTAAGCAAAAATCTAAGGCAGCATTTTGCTACCTGTTAGGTAGACTAGTATGTAATCAGAATAAAGTGTTACAATTGTTTCCATTTTTTTACTGCCTGTATAAATGTATTACCCTTAACATTGCTAATATTAACAATAACGAACATAATTAAATATGATATACACATATTTGAGAGTATATATCACGATTGTAAGTTTCATTTTTTTTACAATACTTTCCATTTTTTTTACTGCCTATATAAATGTATTGCCTTTGACATTGTTTATTTGTACAATATTGTACATGATTAATCATGATATAAACATAATAAGAAAGTTTTTTTTTTAGATATATATTAATACTTTAACCAATTACCCATTATTTACATCAATGCTTGATAATTTTTACAATGTTATATTGTTTTTGTTATCACTATCTGGCCAATTACTGTTTATAAGGTACTTCTTTGAATCAGGCATGGTTTGTATTGTAAAAGAATTTTTAATGTTTCCTAGTTAAATACAAGAAATGTCTAATTTCTTCGATCCATTGTCAGTAGTCAGATAAATTTGTTCTCATGTACAATAAAGTCTTCCTTAGAATTGTATTTTATTCACTTTTGGTCTTGAATAAACTCACATCTGCTTACAAATAAACTTGCTTGCATTCTATACACAATAACAGCTAAACGATTGTGCTTCCTGTGTCAAATCTTCAAATTACTATATTACAATCTTTCCAATTCCAGCATCGTCACATATAACCTGGTACAACTAGTCTTTGTTGTATATAGTGTTCTTTATTGTGTATAATATTGTTTTATCTGCAGGTAGCAGATACTGTCATCTTTCTGACATCAGCAGATAACGCAGTAGATTCATTCACTGATCAGTGTTTGACGGCTATATTTTCTCAAGGTCTACCTGCGTCATTCCAAGGAATACAGGTCAGCCATATAATGGAATAAATGACAGTTACATTATGTTTGTAGTCGTGAGGCTTTTTAAACAGATTTTTCAGAATAAAGCATATGTTGATAAACATGACGTTTTGGCTACACTGTGGTAGTCTTCAGTGATGGAATGATGAAACGTCAGTTCTGTCAACATATTGTGCTTCAATCCGTCTTACATTATGTTCATTTATATATTTATCCTTTCAATATTAGGGTCTAGACAAATGTCCAACTAAGAAGAGAAACGAAGTCAAAAAGGGAATCACAAAGATGATTGAAAAAAGGTAACATGGTAATTCTTACATGATTGTATACATCAGACTCAGTATAATGAATTTTGTACTATTGTATGTAGTATTTATAAAATGAGAATGTTTTATTAGCAGATATAGATACAAGGCGAGGCCAAGTATCTATAGCACTGATAAAACATGAAGTCAAATTTTATAAATTGCTTCTAAAACTCCAAACGTCTGTTTATATTTTTCCAGCAAAAAATTGAGAATTTTTCAACTTTATCGGGAGAAAATAGAGTTTGAATTTTATGCAAATTAGGATGGCTCTATATCAGTAGCTATAGAACTCGTCACGGGTGTTGATTTGCTTTGACAATCATGCATTAATTATTCATGAGTTTTAGAAGTTGTGATATACAATCAGTAACGTACAAAATAATGTTATCAAGAAAGGTTTTCGTTTCATTTAAGTACAATACTTGGTGGAAGTTCTATAAAGGGTACCCTAATATCCATATAGACTGTAATGCAAGATTACTATAAGCGAACCATACAACAACCATATTCTACCCCAGCACATATTCAAATTGTTTTTCCAAACTAATCTTGTTTTCATCTGCAGGTTTCCAAAGGACAAAGTTCACAGTTTAGATACACTACAGGTAGGACTGATACTGTTTCAGGGTTGTTGGTGCAGCATTTGTAGGGGTTGGATGGAGGGGGGGAGGGTGGGGGGGGGGTAAATTTCATATTGTATTTATCTGACTCCGAGGGGTACTCCCCATGGGATTGTAAAGGAGCTTGACAAGATTGAAACTAGAAAAAGTTACATCCATGTAAATGAGCCTTAATAATATGATTGGCTTCTTCTCTTTCAGGATGCGTTAGTCGCGCTAAGACTTATTGCCAACCAGCATCTACGACCTGTTCGTTACCGTGATATCAGACCTCATCTACTAGCTCATAGTGTATCGTTTGAGCCTGATAGCCATGATGACAACAAGGGAACTCTGAAAGTCACTGGATTTCTCAGAGGAAAGGTGTTGTCAGCTAATAGATTAGTCCATCTTGCCGGTTATGGAGATTTTCAGCTGAAACAGGTAATAGACAGTCTGATGAAGTAGACTGATCATCTGAGTGAGAGTAGACACAAGAAAGACAGTACAGAAATCATCTTCCCACTTAAGTTGACTAAACTTAGTTGTTGTTGACACATCAGTTACTACATGACCAACTATAACTAGAGCTTTCAGAAAATATACACTTGAAATAATTGAATTGGACTAGTTAGTTATGGTCTTTTTGAAAGCATGCAAAATTCTATCTGATGTGTCCTAGAGCTTTCAGAAAATATAGACTTGAAATAATTGAATTGGACTATGGTTATAGTCTTTTTGAAAGCATGCAAAATTCTATCTGATGTGTCCTAGAGCTTTCAGAAAATATACACTTGAAATAATTGAATTGGAGTATGGTTATAGTCTTTTTGAAAGCATGCAAAATTCTATCTGATGTGTCCTAGAGATTTCAGAAAATATACACTTGAAATAATTGAATTGGACTATGGTTATAGTCTTTTTGAAAGCATGCAAAATTCTATCTGATGTGTCCTAGAGATTTCAGAAAATATACACTTGAAATAATTGAATTGGACTATGGTTATAGTCTTTTTGAAAGCATGCAAAATTCTATCTGATGTGTCCTAGAGATTTCAGAAAATATAGACTTGAAATAATTGAATTGGACTATGGTTATAGTCTTTTTGAAAGCATGCAAAATTCTATCTGATGTGTCCTAGAGCTTTCAGAAAATATACACTTGAAATAATTGAATTGGAGTATGGTTATAGTCTTTTTGAAAGCATGCAAAATTCTATCTGATGTGTCCTAGAGATTTCAGAAAATATACACTTGAAATAATTGAATTGGACTATGGTTATAGTCTTTTTGAAAGCATGCAAAATTCTATCTGATGTGTCCTAGAGATTTCAGAAAATATACACTTGAAATAATTGAATTGGACTATGGTTATAGTCTTTTTGAAAGCATGCAAAATTCTATCTGATGTGTCCTAGAGATTTCAGAAAATATACACTTGAAATAATTGAATTGGACTATGGTTATAGTCTTTTTGAAAGCATGCAAAATTCTATCTGATGTGTCCTAGAGCTTTCAGAAAATATACACTTGAAATAATTGAATTGGACTTAGTTATGGTCTTTTTGAAAGCATGCAAAATTCTATCTGATGTGTCCTAGAGATTTCAGAAAATATACACTTGAAATAATTGAATTGGACTATGGTTATAGTCTTTTTGAAAGCATGCAAAATTCTATCTGATGTGTCCTAGAGATTTCAGAAAATATAGACTTGAAATAATTGAATTGGACTATGGTTATAGTCTTTTTGAAAGCATGCAAAATTCTATTTGATGTGTCCTAGAGCTTTCAGAAAATATACACTTGAAATAATTGAATTGGACTATGGTTATTAGTCATGGTCTTTTTGAAAGCATGCAAAATTCTATCTGATGTGTTCTCAAGTGATATACAGCTTGGGGGCCAGTAGCAAAACCAGGCTGGCACTTTCAGCTGTTACAGTGAGGACCCTCCAACCAGGACCACGTTGTGTTTTTTTTTTCAATACTTGAGTCCTTTAAGTGAATTGAATGGAAATATGATTTTGATCACTCAATGTATTTAAATTGAATCCTACTTTTTCAGAGGGTTTGAATCAGTAGAAATTAAGCTCAGAAAATAAAAATATAAATAATGCCAAGTGGTCCCGGTTGGAGTGTTGGAATGCACTGTAAAATCTATGAAATTTTATGCAGATGATAATTTTTATCAGACTTTGTCCAGGCTTCATGTAACCGGGTTCCGTATTTCCACATCTTAATTTTCTCTACCTATTTTGATAGATTGATGCAGTTAGAGACCCATTTCCGACAACTATCAAGAGGAAAAATTCTAAGAGTAGTGAATCAATGATGGCAATGGTGAGTACAAACCCCTGTGGCATCACAGCTCACATTCATCTGAAATTACTTGGCCTAGTCGATTTTCTTTTAAAAAGCTAGTTACTATTTTATCAGTATTTATTGGTGGTATTGACGCTAAATTTGACGGAACAATTTATTTCATTTATTTTTAAGAATGTTGAACATCTAGAGTTCTGTTCTGAGTGTTGACTGACCCTAATCATGAATATTAAGTTTTTGATACTTAGGCAAAGTGACAAAGGCCATTACTTGTTACTCACACACAAGTAGATGCTGTCTCACTTGTTACCGGTACTGTATATTAATTATAATGCAAATGTTTTTCTTGTATTTTCAAGGATGATGATGATGGTGGTGGTGCTATTGAAATGGATGAAGATGTTAAAGTAGTTGATAAAGCCAACCCAGCTTTTCAAGAAAGTCTTCAGTCTGAAGTTGAACCTGATCCAATGGAGGGAGAACAGACATGGCCAACTGAAGAAGAACTCAATAATGCTGAAGGTATTGTATCTTTCAGTTCATGAAGTTTTTATGCTTTTTATTTTGTCATTTTCCATGTGATGGTAGTATCCAATGGGAAGTAAGACATATATGAAATTGTTATTTTGATTGATAACCATGAGTGGGTGGCATGTGGTCAAGTGGTTAAGCCTCTCACCTCTATGGTCTGGGTTTGAGCCCTGGCTCAGGCGCAGGATTATATGTGTGTAGAGTTTGTTATAAGAGTTGTTTCTCTTTCCTTTGCCATGAAAGTTTTTATCATGGGTCTCTGGTTTTCCTCACTCAACGCAAAAATCAACTGACTCTCCAGTCAAAGTGATAGTGTGTGTGAATGAGAGTTGGAGATACTAGCACGTTTTGTGCTGCTCTCAAATCTGAGGATAAACAAAACACATTTTTTTTTTAGCATTAATGCTGTACTGTTTAATTTGATTTTAGTTCTATGCTATGCTACTTTCTTCATTCTATTTTGTATTTCTATGCTATTCTATTCCATTTGATTCCATCCCTTCCATGCTGGGTTATGATTCCATTCACTTTCATTGTATTCCATTATGCTCTGCCCTGCCCTGCCCTGCCCTGCCCTGCCCTGCCCTGCACTGCTCTGCTCTGCTCTAATGTTGAAACCCATTTCTATGCATTTTTTTTAAATTTCATTTCTTTTCATTTTATTTTTGTTTTGATTTTATCATTTCAAGAGATGAGAAAGATAGAGTCACAGAAGAAAGCAGAAAAGCGAGTACCAAAAGGAACATCCGACTACCAAGCATCATGGATTACAGATGAGGATCCAGATGAAGCTGATGACGATGACGACGATGATGAAAGTGGTGACAGTGGTGATGATGAATTCATCAGAGACATAAGAGAACAAGATGATGATGAAGAAAGTATGGTAAGCATTCAAATAATAATGAAAAAATTATCTCATGTCAGATAGACTCACACTAAAAGAATCGAGTCGTTCCGCGATCGCTCAAATGAAACGCAAATAAATGAACTCCAAACACTAGCAAAATTCTCGTACCCAGACACTTCTCAGTTACACTGGGCACGGTAAGTTCTACGCGGCAGCTCATGGTTTTAAATAATTTGGACAAAATTAGCAGTTACCACGAAAAATCTAAAATTCAATTTCTTTTTAATTTTGTTGAGTGGGTTAGACTTTTATTTTCACAGCTTTTTATACTATGTTGTGGATTTATTTACATATTTATTTTCTTATTATTGGCTTTAGCATACGCTAATATAATAGCTCAACTGAAAGAAACCATGGATATTTTTGATAACGTCTAAGCGGCATTATAAGTAAATCAGTGAGGTTGGCTTCACAAAATCTATTATGGTTTGTACACGACCTGCAACAATCTATTTTCACTTTGAAACATTTCACCAAATTCCTTTCGTTTGTGCCATTCCCCATTTGACTATCGCCCATCCATTTTTTTCAATGACGTTTTTTTTTCAATTACATGTAAGTATATCAACTAGAGAATTAAAAGGATGGAAATACATTCTGAATTGGTTTAGAGCTCCTAGAGACAAAACTGTCTACTGTGGATGACAAGAAATGAACTACCTATGACAACACCGACATTTCTTGTCCCACATGTCTTAACATATAAAAGCCAGTGTGATATCTCCTGTCAACTTCCCCACTTGCTTGTAGAATTATATGCAATTAAAATCAAATTGTATTGATCTCGGAAATATCCCGCTTGTATCCGGTCGATCACTTCATGAAAGACAAACGAAGATGTGTACAGCGAACAGGTCGGGCATAGGCAAACACATGTTGCGCAATAGATGAAAAAGGGGAAAAGATCTTTCAGCGAAGAAAACAATGATCGTTTGAATGAATGAACAAAGGAATGAATGAATGTTGACATGAATGAGTAAATATAAGAATGGTTTAAAGAAAGGAGAAGAAAGAAAGGGAGAACGAAAAAAAGGAAAAGAGAAGTAACAAAAGGGAAAATGAACGAACGGATAGATTAGTTCTTGAATGAATGATTCCATGAATGAATGAATAAATAAATGAATGAAAGAAATGAGGAAAAAAATAAGAAACAGGGAAGAAGAAAACAAGGAAGAGATAATATAAAAAATGAAGAAAATGAAAGTAAACGCGAAATAAACAACTATTATGACGCCCCCCCCCCCCCCCCCTCCCTCCTGGACACATTGATTTCATGTTATCATAAAAACAACTGTCAAAGTCAGGCGTTTTGCAAGTCATCTCTGATTGGTCAAGTCTATCGTGTAGATCATAAGTTATTACAAAGATGACAGATAAAAGAGGCAATGACGTTCGTTACTTAAATGGAATAGCTTAATTTTGTACATTTAGCACATTATCGAAGTGACTTAAATCACATCTGTAAATAAATATCTACTGAAAGATGCAAATAACGCGAACATTGTTTTTATACAAACGTAAACGTCTTTCACGAGTGTACGTATTTCCCTAGTGTAAAGAGAGAAAAATTTTGCGAAGAACAAGTGAAATAGCGCAAACAGGATTTTAAACCAAAGGCCTGTAGAATACAGTATTTAATTGCTTACAGATATCATATGAAATATTTCAAAGGTTGTTTGTTTGTACTTGGTTGTTGGTTTGCAGTTGACCCGAGTTTGAAGCCATGTTTTGCGCACTGTCCGTCGGTCCTGTCGAAAACATGCTCTTTAATTCCTGACGAAACGTCCGCTTTGTCAACGCATACACGAAGAAATTCGGCGCGGAGTTAAAATAACGCAACAAAAACGTAACGTAACGCAACTCGTTTGAAACTACGCAAGACTTAATTAACTTACAGGTTAGGTAATATTGAAAGAATAAGTTACAGAATAGAAATATTACGTTGAGTATTCCTACAGCTATCACAGCTACGTTTTGCCCGCTCCTGTTACGGTTTGTAGACTTACGTTTGCGTTTTCCATTCATGTTTGACGCAACTTGCAATTCTTGTTCTGTAATCTGCGTTCGATGTCTCCTGAGCACGACGATTATACGTACGTAAGCAATGAATATTACTACGTTAGGAAGAACAGTAAATAATACCATATATATAATACTATCGTAGAATAACGCTTTGGTTTCTCCGAGCAATCTGAACGCCAAGTAAGGAAGTCCTTTGACTACAGATATCGTCCATGCAATCGCTATTAACGTTACCAACCGGGACTTAACATGGACAAAGTTGAGGTACTTAAACGGATGTAAAACTGCAAAGTATCGATCCATGGTTAAAAGACATAGATTAGTAACCGATGCAATCATGAAAACATCCATGATATTGTTGATCACCAAAACGCTAGTACGACTGCAGTGCGTGAAATATCGGCAAAGTAATGAGGAGGGAAGGTTAAACAACCCGACACAAAAGTCTGCCGCAGCTAAGGAAAATATGAACCAGCTTGGAGAAGCCTGAGAACGAAGACGACGGCGAGAACCGACGAGATAGATTACCAAACCATTGCCACTTATGGTAATCAATGAAATGATTCCTCGTAGAGACCAATACCAAATTGGATACTCGGACAGTCTTGGAGTTGACTTGGTTGAAAGGTTGTTGTGAGTCGAAGTGGTGTTATTGAAGTCTTTCCAATCCATTGAAAATCCAGTGTTTATTTCCTTGCAATCCGTATGGATATCCTCAAATAACTAGCTATACAACTACAACTCGAAGAAATGATTTTTGATTGTGGCACCTTTGTTCACTCGGGTCCTTAAACTGAAGTGAACTTGTGTTTTAGTTGATACTTGTGTTGTCTTGAACTTTATGGAATATCTGTTCACATTTTCAAGTGCTTTATTTATATATTAGAGCTCCGAAAAGCTTGCAAAAAAAAGGTTATAATTGTGCCCGTCAAAGTTGCCGTCGGCTCTACTCAAATGTGTATTCAAGGAAACGATTCTTATTTCAAGTAAATTGTTGTAAATTGTTGTTCGTGTACAAGTAAAATTGTTGAATTTTGATTTGCTGGAGCTGTCTCGTCTCCGTGGCCTTACAATATGGAATTTCCAGTGTCGACCAATCTATTCTCACCCCCGCGGTAAAATGAGCTCTAACAACTTAAGGAAACGAATATAATTTTCTTCCACTTGAAATTATTAATCTTCATTGATGTGCGAGGAGTTTTATCTGCTGTTGGCAACGCTCTACCACCTGTAATAGAACTCTACGTTTATCAGTACACATCGAATCAAGTTTACAGCGGCGTCGAAATGACTGGAAGTTGAGATGACAGTTTTAATTTCATCAATTGAAATGATCTAATTGTCGAACTTTGGTTTAATTTCCGACTTGATTGCTTGCTTTGAGGCTCAAGACAGTGTTATTTTGGGTTATACATGTTGTTAGATGTTGGCTTTTATCTTTTATCTTACTGCATATTGAACTCTAAGCAGCTTTTTGAAGTTAAAGCTGAATTGCCGTTTTGGTGGCGAAATTATGTTTTGTAACTTTCTTGAACTAAAGTTGTGAAGCAGTTGATTTTTTATGCCTATTATATGGGTGTTGGTGTTTTGTCTTGTGATGAGAACTCTTACCAGCTTTTTTAAAGAAGAATAGTTTTTGTTAAGGTTTTCTCGTGCAGGTCGCGTTGTTGTTGTTGTTGTTGATGCTTTCATCTGTTTTTAGCCGTTGTTGTTGAAGCCAGCGTTGGTGTTTTTTTTTTGTTTGCCTTTTTTTCAAGCCTACCCAGCTCTTGACAACAACTTCCTGGTGTTGTTATAACGTCTAATAATCTGTAATTGAGTTAAGCCCCACTCCAAGTTATTTTTTTACCTTTGTCAGTCTTTTAGCTTGTGTTTGTTTTGATTCTCCTCTCGTTTTGTCCTTATGACTGAGGATATGAATAAGCCAACCACCCCAGCTGGCTTAACTGTGCATAAATGGAATTTTGTGTTCATCGATTATGCTTGTTTTTCTAGTTGTTGTCTTAGTGGGTTATGACAGCTTCTTCGAAGTTTGACTTTACAGTCAGTATAAACGCACTTGCATCGCTTTGAAACAGTTTTAGTGGAATCGCAATAACTTGATCCGTTATATGGAAAAAACCGGACGTTTCAGACGATAGTCCTATGTCGACTTGAAGCTAACGTTGAAGCTAACGTTGAAGCAAACCTAGTGTTTTTAGGAAAGTTATGGTTTGATTATCGATATTTAAGTGTATATTATTAAAAACAACAATTATTTATCGTTATTTGATCCGCTTTCAATCTGCAATGCAGTGAATGATTCATCTATGGAATCAGTGTTTGTCATTCATGACACTCCTGTACTAAATTATTCATTGCTAACTTTCACTTGTTCAAACTCAGTAAGTTCTCGCAGCGAGACTTCCAAGATTATGTATAGTTTAGAGCATATGCCTGTTAATTCAACGTCGATTATTTTTTCGTATTTTTTCCGGTTTTTTTAAAATGTCTATTTTACTAACTCCACGTGTTTTGTTTGGTTTGCAAATCCAAATTGTGTCAACTCGTAATCGATTTGTTGATTTAGAATTTATTTCTTTAAGCGAAATTGCTAACAACTCCAGCTTAAGCGGGTAAACCAACTTATGGAATTATCCGGACAATTTTATATATTTGTTCCTACAGTTCTGTAGTAAAGTTTCTGAATTTTGCTGAAAGATGTGGTTTGTCGTGTGTTTTTGTCTTGGAGATGTCATAGTGTTTACAGAGACAAAATGCTATTTTGTATTTTCATTTAAATAACATCTTGAGAAAACCCATAGGCAAAGCGGGAGACTTCAATTACTATAAATTGACCGTAATTTACCAGCTTCTCTGGAACAAATGCTCACATGCTATCTATCTATCACAGGGACTTAATATTCCTAAAGACCATTGAAGGAAAACACCTTTCATTTAATTCATTTCAATTAATTGTGTGTGTTTTTTTTTTACTACTAATTGAAACGTTTGTTAGAAAAGTGATAATTTGATGAATCGCATAATGGATAAGAAATTATTTCTTTTTTGATGGTTTTGAGGAACATTTCTCTATTCATATTTCCTCAAGGACCCTGACGTACTCATGATTGATGTTTTAGTGGAAACATGGTAAAACCACAAAAGTGCCATTCCAAAAAGTGCCGCGACACAGGCAGCCCAAACTCCACCACTGTGCAATCGATGTGGCTGCAGGAGCGAGAGTCGACGAAGCGGCAGATGAAAAGTCAACGTCTTTCTCGTCTTTACTGTAAATTTCTTTGATATTTATTCTCTCCAAAATTAGAAAAAAGAACTTTCAAAACTCGAAAAATATATACATATATAAAGAAGTAGAGAAAAAGCTAGAAAGTGTTTGTCATCGTGACTCGATTTTCTTTTTCCCTCGATTGAATATATTAGGTACAATTGTTGTTGGGTTGCCTGTCTTTATGATTAGACCATACGTGTAATTTAATTTAAAATGTATACATTCTTTCCGCTCGAAAAATTGCATGAAATTTCGAAAACGAATTAAGCGTAGGCCGGATTATAGGTATTAAAAAATTAGATCAATAAGAGCAAGTTAAAATGAAGTTTTGATGCTCTTTGCATAATTCGAAAGATAAATCTATATGTATATATGTATCCAATTTCACAAAGGTAGAAGTTTTCAGACATAGATATATAATGAGTTAGTTATAAAATGATGAACCAAACAACTGGCAATGTAACTATACGTTGTATCAGCAGCTTTTGCAGAACATTTTGAATACTATTCAGTGTTCATTCATCTCAGTTTTTATGTTTTGCATCTCATTATATATGAGGATAAGTATTATATGGTGTTGCAAATCGTTATGCAGCTTGCTCCACTACACGAACCATACAACAGAAAATGTGCTATTCCTTTCCACGAAATCCTACAAAAACAAAACGAAATAAAACTGAAATTTCGCACTTTGACCTATCAATTTTTATCTTCGTTTGGTCGTTTGCAACTAGTCTTAATATCAAAAACACAGATTTCATTTACACATGTTTTGGCGTTCGCCACCATCATTTATGAGTATGTAGATCAGTGTACAAATATATACATATTTTCATATTTTTATTTTTTGAACGATGGATTTATGTATTCACTCACACTTTGGTGATCGTTTAATTATTACCGCTTTGTTTGTAGAAAATGGAAGACGAAGAAGAATTCGAATCGGTAAGTGAAATGTGCTTTTTTTCGTTTATTGGTTCTAGTATACATTCCATGATTATATTTCTTCATTCTTTCGTCTCTTTATCGTTTACTCATTTTTTCATTCTACCATTCATTTTACATCCATCCATCCTTTTGTTCGTTCTTTCATTCATTCATTCATTCATTCATTCATTCATTCTTTCATTCATTTATTTATCCATCCATCCATTCATACTGTCATTCATTCATTCATCCATTATCTATGTGTTCGTTAATTTATCCATTAAATCAATGATTTATTCGTTCAATAATTCAATCATTCGTCCATTAATATATTCATTTGTTTATTCATTTAGTCATTCGTTTATTCATTCATTTGCTCATTGGTTTTTTTTAAAGATTCGGCATCATTTTCTTTTGTCCTACTCTTCACATATCTACTGTGAGCTCTTCAATTCATTCTGATATTTTTATTTATTTTATTTTATTTTTTAATTTTAGGTCAGTGTTTCTGGTACAGAGCCAGATCAGACGAGATATGACGATGAAATAGACATAGATGAAGAGCGTGTCCAGTAAGTGTATACTTGTTGCTGCTCGGGACAACTTTTCGCGCAACAGTCACTCAATGATTGATTTTGTTGCTGTTGTATTGTTACGTAACTTGTTACGTAACGGTGGTTAATAATACTGTTATTCTGTTTCTGTTTAGGTTGGAGAAACTGCGATCAGAGCGTGAGAATGAAATGTTCCCAGACGAGATAGACACACCCATGGGTGTAACAGCCCGTATTCGATTCCAAAAGTAAGATATTTCTACTAAAATTTAGTTAAATTTTCGTTTATAGGGATGATTAAAAAATTCACATCCCGATTTATTTCAATCCAAACATCTCCAAAACGAAGTGGAACAAAGTGTTATATAGGATGATTACTCAGCCGTCCAGCCGGAGTTTGCCGTTGTTTCACCTTTCGTGTCTGCGTGAGTTATTTGACAATTCTTTTATCTGCTTATCTTTGTGCACCAATCTTTCTGCCCTTTTAATCGCAAAGTTCAATTCGTTCGTTCGCTCGTTCGTTCATTCGTTCATTTATTTATTCATTCATCCTTTCATTCATTCTTCCTTTTATTCCTTCATTTTTTTGTATTGTTCATTCCTTCCTTGCCTGTCATTTGATGTCTCTCTGTCTTTTTGTATTTCTATAGATAAAAACGTTTGTCTGTGTTTGTGTATGTATGACTGTTTAAATCATCTGACTGTCTGTCTATAGATATAGAGGTCTCAAGAGTTTCCGAACCTCGGCGTGGGATCCAAAAGAAAACCTCCCTTCGGACTATGCAAGGTATGACTTAAAGCACGTTTCGTGTCCATACTTATAGAATTTGCATTTAGGAAAACAAAAGTTTGCTGAATGTTTAACGTCGGTAGTTCCTTCAGCTTGAAGTAGGCTGTTCTTCCAGTAATCCGTGCACATTTTCCCACCACCCTCCCTATCCCCCTCTCTGGTAACCGCCCCTCCCTCTCCCCACTCCTGTTTACCCTCCTCTCCCTTTCTACTTCCCTCTTCTCCTCACCCTTTGTACTACAATTATTTCAAACTACACAGTGTAAAATGAAGTGAATTAACCAAAATTGCTTTTGATAAAAATGATTCGTTTTGATATGTCAGCGTTTCGTTCAATCAGTTTGACAATGGATCTGTCAAAAAATTTAATTCACACTCTCCCCAGTCACCGACCACTTTTGAGGCCAACTTTGAGGTCCGATTTTTACTCCGCAAAAAATCATTTTCGGGTAAAAAGTCTTTAAGTAAGTTTTATTTTAGATAATATATTATCGAATTCGATAAGAATTGTGAACACTTTAACAATGTTATTCCAATTTCACATTAAATCTGTATTTTAGAATATTTCAATTCCAAAACTTTAATCGAACGAAAAAGAGAGTTATGGTCGAAGACGAACCAGAAGGTGCATTGGTTAGTATAACACAAGAAATTTTAAAAGTCCAGTTTGATGTTCTTCATTGCTCAGGCTAAGTCTCGATAGTATGTGATATATTCATTGTACAAGGTATATCCCGTGGGAATGCACCAATCCAAAAACAATATAAATATCAATGGTTTTGTCTCGACTCTTTTGTTAATTTACCTACAATTGAGGCTTAGCCTGAGCAATGAAGAACTTGAAACTGGTCTATTTTTGACTTAGTTGAAGTATGCCATGTGGTAGAGTGCAAATACTAAATGTGTGCAACACTTGACACTATTTAGAGGAAATTTAGTAGTGAATAGCACTAATTAAACAAAAGAAAACAATAGAATTAGCATAAAATAGTAGCGGTATCGTAACCATACCATTTCCCTGTCCTACAAAAACGACTCTTTCTCTACGATATGGCGAATGATTTGATTGTTTGCTTAAAAACTGCATTTAAAAATATGGTACTGTTCTCCGCTCATACAAAATGGACTTTGGAGTCGTTTTAGCATGAGTAGGAAACGGTACGGCTACGATGCGACTACGATACGTTACGTGTAGATAAGTCTAATTAGAATAAACCAATAACACGACTATTCGTATATTACAAATAGGTGATTTGCAGGACTTGGTCATGTGACGGAAGAGATCCTCATGTTCAAGTTATTTCCCCGCGCGAAGGGTTTGTATACCAAAATTTCGCTACTAGGTGATTTCCATCACCTGGAAAAGTCCTGCAAATCGCCCATTGCGTACGACAAAATCGCAACGTGTAAATCATGTTTTAATGTTTTTGGTTTCAGGAAGGCTGGTATATCACTATACATATCATCAATGTGCCGAAAGCGTTCATGGGTAAGTCGTTTTAATCAGTATGTTTGTCATGGCTCACACACGACATAGCAGCGATGGGTTTCCTGTGGTTAGTCTACAAATTTATAGATATCATTTAAGGGTCCTGATTACTTAAGCAAAAAGTCATCACGATTTTTTCTTAGAAAGATATTTTATAGAGAATTTTTTTTCGATTAATCGAGAAATGGATAGAAAGCTATATGGTCCCGTGCCCGTTTTCGAGATAAAAATTTTTGAACGGAACCATGTTTTGATATTTTTGAAGAACAAATGGCGAAAAATACATTTTTCGCAAAAAAAATTATTAATCAAAAACCAACAAAGCTATTGACGTAATTTTTACAGCCAATCTCAACCTGACATCATTTTATACAAACATGGGAAAATAAATCGTGTTATGTTGAAAAGTCATCAGGATTTTTTCAAATCTCGCCAAAAGACAGATTTTTTACCGCTGAAAACGCCGCGCGCGCGCCAAATCCCGTCAAAAGACAACATAAGAATAACACAATAAGCCTTCGAAAGTAATGCTTCAACCAGCCAAAACCTTCATTTTTTGCGCGGGACTCTATATTTTTCATCAATTTTTCTGAAATATTTCGTAAAAATCTTACTTTTGGCAAGATTTGAAAAACTCCTGATGACTTTTCAACATAACACGCAATGGTAAGTGGTTTAGGGTTGCACTTTTTACAGGCAGCCCAACTTCTAGGCTTTTGATAAATAAATTAATCAAAATGAACGATATCGCAGCATTATGAACAACGATTCAAATACGTCACAGCGGCCGTTTTATGAAAATGTGTAAAATGATTTATTTATAAATTAAAGTCACATTTATTGATAACTTGTGGTTTTGTATTATGGCTGGCGAGGTTTTGTGCCCTTTGGTAGCGTTTTTGTTTTGAATAGTGTATTTATTCAAAGCCTAGAAATTTGGCTGTCTTAGTCGAAGAAGGCTAGTCAAGGTTGTTAAGACCGGTACACACTAGGCGAAAAGTCGCAGCGTCCTTAGATTGTCACATCTGATGATTTATTAGATTTATTAGATTTATTAGATTTATTATTTGTTTAAAGACCAATTTTGGGGTGACTGTAAAAGCCGGAGCATCTCCGGAGAACCATCAACAAATGAAAAAATAAATTATAAAAAACACAGTATCCAATATTCGTTTAAAACGCTGTGATTGGCTGTTGTTCAACTTAGATTACCTTGCGGAACTGAAATGCCGGCTAAGTTTCAAGGGTCATCGCAAATGTTTTTGAATTCGACTAGATTGATGTGACCCAGTGAATACAACACGGGCTATGAAGCTAGCGTGTTGTGATAATAGAGGGAATGGCACCGGAAAGTCACGCTAAAAGATCATCGTAATCTTCTGTGATGTCTTTACGTCGTTCAATCATATCAGCAAGAATTCCATGGATAACCGCAGTATTGGGTCTGTTAATGATCCTACACTATTTCAATGTTGCAAATTATCACGGCAGGAAGTTCAACTTTTCAATAGAAAATACTCCTTATAATGAGTTGGAAGATGCTAGATGTGTTTTGACGGGAAAGCGAAAGTGGGATTGTCCTGATGTTCGAAAGCTCGGTAAAAACAAACTACGACAAACACAGCTTGTTACTACTCGCATGCTTCTAATGGTTGATAGACTTTGTAAAAAACACGATATACGGTATTGGATTGCAAGAGGAACGCTACTCGGAGCCGCTCGACACCGAGGACATATTCCCTGGGATACAGATCTTGATATTGAAATGCCAAAGGACGATTATATCAAGTTTGTTCGTAAAGCCAAGGCTCACTTCCCTAAGGGGGTAACATTTCAACATCACAAACAAGAGGCTGATCATATGTACTTATACAACAAAGCAAATCTCAACGAACACGAAAAACAAGTGTTAGGGAACGCCATCAGGCCTCCGTGGAATCCAAGGCTACGAGATGATTACAGTTGTTTTGGCAATTGTCTAAATGAAGGTTGTAGTTGGCACGACGGCCTCATGATCGACATTTTTCCGGTTTCGATCTCTGCCAAGGGTGTTTATTCAGTCCCGTTTTCTTCGAATATGGCGAGGTTCTTTTGGAAGGTTTTTGGTTATCAAACTGAATATCAAGCATTTCCACTCGGAAGTCTACAGTTTGAAGGGTATCAAATGCCAGTGATATATGATTGGAAGAAGTTTTTGATAGTCAATTATGGTGAAAATTACATGGAGCTACCAGCTTTGTCAAAACGCTATCCACCTGGGAGCGTTGTTCCGGAACCACGTCTTTCGTGTTCACGGCTCAAGTCTTTACAAAGTGACTGATAAACATTAAGATATAATTAGTTTCGTTTATGTGAATATCTCTACACAAAGCACAAAGTGGTTTCCGATTGCTGAATTACACATTATGAAACAAAAGGCGAGACAGCTTTTTAATACAAATATGAATAATTTGATAATGATAGAAACAAGATGTAGTCTTGAGTAGGTAATATTTGTATTGACCCTTAGAACGACATTGACGTTAGTAAAGGTTAAAAATACAGTCTAATATTTTACAACCCTATTCTGCGAATATGAAGTCTTTTTATGTGTCTCACATCTTTGAGTATAAATATCCCCTAAAACAACAAAAAGGTAGATTTCGTGATTCTAGTTAAATATGTTAATTTGAACTACACTATGGTCTAAGTACTCACAAATTTGTGTTTATAGCGCGATGATATAAATAGAAATCGAGTTATAATTTTTCATTTTAAGATTTCTTCAATGCTATGAAAAGTAATTGCAAATATCAAATAGTTTTCTATTATAGTGAAAGTTTCATTTTGCCAGAGAAAAGAAATGTGTATATATTTATTTCCGCCGTAATGTTTTTTTTAATGGATGATGCTTTATTAATAAGCTAGTCTTTTGAAAAGAATACATTAACACTAAAATGACACTAAGGCAGGTGGATAGACTGGTTGAGGAATTTTTCATTCGGGTATTAAAAAAAACGATATAATTTCGGTCAAGACGCGATGAAGACGTCTTCAAGCTTGGATGAATACTAAACGCTACGTGTGGTGGAGATTTTATATCAAACTGAGAAACGGCTTGAACGTCAACTTCAGTTCAGCATTGAGGTTATTTCGGTTTGAAACACGGTGAGTTGTGCAATTGACGTTTCTGCTACGTTGTGTTAGCGGGTCTTCGTACAGTCTTCTCATGAAGACCACCACAGCGTAGCCAACACGTTAGAGTGCACGCACTAAAAGTGTGCAACATAAATACCACTAAATAGTTCCATTTTATGCTAATTCTATTGTTTTGTTTTGTTTTGTTTTATTAGCACTAATTACTACTAAATAGTGAAAACTGTTGCACACTTTTAGTGTTTCCAATCTAGTCTAATTAGAACTCTCCGTGTTTTAAACCGAAAAAATTCATACTAAAGTTCAACAGATCAAAGAAATCCGATCATATTTTGCGATTTTGTAGAAATAGTGGATAGCTTCGGTGGCCTTTGACCTGCCTGTTAGTACCTTCCTGTCATGGCTGTCACCATTGAAATATCACATCTACACCCATTTCAAAAAATGTTGTCCTTGAGGGTACGTCCACACTAACCCGGATAAATTTGAAAACGCAACTATATTTATCCGGTTAGGCCTTGCCTAACCGGATAAATATAAGGCATGAATCCGAAACAACTTTATGCTAATTCTATTGTTTAACGAGCAATTTGTGTCACGGTATCGGCACAAAAGTTGCGGTTTCAAATTTATCCGGCATAGTGTAGCCAGGGTCTGAATTTTTCTGAATACCGCATACTGCATTCCAAGACCGAAATGCATTGGTGACAATAAAAGGCATTGAAGCGAAGATTGTCACGTGACTGTGAAAAAGCACTGTGAATATGGAGCCGACATGCTTGTAATTATGTACATTTATATATCTTCAACAATGCATTTCGGTCTTGGAATGCAGTGGTCGGTATTTAGTATGCGATAAGAAAAATCCAAGGACAATCTTTTTTTTAAAAAATATGTATATACTTTACACCTAGTGATGCATGAATACCTCCGCTATACATCTCCACTAATATAGAGTGCACACATTCAAATTGTGCAAGATAAATACCACTAAATAGTGCTATTTTACGCTAATTCCATTGTTTTCTTTTGTTTATTTAGTGCTATTTACTACTAAATAGTGACAACTGTTGCACACTTTTAGTGCGTGCACTCTACTAACTTAAAATGGTCGCTTAAAATTGCTTAAAATGGTCCGAAAACAGCTTAAAAAACATCACATTTTTGCACGTTGGGTGTCCCACTGTTGTGCGTTTCATCATACTTGTTTCGCAATGATCGACGTTGCTAGACAAACTGCTAAACAACTTGCACTTTCACAACCCTTTCAGAAATTCCACATTTTTTTAAGGACAGGATACAATATACTATCCGATATCATGATGAATGTGGTATAAATGTTGAGCGGGATACTTTTCAAATCCAGACGGAATCCATGCGGTATTGATGGTTTTCAACCATTCTCAGGAGACAATTTAAACAAAAGACATGGCAGCCATGCTGGTGGACTTTTCAAAAGAAAACCACCACCTTGACTGGTGGACCCTTTTGTTCCATTCACTCTCCTGGGAAAGGTTGAAAACCATCAATTGGTGGGAAATTAAGTAGAGCTGCAGGACGGGATTTAAAGGAGCCGTCTCAACCACGATGCTTTGCGCGCCTCTGTTATTTTTTACATATGAGTAAAATAAACAATTCTACAAAATATCTTAAAATATCAACTAGACACTCTGGTGGAGTGTTTACTCGTGCCCTTGATGGCCTTGATGTGACTTGTTATTCATTGTCGGGTCATTCTTGTCATTCTCATGTTATGTGTTGGCTAGTGTGCAATTCTTGAATGATATTTCAAAACACTTCTTGATTATAATTATAGAAGGAATCGGAAAATACATTGAATTATATCATTGAAAACTTGCACATTATTTCTATTATTCTATTCTATTATTTTGACATGCAATATTCATGATAATATGAAAGCCAAAAACAAAGTAAAATATCACGAACCGATATGTTTTATCCATCAAATGTTTCATGCATGAAAATGAGCTGTTCTTTTAATTTTTATTATTTTTTTTTTAATTTTTATTATTATTATTATTATTTTTTTTTTTTGTCCTTTACCGATCCAAGTGTTTTATGTGCGAGTCAGCAACATCGATAAATGTGCGAAAAGAAACATACCATGACAATTTTCAATTAAATTTACTCGAAAATGTATACATAGAAACACTTACTAATGCCTATAAATGTCTTGCTGGCAGTATACATTTGATTTACCTTGTTTACACCACGTTAACACGCAAAAATCTGGGGGGAAATTATAAGATTTCTTCGAAGCAAACACGACCAAACCAAGTTGATTTGTTGGATTTACGGGATGGACTACAAAAACGCCATGACAAGTTCAAAGTTGTCTAAAACTGCATTATTAATCCTGCCATGTAAATAAGGATTCTTTTCCCTACAATAATTGAGTTTTTTGGTTATCGGCAACGAGTAATAAGAGGTAAAAATAGAGTTTGTTTTTCCAATAATTATTCCTCTCAAAACAACGACCAGAGTTCGAATCGGTCGCGAATTGTTTTTCCTTCAATTAATTTTTATTTAGCTGTTTTGATGCGACATGGAAGCATTCGTTTTAATTATTTAAAAAAAATTGTTTATAAAAAGATAACTGATAAAATTGCAAAAGAAAGATTACTTGAGAATAAAAAAAGAAAGTAAAAAAAAAAGCAAAAAAAAAAAAAAAAAAAGATTGGCCGTTTGGAGACTTGAACCTCATACTACATATATATAGCTTAATGGGTCTTACAAACAATGTGTTTGGCGCGATGGCAACGTTAGTTAATTTAATTTGATCAGACCTGATGAAACGTGTCTGAACTTGCCTCAACTTCTAACAGCGAAAAAAAAAAGAAACTCTCTGCATTTTAATACTCGTGCCTAGGCCTATGGCCGGCACGAGTAATAAGGAACTCTAAAACATTCACTTGTATGGCTGTCACGTTTGAGTGTGAGTGTGACAATGTGCATAATTCTAAGAGATTTTATTTATCTAGCGGCCATTTTTGGTCACCTAGAAAATGGCCGCTCTAAGCATGTGATAGACCACAGGGACTCAAAGCATTCTAGCTGAGATGACTCCTTTAAAAGTCTATTAGAACCTATATATCGTATATCCCCGCTGTCAGTTGTTACATATGTGAATTTGTTTCCCCTGCAGATTTTTATGATGCCACGAAGCCTTTAGTTGTGTTTGGTCTTCTGCCTCATGAACAAAAGCTATCTGTGGTTCACTTTGTTGTTAAACGATTACCAACATTCACTGATGCTGTTAAGTCCAAGGTAACCAAAGAAAGACACTGCACACTTGTTTTAGATCTCTCGAGGGCTGCAAAATAGTTTTCTATGTTTGATGTTGTGGGGGTCAATACGCGAAGTCTCCTGAAATCCATGCATTCATAGTGCTCTTAGGGTCCTGAAGAGATGTATCAAATTCCAATTCCCAGCCTAATTTTTATCAGATGCTCAAACTAAAAAATTCCAATCTAAGTAGTGCAAACTAAATATCGTGTGAATAATGACTATTTTTGATTTAAATTACTTATTGCTCATTGTGCTAGTCTTAAAATTGTAGTAATTCCACTTTTTGTCTTCTGTCATGTGAGAGAACAGACAAAATAACTCAAAATACATAATTTCTAACATTATTTGAGCTCTTACAGAGTCGGGACAAGAGAAAATCTCAGTCCACATTTTGAATTATTTTTCCCAATCCCAATGGAAAAATCCTAATCCCAATGGAAAAATCCCAATCTCAGCCTTCAAAAAACGCAAATGCCATCTTTACCCCTTTAGGACCCTCCGCTCTCTACTCTGATGGGCCTTCAGGGTTACCATGTTTTTTTTTCCTTGTTTTTTTTTTTTGTTGTTGTTTTTTTTTGTTTTTTTTTTTGTTTTTTTTTGTTTTTGTTTTTTTGCTTTCTCACGTCTGAACTTACACAGTTACAATGTAACTAATTTGTAATTTTGGGAACCGTAGATGTTTGAAAGAAAGAATAACATTCGGAACATTATTCCTTTGTCGGAGTAAGCGACTTGGACTTTATTTATTTACATTACAATTATTTTATTACAAACAGCAACGCAGTCCATTTGCTAGTCATTGATGCACAAATAAAATGAAGAAATGACTGAAGCATTAAATTAATCAACGTTCGAATTAATTATATACATGAATGAATAGAAGTGAAAAGTAAAAACAAAGATGTATAATTCACTCGTGACAAATAATAATGATGATACTAATATAATGCACGCCGTACTAATAGCTCAGAACCTAAATGAATGAATGGATTTTTTCAATAGTTCGCTTACTCATTCAAATGCGAAATAGCTTTGGGCGTCTTTATGATTGAATTATGAGCACACGCAACTAACATTAAGAATAATTACTTTTTTTTTAAAAAAATAATGAATAATTAATGAGGTAGAGCACAATACAAAATCATAGCCATAACCGAGTTTTGAAATCAGCTAGAGATTCGTCCTGATTTGCATACAACTTTAACTTGAATTTTCTCCCAAAAAAATAATATTCGTTAATAGTATAATATTCTCAAGAATGCTGGTACACGTCAAAACGCACATAATTGTGATCAAATTCATAGTGCTACGTTGATCGTAATGATGACGATGATGACAACGCTAACACTTCATGTTCTTTCAGGAACTTGTGGTTTTTCATTGTGGTTATCGACGTTTTACAGCATGTGCTACGTTCAGTCAACACACGACAGGCGATAAGCATAAGGTGAGTACCATACACGTCACTCGATTTATGCTCGTTTATTAATCGATATTTTTTCGGTAAGGATGTTAGTTATCTGTCGTTAGAACGGATTAGATGCATGTTATCAACTTGAAGTCGTATTATTCTGTCGATATAACCTCGGAACAGTTTATAGTTAAATTGTTGATTTGTCAGCGCTAATTTGGTCGATACTGTGTCGTTGTCAATAGTGAGTCGTTTTAGTATGAGTGGGAAACAATAGATTGCAAACACTAAATGTGTGCAACTGTTGTCAGTATTTAGTAGTAAAACAAAAGAAAACAATAGAGTGCAAACAATTAATCCGTGAAACTTTAGTAATACTAAATAGTACAATTTTATGGTAATTCAATTGTTTTCTTTTGTTCAATTAGCACTATTTTGTACTATTTAGTAATTAGTGTTTCACGGATTTATTGTTTGCACTCTAGCCAGAATTAGCATAAAATAGCACTATTTAGTGGTATTTATGTTGCACACTTTTAGTGCGTGAACTCTACTGTATCGTGTCGTAGTAATAGTTTCCAAGAAAACATTCAAATCATCTGTCGCATCGTAGCCGTACCGTTTCCCACTCGTACGAAAACGACTCTATCATGCCTGTTTCATGTTTAAGTATTCCACGGTTTTGTTTTAGTACGAACGTTTCTTGCCGAAGGAAGGTGTATGTGTGGTTAGTGTCTATGCACCAATTATGTTCCCTCCTTGTCCAGTTCTGATGTTTACTCTTGACAAACAAACAGGTAATTTGCCGTCTTATTTCATATAAGCTACACTCTGATATGCAAATTAGTTGGGACATTCCATATAACAAATTACAGCCAAATTCGTTGTATCGCGAACCGTCAATCAATCATAAGGCGGAGCTTGCCCTAGCACGTTCTGTCATTGGTTGATCTTGAATAAACTCCGCCCTTGAAATTGATTGACGGATTAGAAAAGACCAAATCAGCACAAAGTTCTAAAACAGCGGATCGCGATACAACGAATGCAAGATAAATCAGTCAAGCTTTTGTTCATATTCTCTCACTTTTGTAGGTGTTCAATCTTTGGCAGCTACCGGCTCTTTGTACAAAGTTGATCCCGATAGAATCATCACAAAGAAGATTGTACTAAGTGGACACCCGTATAAAATAAATAAACGTTCGGCTGTCATTCGGTACATGTTTTTCGATCGAGGTAAGTTCGTTTCTGTACCGGACAGAAAATGTGTGAAAACACTGAGCAGATATTGTGAAAGCAGTGTTGAGAATAAATCCATTTGATTCAGTGTTTTTGGTCGTTTACATACACTTTGACGTTCTTAGAGTGAGATGATTGATTGATTAAGTGATTGATTTGTTGGTTGGTTAATTGATTGATTGATTGATTGATTGATTGATTGATTGATTGATTGATTGATTGATTGATTGATTGATTGATTGATTGATTGATTGATTGATTGATTGATTGATTGATTGATTGATTGATTGATTGATTGATACAGAAAGACTGATTGATGGACCGACTGTCTGTTTGGCTGATTGACCAGCTTATCTGATTGACTGATTGATCGAGTCATTCGTCTGTTCATTCATTTGCTCATCGTGTCATTAATATATTCTTTTGTTCGTTCATTCACTTGCTCAATATTACTTTTCCAGCGGATATACTATGGTTTAAACCAGTCGAGCTTTTTACCAAGTACGGTCGTCGGGGACATATCAAGGAGCCCTTAGGTAACTAGCTATCGTATCTTTATCTCAACACACACTACAGATGACAAGCTGTAAAAATGTTTTCAATCTTGCCAACCTACAAGGTACAGCTGGGACATCTACTGGCCGATATATACACTGTTCTATTGATGGTTTTCAACCATTCCCAGGAGAATGAGTGACCAGTCACGGTGGTGGTTTTCTTTTGAAAAGTCCACCAGCATGGCTGCCATGTCTTTTGTTTAAATTGTCTCCTGCGAATGCTTGAAAACCATCAATTTGTCGTGCACAGTTGTAGTACACTCTATGGCAAATGGTACCATTCTACAACCCCGTCAATAGAAACTCATACATAAGGGGAATAAAAGCGTTTAGTACGGCTCCATGCTCCGGAGTATTCAAACATCATTTGCATAATTTTTACCATGTAGTGAAAGCTCGATTCAAAATGGACGCTTGTGCTACAAATCAAACATTTCGCGCAGTTTATTAAGTTTTTAAAAGAGTTTTTTTCATTGTATGCTTGTTATGTGTATTTAACGTAGTTTGTCAAGTCTGGGAAGCGTAAAGATATGAAATATTTGAGATAAAAGTTTCAATGAAAAATAACGAATGTTTAGGAGCATAGAACCAAATCAATGTACGGCGGTTACTCGTATCAAGCCCCTAAAAGTTCCTGCCCTTGAACCATTTGCACTGAATGCTACAACACATTTCACTGTGCGTGTGACCAGTTATAGTAGTTGTAAGACTTTACACTAAAAACCGCGCAAGACAAATCGTACCGTTTATATCAGTTAGTTAACTGATTCTGACGTGTTTTGGTCATCTTTAGGTACCCATGGTCATATGAAATGCGTTCTGGATGGTACCTTAAAAGCTCAAGATACTATATGTATGAACTTATACAAAAGAGTATTCCCCAAATGGTCATACGAGCCCACAGTACCAACACCAACCATACAGCAGACTTCCCAACCGGTTGCTATGGACACATAGACAAAATAGTAAATAAACCAGCGATATCGGCGATACCATCGATGCCAAACCTAACCATCAAGTTGCAATGGATGAATTGATATTTGATCTTCGAGTCCCCCGTGAATATGAAATTTTTAGACATTCAGAAACTTTTAAAGCCGTGACGAGTTTTTACTGCAATTTTCTGTTATCAGCGAACTGAGACTCACCAAAGCTTTCCGCGATTTGGTAGGCGGATTTAGACAAAGTTCGAAAGCACTCTTTGAAGTTCGAAGTTTAATCGACGATTTTTCGAGTGGTTGAATTCGTAGAAAACTGAAAAAGGCAGTAATTGATTAATTTGTCCGGAAAAAACGTAAAATCAGAAAAATAATCTTTTGATGAATAAATAAGAATGGTGCAAAACATGGATAATGAGAATCATTTTAAATGGAAATAAACGTGGAAAAAGTTGGCATGTTGTTGATAAAAAGATATTGAGTTTATTTTTTGGTGTAAAAAAAAACACTTTTTTCCGGCAACAAACTTTTGAAAACTTGGCATTTTTTTAAATATTGCGTCTATTTGCTAGCTACTTAATATATATCTTCAACTTGCCAAAAGTTATGATTCATTACAAAAAATAACAATGATTATATTGATTGTATTGATTATTATGATTGAACTATTCTCTATCATTATTATCTATATATATATCATATGCCTATTTTTATTCACCTTGTTTTTGAAAGTTTTGACACGGAGTTGTTTTGGTGTTGTTTGACATTGTTTTCGCAGATCCTATACATTATTGATTACGTACGAATATTTCTTTCTTTGTCTGTTATATTTACATAGCAATAGATATATCAAGTATGCTACAAATTGAGATATTGAACCGGAAAAGTGACAAAAATTCAATTTTTGGAAATGTTTTATCTTAAAATTTTGCGTTTCTCGTTGAAGGCTTTTTCGCTCGCCTTCTTTCTTTCGATTTTTATTTTCAAGATTAACTACGACTGATCACTAGATTACATGCATTCTTTTTACGTTTCTCACGTCTCAAAAATCATGGCTTTTTGCCTGCCTTTTATCTTAAGAAACATTTCGAAATTTGAAAATTATCTTTGCGTGACTTTCTCCAATGTTGAAAAAAGGAAAGCAGTTAATTTTATTATTTTTTCACGCACGTGAACTTGAAATATGAAAAAGTATTAATTTCGAAAATAAAACTTTCATTTCTTTTGAGTAGTCGAGACGATGTCTGTCCTTGAGTAATATCAAAATATTTCACTTCAATGCGAATTTCGACTTATTCATGGTATATTGACTCAAACTTTGGTAAACTCGCTTTTCTGTTTAACCTTTGTTATAGAAACAAGGTACCTTAATAAATGTTTCCCTTTTATAAATATTTAATGAGAATTATATGACTTCTGTCCTCGGGCTGGTGACTTCAACTCTGTGTAACAATATTTGAACCAAACGCTGATTGGCTATAGAATAAATACACCTCATTCAATCAATACTCAACAATACGCGGATACTTGACAAGGTAGTTATGTGAAATCTGCATCGGAGCGTTAACAATAGAATAATCACAGCTAGAATTCTGAATATCCCGGAGGGAGCTTGAATATTTTGCTTTGTTTTGTATTATGTCAGCGACTTTAGAATTAGAAACTAGGGTTCCCAGTGAACGAGGGGAAAGCACTGATGAATTGGATTCTACATCGACAAACGAACAGAAGTCAAATATGCCGAGGCATGGACGAGCTAAGCCATGGCACCGCTCACAGACAAGAAATATTCTTATAGTTTTATGGACGATATTCACTATATGTCTTGGGATAATGCTAATTGTAATATTCGTACAGCCGCAATGGCTTGGAGGTACCAACCCGAAGACTGGTGTCATTATCAATTTTGGACTTTATCGCCAATGTTCTGAAAGTTGGCAGATGTGTTCGGCGAAGTTGTCAGAATTTAGTAAAATTCCTTCTTCTGCATGGAAGACAGCGACGATATTTGTTGCTCTGGCGATTTGTGCGACTTTTTTATCGATACTTGTTATGGCTGGGTATTGGTTGGCTGTACCAGAGAGATCAGGCTATGGATTTCGCTATGCAACCGGATTTCAAGTTTTTACAGGTGAGTTTTAAAATAAGTTTATTAAGTATACTAAGCACTAATACTTTACATCGATATTCGCTCTAGCTACTTGAAAACTAGACTAAACGTCCTTTGCTTCACCACATTCGAGTTATTTTGACGTTATAGTTATTATTGACTTCGTATTGAATTTTTATCGCGTTTTCAATAAATTCTAGTATTTTCTAAGAATAAAATTTTCTAATCCATATTTATTATTCTTTTTACCTCAAAAAATAATCTGAAATTATGGTAGAATTGTACTATATTTATTATTTTAATATAACTTATTTCAAGGTAAATAAAAGATTTGCATTTTGGATTAATATGCAAATTGAATTTCATGTTCATGTTTTACAAGCGGGTATAAGTTTTATTTCATTTACTTGGCGACTTTGCTATTCATTTTAGGCATTAAATATATCCAGAAGTTATTCGCGAATTATAATACTAGAATTATAATTACTAAACCGTTCGTAAATTAATAGTCGGTCCTTCGTGTTTTTGTTCGACTAAATTGTTGTATTCTTCGATGTGTTCATATTATTATTTAGCATACATATTTGGCAATGGAAAATAGCGCTGGAAATGAGGATCATTTATATAAACAAATGACACATTATCGCCTTTATTGTCACCACCATTTTTCGTTATATAAAATATGCGAAACTATGAACACAAGATGACGAACATTGGTTTGCTTTTTAATAATATTAAACTATACTCTAATTTTAAGTTCGATTCCTGACTAAATTTCATTTTATATTTCAAACCCGTTGAAGGTAAACTACATTTTTTGTAAATGTTTTTTCTCTAATTGCGTATATATATTTTTTATTTATATGAGCGATTCTTAAGTAATACAATCTAATAAAAATACTAAAGGAACTTTTTTTCTTCGCGGCATGTTGGATTCTTCTGTTCGTTGCAGTAATAAAGGCTATTTTTTATTATTTTTTAATACAACTGAGAAAAATGTTTTGTTTTTATAATTTTTTTCTAGAAATTTCTACGATGTCTTTGTTCTTCCGTAAAGTTTGTTTTTGATGAAAATTAATCATTCGTAGCCTACGCTATTTTATTAATCATCTCTTTATTGAATAGTAATGTACTGCGAATGAATAACACTGATTTCCATACCAGCTCGTGTTATTGCTTGTTTGCGTATCAGATTTTCTTTATTTGTCTATTTTAATGTGTTGATTGGTGAGTCTATATTATTTAAATGAACTATTTGTTTACTAATTTGTTTCATGAGGAGGTTTAAGGTAATTCCGTAGAAATAAAACTGTCCGATGAATTTTTTTATATTCGTTCTAACAAACAATTTTGAGAAACGCTTTCAGAAAAAACAATAAAAAAGGGGGGTCACCGACTTCGTTTTTGTGCAATATGACGTCAAAGTTCATGCATTTTGGTGACTTGAGAACGTAAAGAAAAAAGCTCAAAAATCGAAGAGAAACGGAACAAAAACACAGTTATTTGTCTTTTAAGAGCAAAATTCGTGTTTTGTTCAAATGTCTGCACTTTATTTTATTTAAAAAATATGAACAGATGTATAAAAAATATTTGATCTTGAAAAAATTGACGAAATACCAACTTGCGCACGAGCTGCTATTTCATTCGAATGAGTCCTAAGCGGAAAGTATTTTGGAAATTTCTCAAAAGTTAGCCCGATGACCTATGCTCAATTTTAGTTATATTTGATGTTATGTTATAACAAATAATTTTATCAAATAAAAAACATAGGTCACCGTGCTAGTTTGCGAAATATTGCGAAAAATATCGTCCTTTTATTGTCAAAAAACAGGTTTTCCGAGAGAGGACTGAGTCGAGTTACAAAATTATCGCATTTTTTCGCTGGAAAATATCGCAATTCTTCAATTTTTTATTCAAAGTACTTTTCAAACATAATTTGACTAGATTACATGATAAAAGTCCTGAAACCAAAAATCTTGAAACATGCGCAGATCTATGCGCAGTGCAAAACTACGGAATTACCTTAAGGGGACTTTCGAATAATATCAAAATGCCACCTAAAACGGTCGCATATACCGCGATACCGAATCTAAAAACTTGGAAGTACCGTGATACCGTAAAAAAAGGACGTAGAAAGTTTGTTACAATACCGGACCTCTTTAAAGTTCGTTTACTCGTAATATCGCGTACTAAAGAGCAAAATCCCGTGTACCGAGGGGAATCCCAATATCGTAATGCCTCGTCTAAATAATTTTTTTTTCCCCGAAATACCGTATTCGAATTCTATATATCATGTGCTAACAATATTCTGTGCTCTTTTCAGCTTTCATTCTATTTCTCGTATGTCTAATCTACCCAGGGGGGTGGAACTCGGACGAAGTGACATCAATCTGCGGCGAAAACTCCGGTGCATATAAACTTGGAAACTGTGAAGTTAAATGGGCTTATGGAATTGCCATTATATCAATGATTGACGCTGTCATACTCGCGGTATTATCGTTCTTTTTTATCGAGCGCAAAGTTGTTAATAGACCCATGGAGCAACCACCCAGACGCAATTCACTTCAGATGAACGGTGGAACGACGAATCAATCACCGACTGATGACGTCGTACGAGATGAAACAACGACACTTTGATACAGTGCAAAAACAAATATATAAAATACATGCAATGGTACACAATGTACATTAAGAACACCACGTGGAAGGAATCTCTGGTCTGGTATAGTGACCATTGTGTTGCTCTTCAGGGTCAACATGTCTAGAAGTGTCTACTGTCCCTGGTGTCCAATGATCACAGAGTGATTAGAGTTGTTTTTGAACTCTGGCAACAGAGGAAAACGCGACAAAATAGAAGCAATAACACTACAATGCTATAAAACTGACCGCATTCCAGTTCGTCTTTCTCTCGAATTAATAAGTTATGGCGCCGTTAAAATATTTTTACGCGTCGACACATCAATATAATTGAAATAAAATAAATAATTAAAGAAGACGAAGACATATTTAAAGCACTTCAACAAATACAACAGCAAATAAATTTTATAATAAATGATGAAACGTGTAATACAACTTATCGAAACTTGAATATTCAATATGCAAAGGCAATTGACACATTGAGTATTTTTCTACGAAACTTGGGATCAGACCAGATCAAAGGTTGGGGAAGGGAGTGGTCAACTTTGGTCGTGCAGCATTTTTCTTTAGGTGTACACTTTTCATTCTCGTGTTGTGAGATATTTTTCTTTGATGCTTTTTTTCTTGTTCGATTGAGTTGTTGTTTGAGGCAGTGCACGAACTTTTTTCAAATTATTGGCCAACACCTATACCATCAAAAATAGAATATATTTGACGCGAAAGTGCCAGTTCCGTGAGGCGCTAAAATAAATTTCACAGAAATATACAGAAGTTTTGTAAGAATATTTATACTTTTAACGTTTGCATGTATGCATCGATATATTAATTTTGTACTACATTTTATAGAACATAACACGTAACAGTTACACCTAAGGGGCGTGCTCGAGACGAGTAAGGACAAAACCAAGCTTTTTTCTCTCTCGACCAAGATCGGTAGGGTGGGGGAGGGGGTAGTAAGACAAGCGTAGAGGTTACGCACCTCAATAATCACAACCTTCTTGCATTTGAAGCTGTTTTAACGTCCTTACATTTTTACTGCAAAAAAAATATCGTTTCCCTCAATAATTTTAACGATGCTATACTCCTGTGGCAGTAAAAATGACTTTTTTTACGCAATGTTCATATGGCAAGTCATCATTGATCATAATATATTTTTTATGCATGTTCACAATGTGTTGTACGCTTTACCAAATTGGGCATTCGTTACTTTGATGACACCCTGTGCAATTGATTAGTTTTCACTTGATCATACTGATCCACGGTGAGTATTAAATATAGGAACTCCTAAATCTTTATTTTAATTCTTCTAAGGAGTAAAATATGGAATGTATGTTCTATTGGGTTCTGATTCCTGTACATGCCGAATTTCTCGAAAGCCTAAAAGCTACGCGATGGTCTGATTGTCAACCCTGAAAGGTTCGTCGAGTACCCTCAAAAGGAGTCGCGCGTGGACGGGGGAGGGGGTAAAACGTGGGTTCAGAATTTAATGAATTCATCTTTTGCCCACAACTCTTCCGCCATCCTCCACTGCACTCTCCAGTGTAGTGGCAACAGCTCTTTACTTTAATAAGCTAAAGTCAGAATTGATGATAGATGTGCTCAATCAGTACCAATCTATAAACTTCAATGAAAAATAAATAAATAAAACATTGTGTCTTCAGTGGACGAATGATGGGGGAGCACGTACCGTAAGGCCCGAAACAGGTGAAAATATGGTGACGAGGGAAAGCAGCCTTGCTGTAAAACATAAAAAAAACATCTTGCATATGATACACATGTATTATATGGATGATAGAAATTCATGAAATTATTGGGATCCCTGTGCCCATTTTCCCTACTACACTACGAGCTTGCCTATCATTCAATTCTCGTTTCTTTTATTTATTTTTATTTATTTATTTATTTATTTATTTATTTATTTATTTATTTATTTATTTATTTATTTATTTATTTTATTTATTTTATTTATTTTATTTATTTTATTTATTTTATTTATTTATTTTATTTATTTTATTTATTTATTTATTTATTTATTTATTTTATTTATTTATTTATTTTATTTATTTTATTTATTTTATTTATTTTATTTTATTTTTGAGCGGTTCGTCCCAGTGACGGATCTAGATATCCTGAAAGGATTCCAAGTCTTTTTTTCTTGAATATGTTTTCAAAATATCGTCAGTCATTTGTACTGGTAGTGCACCCCCTTCTGAAGAGGATGGATTCGCTCCTGCTTCCCCTATTTCTTTTGGGGGTTAATGAAATCAAACTATCAAATTTGGTTGAAAAAACAACTGCTCCGCCAGATCCGAAAGTTTCTGATATTTTAAAAATAAATTTATTCGACATTTAGCAGATTTCATAAATATTCCGGTACATCCAAACGTCCATAATGCATTTCGTTGATGTAATTGACCGAAAGGGACTGAGTAAAAACAAAATGGTGGTCATCGTTGGTCATCGTAGATACCATGTGGAAAGTTGTAACTCACATTTTCGTGTACATTTACAAGGAAACTGAGTCCAAGATGTTGATTTAAATGATCCATATCACGACGAAAGCATTGATGTAAGTGCATCAGTATTTCTTTAATGTTTTTCAGTTTTTCTCTTGAAACACGTGGGTTTAAAGTTATAATGTACCTAAGTTTAAATTGCTGTTTTATATCTCTTGTTTTCACGTCTTATGCAATAATTAACTATCCTTTTTGAACAGAAACTGAAGTGGTTTGAGTGAAATGACTGCTTTAGGACAACAAAGAGCTTCATTATACAACTTGGACATATATTTTTTTCTTTCAAAATAACGCTTGCTTCCCTTTGTAGTTTTGTTTTCAGAATTATCTCTGTAAATACACAGGCATGAATGTCCCAAACATCTTGCAGCAGAGTGTAGTTAAGTAATGGGTTTACTAAAATCTCATATCTTTTCTTCAAATAAATGTAGATAAATAAACAGAAAGCATGTCTGTAGAGAAAAAAAGACTGTTTGTTGGAGGTCTGAATTCTGGAACAACAGAACAAGATGTCAGGTATATGTAGAAATCAGTTTAAGTAATTGAGCTAATGGGTGTACATCAGGGGTTCCATTAATAATGAATGCTGCTACAGACTGCTCTAAGAAATCAAGCGGCTGTTTATAATATGCTATCAAACCACCTTTATTGAGTACAACGCAGAAAATAACCATTAATAAGACACAGTACAAGTGGCGCAGTAAAACCCCTGGCCTATTATTAAAAACACTCGTGTGAACTTTACCATTTTAATTGTTGTGTTATCACATTCATGCTTTTTATTGCTTGACATGTAGTATTGTACTGGGGCAAGTAAGCCATTGATTCTCTATACTTCTTCTAGGGAAAGATTCAAAAAGTTTGGTTCAATAGAGTCAGTTGAGTTGCACAAAGTACAGAAAAAAGAAGGTATAGTTGACATACATTTGCAACTGTAATGGCAGTTGACAGCTCAATCAATATATTATATTGACTTGTTTGTATCTTTCTTTATCACACTAATGTTGTTCATCTATGATTATTTCTTGTTTCAATTTTTAGGGTTTCCAGAGAAGACATTTGCCTATGTGAACATTGAATCACCAGATACCAATATTAAACGATGTAAGTGATATGGAATTGCATACTGTAGCTTTATCTCTGTCCACATGGAATTGCTTGTACTAGCAAGTTTTGATAATTTACAAACTGCAACTGTGACTCTCCACAGGTATCTCTTTATTAAGCAACACCAAATGGAAAGGAGGCGTATTAAAGATTGAACTGGCTAAAGAAAGCTTCTTATCTAGGTAACTCTTTGGTTGATAGCTAAGCTTGTTTATGTGAGGAATACGAAACTAAATCTAAGAGAAAATATTCTAGGTGATCAATGTAGATTGTCCTATTTTTAGTGCCAATGTGTGGTTATTTCCTATAAATAATATTTCATGTATTTGATTGCATTTCCACTTCTTTCTGTGGATTAAAGTGGTTTTCATTTCCTCCAACAATAGATGGTTTTGAAGTGTGTTTGCACTGTGTCTGTCTGTATGACGTCCTTTGTATTGGAAGGGTTAACTTCCACAGTGGACAAAATGGTGGTTGATATTGCTGAAGTTCAAATGTCATATTGTTTAGATTCAGACACTGTTGTAAATTTCTATCTGTATGTTTAACCAGGTTAAAGAAGGAGCGTGAACAACTAGCTTCAGATATTTCCAAAACTACCACTAGCCACTCCTGCATTCCATCTCTTCCAAAGGAATTACAATCTCCAGTTAAAAATGCAGTTCCTGGTACCCTGATAGAAGGCCAAAAGAATTGGATTGTTGGAAAGTTTGGCCGTGCTTTACCAGTTGTCCATATGCGGCCAAAACATGGGAAGAAAATTTTTAAATTTGATCCCAGCAAAACTGTTCATAATTTGAAAAGATTTAAGGAAGATGAAGAAGAAGGTGCACAAGTGTCAGAGTTGACTTGGAATTTGGGACCACAGCGTAAATACCCATGGGATGGCAACACAAGCAGTGGAAATAGATATCATCAGTCCAGCTCAGATAGTAGTGATGATGATGCTGATGGTAAATTTTATGATGAGGAAAATACAAAAAGGAAATTTGTAAAGAAAGCAAAGAAAAGTGCAAAGATGACCAAAACGGTCAATGATGATACATGGTCAGACAGTGAAAGTGACTCTGACAGCAATGCTCCAAAAACAGCTAAAAAGAAAAGCAAGACTGTAAAACCAAATCAAAATGATATACAACAGGAAAATGGTACCTTTATTTACAGCTCTTGCTCAGATAGAGAGAAAAATGATGGTAGTGAAAAACAAAAAGCAAAGAAGAAAAATGTAGCAAATCCTGAAACTGGGCAAACTCAAGACCAATGTTATCGCAATAGTTCAAATGCACATGGAAGCAGTGCTGATGAGGAAGAATCACACAAAACTCCAAAAAAGAAGAACAAGAAAACAGAAAAGAGACCAGAAATAGATGCAAGTGTTATTGATAATTGTGAAAAGGAAAGTTCTCTAAAAGGAACCACTGATGACTTTGTAAAGCAAACTCTTGAGCAGAGTATACAATTTGATGGAAAGATGAAGAAAAAGCTTAAAAACATGGACATTGAAAGTTTGAACTCAGAAAAAATAAATCTGAAGCCAAAGAAGAAGAGAAAGCATGTTATTGATGAGGAAACTAACTTGAGAAATTCAGTGGACAGTGATGGGAATGATCTTGACAGTAATTCCCAAAATGATCAAAGTGCAAAACCCAAGCAAAAGAGAAAACATACAGTTAGTAGGAATGAAGACTTAATAAACAGTTACATGACCAATATCAACAGTAATAGTGAAAATATTTCAAATTTAGAATCTACAGTTACCAAACCCAAGAAAAAGAGAAAAAGCAAAACTTCCGAAGAAACAGGTTTGAGCAATCATTCTTCATTAAACATTGAATCAGATATGGATAATGTTGAAAACATCATTTCCCAAGACGTTGAAAGTGGGATTGATCCAAAGCCAAAACAAACGAAAAAGAAACAAAGTGCAGAGGAGCAGAAAAATTCAAGTGAAAGTAGTGAGATGGAGATAGCTGTTTTGAGTGATGGTAGTTCCACTAAAGCCAACAAAAAAGAGAAAACAAAAGAAAGGAAGAACAAGAATAAACAGGAATTAAGTCCAAGCAACAATGTTGAGGAAGGATTCTCTGTTATCCAAAATAAGTTTGACAACAATAACATTGAAAAGACAAAGAAAAATAGCAAGAAACAGCAAGAACATTTAGTTGGAGATCAAGATGATGAAAATGGCTGTAAACAAGTTAGCAAGAAGAAAAGGATTGTGGACATAACAACAAAAGAGCTAAAGGAAGAAAATGTTCAAACCAAAGAGAAATCAACAAAATATCCTGGGAACGTTGATGAAGAAGGATGCAGTGATGAAGTTTTGAGTGATAACTCACAAGATGATATTTATAATAACAATCATACATGTAGAAAATCAAAACAAATGATATCCAGTGCAGATGTTACTACATGTAATACACCAATCACAGGGGCGAGTCGAGAAAACAAGAACAAGACATTAACAAAGAACAACAACAAGACATCAGCTTCTTCACGAAGTGGGAAGACATCCACAAAGAAACTGACTTCAAATGAAAAGCGACTCAAAGCCATCAAAGAGAAAGAAGTGAATACAAACACAATGCAGTCCATTGTCAGTTCAGCTCTACAGAACCTTGATAAAACAGATCAACCAGATAATACAAGGCATATTACTTTTGATGATGATGGAGATGATGTTACTGATAAGGCAAGTAAGGAAGAAGAAGGAAAGCATACTAATAAAGATCCCAAACAAATTTCAGGAAAGGTAAGAATACACTGTTACAGTGCAAATAAACTGTGCAATTTAGTTATTCAGAGCTAGTTTTCCTGGCCTGTTCAGTACACTGAATCAGAATATGGTGGATGATCACAAGGACAAGGCTAGTTGGTCATCTATGTGGGCAGCTCAAACTTATGCTTTATTGTTGTTGAAAAATGGCACAAAACTCATGGACGTCGCTGTAACCAAAGTTAAACTACATTATAAGAATCAGCAAAAAACACCATCAATGTGCAATGACTGACTAGCGTGTTTTCTGTTATCTTGTCCTAGTGCATTACTGTGCAATTCATCATATTCTGATTTGGTGTATGACAGACACCACACTAATAGATTCTATCTAACAATGGAGCACCTCATTGGGGTATTGCATAGTTGTAACTATTACACTGTAAAATAATTGACCACAATATCCATAATATCTGATGTCAAGCTTTGTTTATACATACATGTGCATAAAGCTCCACCCCCTCCTGAAGTTTTGAGATTTTGTTTTGATAAGTGATCTAATTTTTAGTGATTTGAAAGTATTTTTGTTGATACATGTAACATGTGGTCATGTTGTTAGATATCAGGTTCAAAGGCTAAAAACTGGCTGGGTTTAGATAGTGACAGTGATGAAGACCTACCCACATTTGATGCAAAACCACAGTTTGAAGGAAAGACAGGACAAAAGGTAAAATTAATCTTTATCTTACCTATTTTCATTGATTATAATGATTAAGACCAAGTTGTTGACAGACTGTGATAAATTATCTCAATCTCAAATTATCATCATCATCATCTTCATTATTAGAGTGCAAATAATACACCTATGAACCATCAAAGCTTGCATGTGTTTGTTATAAATAACAGAGTACGGTAATATGCAAATGTAATACAATCAAATGTATGAGCATTGTATTTGATCAGGGTTGGTATGGGTCATGGCAAGTCATGGAGTTTAGTGTTTTCCAAGCCTAATCATCTTCAAAATCATCATTAACATTATAACAATTTTGTTTAAATCATCATAATTATTGTGATTTTTGTCAGCAACTTACTAATCAGACTCTTTGTTCTAAAGGAGGAGGGGGGTCGGAACAAACCATAATCTCAGTTTAAGTTTGAAAATAGTCTGTTTCCCATCTAAAAAAAAAAAAAAAAAAAAAAAAAAACATGACAATCATGGATCTAATACAGCAATAGTCATAATCCTTCTGAATCACATTTGTGATTTTCATCATTATCATCTTCATCACCATAGTCGCACCATAATTATGGTTGTTGGTGATGGAGTCTAATTTATTTTCCTCATTTGTTACGCAGTTGTTTGAGCTTCAAAAGTCATACAGAGGAGATAGCAGATTTCAACTTGATAAGAGATTTGCTGAGAGTGATGATGAAGATGGAGAAGAAACTGCCAATGCATCAAACCAAAATAACACTAATGATGATGATGTTGATACTGATGATGACGATGGTGATAAAGTGACTAAACAGTTATCACAAGAAAAGGACATAGCAATGTCTGTGTTACGAGGAATTCTAGGTCAAAACTTTGGCACAAAACATGAAAGCAGCTCAAGAAAAAAGAAATTCAAGTGAGCATTTTGTAATGAATGAATGTTTGGATGGTTGTTAAATGATTGATCTACCGATATACTGTCTAACAAAGTTAGTAACTGAAAACTAACATCACCAGATGATAATCCATATGACACATAAGTCTTCTTACATTTTATTAGCAAATTTAACATATTTTGACCAGACTAATATAAGTTAGTTTGGCCAAAATATTGGAGAGCACACACCAAAAGTGTGCAACATAAATACAGTACCACTAAATAGTGCCAATTTATGCTAATTCTATTGTTTTCTTTTGATTAATTAGCGCTATTTACCACTAAATAGTGACAACTGTTGCACACATTTAGTGTTTGCACTCTATGAAATTGCTGATAAAAATTTAAGTTATTGTATTAAAGATTAAATGATTTTATTGTTACAGAGACTCCAACCTATTGCGATATGACCCAACAAGAGATGACCATGAACAGTTTGAACAAGCCCCTAAAAAAGACAACAGTCTTGAGCCAGCAATAAAAGAAACTCAGCCAACATCAGCAGATGTCATTCCCAGTAGTAGTGTTCCTGAGATTGACGATGATAAATACTATGATGTCAACACTGAGGTGTTGACGGAAATGTTCAGTAACAAAAACAAGGTGTGTGCAATATGGATTAGTTGATTGATTGATTGACTGACTGATTGATTCATTGATTGATTGATTGATTGATAAATTGGTTGATTGAATGATTGATTGCTTTGCAGATTGATTGCTTAATCATTTGATCATTGTTGATGCATTTTCAATCAAATTATTGGTCGAGTTGATTGTTTTGAAGATTGTGATTAATTTACTGTCTGATTAAAATGTATTCATTTATTGTCTCAGTAAAATTTGTTGGTACATGGGCACAGTTATAAAGTCAATCAGTTTTTTTTTTCACGTTTTAATTAATAAAGCCGAGCTTTCGCGCTAATCGCGCATCTCCAGGGCAAAAATGGTTGTGTTTACAACTTGTTCCGTATTTGCATTCATTTCTTGTATGTTTGATTGATTGATTGACATTCGATGTCATTCTGCAGGAAGGCGGACCAACCTCTTTTTCATTTCTGTCAAATCAAGATGAAGACGATGACAACCCCAGTGAAGTAGAATGGGGAAAAGCTGAAATATTGAAGTCAAAACCAGTTGTACCGGTTATGTTGCCATATGACAGTAGTGGTGATGAAGAAAATGATTATCTCACAGTCGATGAACCACAGCAAACTAACAAACATTCGCTTCCCGATGAACGATTTTTCTTCCACTTTGGAGAACCAGATATGGAGAGTAAAGTCTTTGGTGTGTATTTAGTTTCAACGAGCAAAAGTTTTTTCATATATATTTTTGGTTTCATATTAGCTGACATACAACTGATACTAACAAAAGTGATAAGTAATAAATAAATGGACAATCATATACCAAAACAAACAGCGATTCAGTAAACAAATGTGCAAACAATTCATTGGCGTATTCACGGGCTCCCTGTGGACCCCCTTTCAAAGTCGGATATTCAAATGTCACATATCTTGGTGTCAATCACCGTAAGCATCCCACCTTTCCTTTTCCCATCCCCTTTCCCCAAAAACGGTGGCTACGCAAGCTACAGCCTTGGTCATGTTTTGCTCAATGTTATTTTTCTGAAAGTGTGTCTTTCTCATGATTATCACATTGGTCGAAACAGACGTAGCTATGGTTATAAAGAAAATATTGTCAATCGTTACTGTGTTATCAACGATAAAACAATAATGGATTTCTGTTTTGTTTGCGTTTAGATCAAGAAAACGTTTTCAAGCGGACAGAGACAATAGAACAGCTCAATCAGCATTGGGTCAATGTGAGATCAGAACTTACCCAAGATTACAAGAAGAAACACAAAGATGCGTTACGAAGACAAAGCAAAATAGCTGCCAAGAGGGCAAGAATGAGATAAAAATTGAATGAAATGCCTCGGACAAATGCAGATTAGATAACTTATGTCAACAAATTAATCAGTAAAACCTCATCCTGGATGTGTGGAAATGAACAAATGATAAAAGAAATCTGTAATAAAATCTAGAAAAAGGACAAACTTTGAGCATAATCTTGTTAGACGAATGTTTTAGGTAGTAGAGGCACACACTAAAAGTGTTGAACATAAATACCACTAAATAGCGCTATTTTATGCTGATTCTATTGCTGAACTTTTGTTTAATTAGTGCTATTTACTACTAAATAGTGACGACTGTTGCACACATTTAGTGTTTTCACTCTACCACCCCAAAATATGACGAATCACTAACTGCATAGGCAAGTTTGTTTGTGTAACCCTATACAATCGGAATTATTGTCCTCTTTTACGACTTCCGATTAAAAATCAGAATTCAGCATTATTTTGGACCATTCACTTCAATAAATGTGGTGGCTCTTAAAAGAGCCGTTTGTTTTACAGTATTAAAGCTGTTTAGTGTGCCTTCTTTTCGCTTTTCTTTGGTAGAAGGACGGCTTGGATGTTGGGAAGGACGCCTCCTTGAGCAATGGTGACTCCACCGAGAAGTTTGTTCAATTCCTCGTCGTTTCTTACGGCCAACTGCAAGTGACGTGGGATTATTCTGGTCTTTTTGTTATCTCTGGCAGCGTTACCAGCCAACTCAAGAATTTCAGCTGATAGGTACTCGAGAACGGCAGCTAAGTAAACTGGGGCGCCTGAACCAACTCTTGAAGCATAATTTCCTTTTCGCAAAAAGCGATGAATTCTACCAACTGGGAACTGTAAACCAGCTCTTGAAGAACGAGTCTTGGCTTTGCCCTTGGCTTTTCCTCCTCCTTTTCCACGTCCAGACATGTTTTTTTTGGTTTTTCAAGCGTCAAATGTAATTGTACAAGTTGAGAAACGCTGGTTCGAAAATGATGAACTTCCAGAGATTCCAGAGAATTAAAATCTCAAAATTTCAAAAAAACAGGATCGAAATCCACCAATTAGCGCACGCCATTCCAAGGATAATCGGACCAATCAGAAAAGAGGGGAATTTCTACCTAATTCCTTAGAGGTAAGTTTCAACGTTGATCCGCTTGCCCCAATATAAATACCGCTACAACCCAGTTGCACTTCACTTCTAACTTGTAACCAGATCGTGTTATTTTAGAATTTCACTCGTTTCGACTTCAAGATGCCTGCTAAAGTTGTGAAGAAAGACATTAAAAAAATGTCGAAGAAAACATCAGTAAAAGGAAAGAAACACAAGAAAAGAAAGGAGAGTTATTCTATCTACATCTACAAAGTGATGAAACAAGTCCATCCCGACACTGGTATCTCCAGCAAAGCCATGAACATCATGAACTCCTTTGTCAACGATGTCTTCGAGCGAATTGCAGCCGAGTCTTCCCGCCTCGCTCACTACAGCAAGAGATCGACGATTTCTTCCCGAGAAATACAAACTGCTGTTCGTTTGCTTCTTCCCGGAGAGCTGGCCAAGCATGCCGTCAGTGAAGGCACCAAGGCCGTCACCAAGTACACCAGCAGCAAGTAATCTGACTTGCTAAACTAAACAAACGGCTCTTTTCAGAGCCACCAACATGAAATAAAGTGATGGTAGAATGCATTTTCCTTTTATTTTTTTATTGTATGTAGTGTAATGAACAACACTACGCTATCAAGCAATATCTTCTCAATGTAAAATGTCCTTTTTTGCAGATAAAAGACGGGAAAAACATGGACATATGTTTTTCACTCCGAGTATCATGTTTTCTTTGAAAAACGATGAAAAAATAAATTGTAAGTTATTTTATTTTTTGCAAATTCCGTCATTTGAAGTTGTTAGGTGAAGCGTCTTCGCTCGTTTTTGCAGAAAGTCTATCTCGGTCAATAAATTCAACTTCCTTTATCTTTGGAGGGATTTGTAGCTATACGCAAAATGAACGTGCGAAAATTTTCAGTTTGTAATTTCGATATTTTATAATGGCCCAACTCACTCATAGCTTTTCTTCTTCATAAGCATTTTTTTTATTTTATCAACTTCAAACGCTTCGAATTCATGTCTTGTCTGTTTCATTACGTTTGGACCAAGTTTAGGGCACTTTATTGTAGTTGCTGTACCGCTGTACTCCGTCTTAGCTTGTACATCCGCAGCAGTTTGTTGCGCATCAAATCGCCAGTGCAATGGTCATACAGTCATTCTATTACAGACATCGATTAGCAAAATATTCGTCTTCTTACGTTGCAAGTTTTTGAAGTCAGGTGAAAAACTGACAACGTCCTTGGCACCCTTACACGGCATCTAAAAATCTGCGTTGCCAAGGTGGCCCGAGTAACACCACCTTTAGGAGCAACATCAGCTTTATTATTTTTTTTTTTTTAATGATGACTATATATATATATAGCAGAGTAGAATAAATGCCACACAGGGGTTTGATAGTTGAACCATTAAAAAGGATTTCAGGTTTGAGACATAAAAAACTACAGATTCACATATAATCCGCAAAGGTTATATTTTAAGTATAATAGCTTAAAAACAAGTACAGGTTATACAATACACATGTGATTCTATATAACTCTCAGATTATTAATGAGTTTGAGAATATACAAACACCGACCAATGCTAGCTGTCCCACAATCTAAATCTCTGATATTACTACTAAATACTCCTGATACTATATCCACATGATAAATACATTGGCACCATTGAAACATGAAAAAAATTAGTGTCGGCTACAAATACAGAGGCTATTCAAGAGATTTTGAGGGGTATTCCGTTTGACTGAATATGCAGATCGTGAGGATACTTATCAATAAAGTAATGGAAATGTTCAGTAAAATCAGGCACCGCCGGCCCCCTCTCAGACTGGCTCGCCCCTGATTTGATTCATTTATACTAAATGTACGTAACGCAACCGAGCGGTGTGAGTTACCAGCAACAGCTCAAGTTAATCCTTTTTAAGTTTTATAGTGTATTTAACGTGTCCTATGCGCTTTGATGTTTGACCGTATCCATTTCAAATAACTCGCCATGTTAACATAAGCAGTGTGACTGTAATCTTTATGGCAGCTTTTAGGGAACGTATTCAGACCCCAACTTAACATTCCACCCATAACCCAACGCTTGACTTGAGAATTCTGCTCATGTGCAACAGAAAACATAAGAGGTGATCCACTGTCACTGACACATGTGGGCTGACTTGATGCATAGCCTGCACAGATCAGCCGATTCTTATCGTACCATCTTTGAGCCCACGCACAGTGCCGAGGAATGGTCAACGTTACCAGATTCTGTCTGAGGTTACCATGGATGTTGTGATTGTCGTTTGTTCCCCATCCTATAATAACACCCTTGTTACGTCGAGTTACAAAGGTCTGTATCTCTTGTCTCGTTGGTAAACAGATTGGTAGAACATTATTTGTGAAATTCACTGGTCTCGATAATTGCAACATTGCAATGTTCGATGATAAACGGTTTAAATCAGCCTTGAAATGGCTATTTATGACGACTTTCTTGACGCTGAGTAATTCTGGTTTTGGTTTACCATTCCCTCTGAGCTGCGCTCCTAGTTCTATTTTGATAAATTGTGGTTGTATCTTGAAAGGGCCGAGGTGAACACAGTGTGATGTGGTCAGGACCCATTGTTTGTCTATTAGAGTACCCATACAACCTTCGATGTCCCCAAATGATTCAAAGTGAAGTAAAACAGCCCAAGGCCAGCTTTCTGGTACGGCGTCTTGCCATCCATGACCTGTTGGTTGTTGAGCTTTGAGAGCAACACCACAACCTACAGACAAACAAAAATACCAATTACGACTACAAACTATTTCACATGCGCAGGAACGACGTTTTTGGGAAAGGAAGCAAATCGGCAATTAAGCAAGTACTTACCAAATGTAACTTTTCCCTTGTTGCACGAGAATCCGTCAAGAGACTTGTGGTAACCGGTTTTACAGGAACAGGTAAAACTAGAAAAACAAAAATCGACCAAATCAAAATAAATACAAAGTGGACATCATGAACAGGGTGTTTTTACATTACAACAGAGACGGCTTAGAGTGAAGTATCAGAGAGCACGTGTTGGGGATCAACTGGGACACACGCACAATCTAGCATAATATCCTTGTCATCAGTGACGTCACAGCCTTGGGATCAGCTATATGAAGCTTGCGATCAAGAACCATAATCTCGGGATCGCAGAATTGTGCTCAGCAAACGTGAACAAAAATTGATCAGAAGTTTCATAAGATCTAAAAATCTGGAAAGATAAGAATTTTTAACCAGCGGTCGAATTTTCAAAATGACAAAGAGTGGTACCTAGATGGCATATATCAATAACTGAGCAAGAAAATGTTTCCAGTCGAGGAGAAAAATATGATGTAGTCACGCCTACCTGCCGACGGTGTTATTACAATAATGCTGACAGTTGTTCAACTTTGAATTAGAACATTCATTAACATCAGTACATCGTCTCTCATCTTTCAGCCTGAAGCCAGCACGACAGCTACACTTGTACGAGCCCACATTGTTTATGCACAGGTGCTCACAGTCTCCAATCCCACCATTCCTTGCGCATTCATCGATGTCTTGACATTTCTTAGTTCTAAAAAGTTTAAAAGTCATGTTATATATGCGTGAAAAAATTAGTAGTAGCTATAGGAAGTCATCCACATAGGCAAACGTTTCTGTGAAACAATTCAGTTTGGAACAACTTGTGCCGCAAAAATTTATATGGTGCACATAATGGTTTATACAGATTTGCAGCTTTTACCCCCTCTATATCAACTATGCTGATATCTATGTTTGTTTGTTTGTTTAATTTGTCTGTCTGTCTGTACATGATGCCTTACTTACATGGGGTCCAGTTTGTACCCTTTCAGACATTCACATCGGTAAGTTCCAAAGTAATTGATACACTTATGATGTCCACAGCCTCCGTTGTTGGTTTTGCATTCATCGATATCAAGACACTGTGTCTTATTAGCATTGGGTACAAATCCTGGGTCACAGTCGCACTGATAACTGAAAAAAAAACAAAGGGTTCCATTTTAGTGCGGACTTCGGTTTATCGAGGTTCTTGTAACAAAAGAGATATGCTGTATGGAAAATATCTGGACTAAAACTCTCTTAGGTTTATAGAGAGAGATTTCAAAATTCTTCAGTGAATATGTAAATTATGTCCCAATGCAAGGGAATATATTATTAATGCGCATATAAAAGGAAAAGGACGCTTTGAATGTATCACTCTCATTCAGACCAATAACGGTTAATGTGTGTTTTGCCCATCTCCACCCCCTATCGAACCAAGCCGGGTTGAGATGGGGCAGAATATTACATTATTAAACTAGTCGTAGCTATCGCTAAAGTGCCAACGAGCGGAAAGCAGTTTTTTTTATAAAATTATATGATTACTTTTTGGAAAGTGCATTATAAATTTTATGCAGAATGCACAAAATTTATCACAGTGCAATTAATACTTCAACCGGGACCACTTTGTGTTTGTTCATTGCTTTTTTTTAATGGATCAGTAGAATTACATTGTTGATAATTCAATTCAATTTCGTCTTCGCTCGGCTGCTCGTTGGCAACTACTATATAGTAACAAAACATTGTGTGCACAAGTCCACGTAGAGTCAAAATAAAATCGATCGACTCACCTTCCTGGAAGATTGATGCAGTTGAAGCATGCTGGGATACCTTCCATACATTCATCAATATCCATACACTTTGATGGTTTCATGATGTCCGGCATGTAACCATGGTTACATCGACATTGATAACCTCCGGCTATATTGATACATTTGTGTTGACATCCGCCATTGTTTACTGCACACTCGTCCACATCTGGACAGAAAGGATTATTTTATAAAGTTAAGTTGCTACACCCTTACTAGTTCTTACATTATTTTTCCCCATCGCACGTAGTGAGTGAACATAAAAGTGTGAAAGGACGGAGTTTTGAGATATACATACCTCGGCACGTTTTGCTATCTGATTGAAGTTGATAGCCAGATGGACACTGACATTGATATCCACCAGGAAAGTTAGTGCAGGAATGACTGCATCCCGTCATTACTTTGCCGTAAGAACATTCGTCAATATCTGCAGTAACAATACATAATAATGCTAAATAACGCTTTAGAGCTATAGATCTCAATAACCAAATATATTTGTCAATTATCAACACTGCTATAGACCAGTTCATAGTTAACAAACTGCTATCAGTGCGCATAGTATTTTACCCGAAACGTTTGTTTTGGCTTCTTTTGACTTACAAAATACAGACGAGAGTGAGGAATTTGGGATAAAATCGCATGCGCACTGAAAGCGATTTTGTAACTATGAATTGGCTTATGCTTACTAAGGCTCGTAACTTGCCTATTACGCATGCTCTCATCATGACTTTTGAGCCTGTCCCACATGGCCTAGTGCCTCAAATTATCTTACTGCTATACATAGTACATTTAATATTGCGATTGTTATTACTTGTTAAGGAATCATGGACATTCTAACAATAACGGTGTTTTCTTTTGGCGTTATGTTTATAACCCGGTAGACGCAAAATGAATCGTACCATTCTTTACCATCCTAACCCGGTGGCTACTCAAGAGTGCAAACACTAAAAGTGTGCAACATCAATACCAATAAATAGTGTTATTTTATACTAATTCTATTGTTTTTAAATATTGCCTATTTACTACTAAATAGTGACAACTGTTTCAGTGTTTGCTCTCTATACAGCTACAGTTATATGTATCGTAGCGTCCTTGACGTCCAATGGAGATACATCAATAGCTCGGTATAATTCTAGATACTACCATGTATTCATTTATGAATCGACGTTCATTCTTACCATAGCATCCCCTCCCATCGGTGTTCAGTTTGTAACCGGGTTTACAGGCACATATATAACTTCCATTGTTATTAATACAGTAGTGTTGGCAGTCTCCGTTATTCTTCATCTTACATTCGTTGATATCTGTTAAATATAAAATCGTTTTGAATTAATTGGTAGTCCCACGTAATCGTTCAGCCCATCGCCCACCTCACCCGAATTGTGAATGCAGCTCAGGCTGATGTGCAAGCGGTAAAGGGAAGGGAGCGCATCCCCCTCTGAGGACTTGTTTTCTAATATATGTTTTCAGATTTTTGTGTTTACTATACCCCCTTCTAAAAACTGTCCTGTATTAGCTGTCCCTGTAACACCTTCTGATGGCCTCGAATTGAAAATATAGAAAAACAAATTAAAATGGCTCTTTAAGGTTATGGCCGACTAATATAATTTCTGTAAGAGTCCGTCGACCTACTCTTGGTGATACAGAGTTATACGTTGATTCTTAACTCCCTCGAACTGTAGAGGTGTACGTGAGTAGCCAAAATGCCTCTATTTTAGATTTCTTGTGTAAGTGAATCCAAATTAACTAACTCCTTACTCGCTAATCGTTTTTAAAGAAATTAACGTACATTCAACCTCGTCCCCAGGGTTACTCTGCTCGCTCTTTTCAAATGGCTGGTTTGACACGTGACTGTCAGCCATGTTGATTTGATTGGTCACGTGATCAAAAGTCTAAAAATAAAACCTTGGGGATTTTGGTTACGTGTCAAATCAGACGGTGACAGAGTCAATGTGTGAGCGACCGCCAGTTTTTTTTTAAAGTGCGAACAGAGTGGCCCTGGGAACAAAGCTGATTCTCATTGTTTGTGCGCCTCATTCGAGATGTAACGTTCAAAACCATATGCAGATCGAGTAACAAAGAGCTGGACAACAAACATTACATTAGTACTGGCCGTTAATGACTTGATCAACATTGCCTACCTTTACAAGTACGTTTATCTAGAGCAAGATGGTACCCTATCCGACATGCGCAGACGTAACTTCCAGGGATATTAAGACATCTATGATCACAGGTTTTGTTGGATTGCTGACATTCATTGATATCTGGAAAAAGAATAATCAATAATAATCAATATAATCAATCAAAATAATCAATAAATAGAAAAGTAAAAACCTAAACTTCGGTAAAGAAGAACAAACTTTAGGTGTCAGTCATCTAGTATTTTACAGCCAGTTTGACTGCTGAAATTAACTCGACAACAATTCATATCGTACTCGGATGCGACATTGCAATTCGCTAATGCACTATAACGTCACTTGGCTGCAATCGATTGTTTAAACGCAAAGGATCATGTTCGTCGAGGGGCTCATATCAACGTAAATTCACATAAAATTGTTGTAAAATCCGTCCCGAAGAAGGATAGTCAAAAATGTACAGGTACACTACATATTGACGCATATTACATCCGATAAACAGGCTATTAATTTGTGAATAAGCTTTAATTGCCTATTGGATTTGGCTGTAATATCACCCAATATAAACATTAAACGTGACGTCATAGTGGAATAGGGCAATTTAACCTTCGTATTTAAGGTATGAAATAGCACGTACTAGTTATACAAGATGTGTGTGTTTGCATGTGAGTATAGAAGTCCTGCATTCCAATCGATTTGTAGTTACCTGTGCAACTTTTGCCATCAGATTGTAACTTATACCCAGGCTTACAGTGACATCTCGCGGCCATGGTACCACGAATGATGGACTGGATACAAGTGTGTTCACATCCACCGTTATTACGAGAACAACTGACGGCAGCTGTTAATCAAATAGCCACGTGATCAGCTCACCAAAATAGCTTATAAAGATTAATTTATTATCATAACTTTCATTGCAAACAAAATGCTTGAAGGTACAAGACATTGTTCTGCCGTATTAATAGGCGATTTGCATTATGGTGTCATTTTACTACCAAGACCAGTATTCATTGCAAATTCTTTTTTATATTCAAATTTTTAATCCCTGTGGAGATCAGTAAAACAATTTACACTAATTGAGATACAAAAGAAAGTCAGCAAAGCATTCTGGTATTGGTAGTATATGACGCCATAATGTAAATCGCTTATTAAATGCAGGAACAATGCCATGGCCAAATGTCACAAAAAGGCATTCCTGATTAATCCGTTTTTGATATTATTCTCGTTGAAGTTCATTGCATTTCAGACTAAGTGAAGTGCAAAGGTAAGAAGCCATGTGGGTTCGGCTCGTGAAAAGTGTCGACTGAGCATGTGCAGTAGATAATTTGTGAGGTCTTACCAGAAGATGGGGACGTTGGCGTAGTGCTGCAGTTTCTTTCATCACTACCATCACCACAGTCATCAGTCCCATCACAGACCCATTTACGATCCTGACATCGACCGTTATCGCATTGAAACTCATACCGACGACAAGGGCATCCATTTTCGTCTGATAAATCTCCGCAGTCATCTTGACGATCACATTTCCATTTTAGATCAATACATTTACCGTTGGAACAACGAAACTCAGTGGATAAGCAAGTGGAGGGGACCAAGGGAGGCGTGGTTACACGTGGTTGAGTTGTAGGTACGCTTTGTGCTGAAATGATATAAAATGTTGTAATAGTTCAGGGGATGGTTACACAAAACCTCGATAAACGTTTTCCACTGCATGGAATTTGCATGAATTTTATTCTTTAGATAACCTCCTGTGGAAATTAGTATTCAGGTTTTGTTCTGGCCGCCCAGTACTATTTGAAAATTGCCGCTGGATATTCCCGTCTTTGTTCGGATTTTGTATAAAAATGACAAACGTTTGCAAACATATACGTAGCATTTACAGGATATAATATATCGTAAAAAAGTAATAGCACTATAGAGAAAGAAGAAGAAGCCACAAAGAAGAAGAAGAAAACGACAAAGAAGAGGACAAAAATAATGATGAAGGAGAAAATATATCACGAACCGGTAAAAGAAGGAGCAGGATGAAAACATTTAATAGAAAATAGAAAGATGAAAAAAATTGAATGATGGAACGAACTTTCAATATCAATTTTCAAATTGACTGATCGTTACCTTCTGCGTTGTAGACAAGTCTAAAACCTTTCTTGTTGATGGACTTGTCAGATATGAACTGTATCAGGATCACTTGTGATGTAGACTTGATAGTAAAAGGACTATGATCACCACAGAATTTACCCAACGATGGTGCGAAGACAGTATCCCCATCATGGACTTTAACATAGTCATAGCATTGACCGGCTGAGAAGAAGAAGAAAAACAGGAGTCAGTCATTATCAATTTTAGATTACAGTGCACTTGGGATCAACACTTGGGACCAACCAGAAAAGATTGCCCAACCACGTTGAACTGTTGCAATTGTGTTTTATCCAAAAGTCGCTTTTGATGAAAACGTGTTGCTGTTCAACTTTAAAAGTAAATGCGGCGAAAAAAATGCAGGAAAAATCATCATGTATACTAAAGTCATATTTCTCTCTGTACTTACCGAATCTTGCTGATTCTAAGTGAAATTCTGTAAACTTGACTTTAACTATATTTCCAATTGGTACAATGATCTTATAAACACAATCAGAACTCGAGTAGTAGTTGTTCGGGGAGTTTGGAGACGCTAACAAACCATGTCGACCGCGGTATGTTCCTCCACAATCTAAATAAGCACAAGTATACATGTTGTTATCATAAAGCCAATTTCACAAGATCCTTTGCTCATAAATGACGTCATAGTGAAATAGGGCTATTACACTGATATCCCCTACTTACCTAATGAAGAATTAAAGACAGCTCTGAAACCCTTGTATTCATTATTGGAGTCTGTTTTAAATCTAATGTACAGTTGATTACTGGTAGAGGTGAATGGAAATGGTTTCTTGTTCCCACAATATCGTCCGATCAGTGGAGAGTACATGTTAGGGCCATCATAGATCGCTAGATAGTCTTTCTTGCACGAACGATGGTTTTCTAACTGGAAATCTAACACTTTGAAGGTAATCTTGTGCCCACGTGCAGCACGGATTATCCAGGAGCAGTCAGTATCGTGGTTGTAGTAGTTTGGGTGGTTTGGTGACGTTAGGTAGCCAAAAGCCTTCATAAGAGTACCACCGCAAAAGCCTGGGGAGAAAGATAGTATTAATAGGCCTGAATCGAATAATCAGTTTCACATTGTTTTTGTCCTTAATTATGACTATTTTCTTGCAGGATTCTCAAATAAATCAAAAGTTTCATTGAATATGAAAGAATTAAGGTATAGAGAAGGAGAACAACCGTTATCACGCCTCAGGTCTCAAAGTCGGAATTAACTTTGCACAAGCAAAGACAAAATGAAATATATTTCTTTAAAGTTTGTCGTCTCAATCTCGCTTCCTTCACAGGCAACCCTTTTGTGCTTCCTTTTCTGTTTTGAGCCTCCTTTGGGATCGACCTCTCTGATATTCACAGGGAATTTTGAAGAGGATTTATGGGTCATAAGGAATTTATTTTCATCTCATTAAATTCAGCGCGCTAAAAACTCAGGAAGCCCAACAAGCGAGCGCGCGTACATTGATACAAGAAGTCCACAGGAAAGGTCCTGCGGGAAAATTCGATTGTTCCTGCATGCGTTTTTCAAGGTGCGCGCGGGAATGAGACGAAGGACTTTGAGAAAGTCTAGGATCTATCGTCCGAGGGAAACTGTCAAGCTTTGTCCAAATTCAAAAGAAAAAGGAAGCCCAAAAGAGAAAAAGGAAGCCCGTTGCTTGTGGAAGAGGCAAGTTCCAATCCAATCTAGAACCCAGAGCCCGCGTTTTCTTGCGGCCTGCAGCGAGATTGGTTTCAATTGTTATCTTCATGTTATCACCAAGCTATAATTTAATCAACATTGTTAAATAGAGAAACATGTACAGCATATTCTTGTTCTGTGCACAGAAAGGCTGCGTCGTCTATCTTTTTTTCATATATCTATGTAATTGTTCGCTATTATTCAGCACACAGACATAAAAGGACGTCGATTTAAATGTCAAGAGCTTATGGAATGAAAAGAAATTCCCAAGCGTAGTGCGCCATGCGCGCCATTAATTTAAGCAACCCGCTGATAAAAGGTTATCGCTGTATTAGGTACGTTATCTGCTATAGATAGATTAAACAATGCTACAGTGATTGATTCCATGGCTTATTAGAATCGCGTTGTGGGAAAATAACTATTAAAATTGAGTTCATCCGAGTAAACTAGACGGAATGTTTGTTGTCGATTTTAGGCTTGCTATGGTGAAATACACTGTTTTAGGTTCAACGGTTTCTTTTCGGCCAAAAACCATAATGGCTGGCCTTGTTGCTTTCAGTAAAAAATGTAAAAACTGGAGGGTTTTTTTTCGAGAAAAATCCCTGTTTTTTGCATTGCTAATTTACTCCAATGTCCAAATATGGTGGGTACAATCCTTATAAGGAATACGTTACGCTTGATAGAAAACGACAACATTCTTAAGGGAAAAGCTTGATATGTTCTTTCATTTGAACAATTGAATGAATGTCAATTGAAATTATTTATATATAAACAGATTAATGAATAAATGAATGAATGAGTGAACAAGCAAACAAATAAACGAATAAATGAATGAATAAATTAAGGAATTCAGGAATTTTAACTAAAACAATGAACTAATGAACCATAATTTAATAAAATTAATGAATGAGGATTATTTATGAATTGATTGTGTGAATGAATGGCAAACATGAAAATATTTATTAAGGTCGGCGAACTTTAGCACAGTTCCTAGAGATCACAAACTGAATTAATATCGATATATACGAGCGGTCAATTGAGTCCCATCATCGGAAACCAAGGCGGTATACTCTGTCACTTAACTGAATCATTACTGCTGTGTGATGTAATAACTGAATGACCCCCTCAGCGGTAAACGAGTGGTCACACGACACACGTGACGGATGCAGGGTCAGGATGTGACGAAGGTTTTGGTATTGCTACCTTCCCTTCGTGGTAGTCCAGTGTATTTCTGTTATTCTTCCATATATGAAGAACATGACTTCCGGTATCACATGCACGAGGTCAGCCATCTTGAAAAGCTTAAAACATCAACAACACCGAAAACTAGCTACTATCTTACAACTAAGCATTTAAAACGACATTGATTTAATCCTCGACGAACGTTATTTAATTCTTAAGTAATATATACACAATATGAGCGCGAGATCTTTACGAGGATTTAGAGCTGCATGCAATTTATACCTCAAAAAGATCGGACGCAAATGTTTTATATTACTTATCAAATGTCCAGTGTCGATTTAAAAAAATTAAAGACACTTGAAAGTTTTCGAGTCTGAAACGAAACAAATATAAGGGTTTACGGCTGTATCAGGACTGAATTGACTATTAAACTTTACCGACGTAGGGCTAACTTTATTAACAGCACTGAAACCCTCTAGTGTCAAGCTAAGCTTTTGCACTTAGGTCCACTTAGACATCTTAAAATATAAACACTCCCTTATACTTCCATTGCTAGTGATTGCCTTCGATATTTAGTATCTAAAATTATCTTACCTTGGCCAATTGCCACTTCTGTTTGCCAGCCAAGCAGTAAGGCATATAGCAGACTGTAAAAAATCCACAAAAATAATGTATTATTGACTAGCCTGCCTGAGTTGGAATTTGAATGACGAAGTTGAAGTTGGATTTAGATGGCGCGATAAACTTGAAAAACTTTACCCCGTAAGAATTATTATATATACTGAATTAACTACAGTACTTGAGAAGATACAATGACTGTCTTAATTGTTATATTTGGCAGTTTCAAAACCAGCGTACACTGGCAGCAGAAAATTAATGTAATTGTTAAAATTATTTCCAAACTATGAACATTCTTAGACTTCATACTGATTGTTGATCATATTGTAGATAAACACTAATATAAACATAATTTAAATGCCAAGTTTGAGTTGACTAGAAGTAAAACAATTTCAGTTTTCTTACGTTAAGAGAGAAAAGCTTCATTGTGCCCAGATTATGCTGTTCACAAACAACAGTGTCAATAAACTGTCTCTGCTCTGTTCTCGCACTACACACAACAGTATTTGATGCGCTTATTCAAAGAGTAAAACCATCTTACCTTATCGTACAACTCTTCAGCAACATTCTCGTGATTTCAATCTAGTAAATAGACACAAAGGCACGAACAGTAGGAAATCCTCTGAGCTGATCCCTTCGCAACTCAGGCCAACAAAAACAACATGGCCACTGTAGATCCTTTTTAATCTGTCACTGGTTAATAATCGCGTTATGTGCAATTTGATACACAAGGGTAATCTTGGTGGTTCATCCCGAGGGATTATAAGTATCCCCGATACGCGCGCGCGAGATCGTTCGGTGGTAACCGGTACTAAAAAAAGAGTTCAAATGCATTATAACACAATATTTACTTGAGCTGATACATGATATTTTCCGTGTTGATTTTGGTTGTTTTCCAAACCACGTGGTTCTGGCTAGTTTTTCCGCTCTCCAGGAATGCCTACATTTCCTCTATAAGGTTTTAATTACCGTTGACCATTGTTGACCTTTGATGAAAAGTGTCTCTGCTGCCCAGGACGTCAAAGTCTCTGACGCGACTGTCAAAACCCGGGCCATCTCACAAAGAAAAGCTTCAAGCTAGCACGATGTTGCGTTTCATCATATTTCTGTGAGTAAAATATCTTCATATTTTATCATGTTTTATACAAGTAATGTTAACAATGACGTTCTATTTTTTTAGGGCGTTTGCTATCGTTCTCAATTCGCCAGATGTATCCAATCGATGAAACCGATAATCGATGCCAATCGATATCAATCGATGACAATTAATCGATTGATTTCGGAAATTGATGAACAATCTATAAATGAAATTTGTGTGTGAATCGATTAGCATCGATTATCGATGTCAATTGATATCTTAATTGACATCGATTATTATAGGGGTTTTTTAGGTACGTAGCTTAATAAAGAGACCTCAGATTGTTACAAATTTACGTTTTTCTATTTTATTTTACAAATATTAAACAATAACAAAGTGCAATCTCGGAAAATATAAAATCATTTTTAGATATATATACAATATGAGCGGGCGATTTGTATGGGCTGCAAGGGAGATGTTTTAAATCTGTCTGTCAGCGTCCCTCGGCTATCACTGACCCTCGATCCTATTCCAAAATTATTATTCCCTCTAACTCGGCTTAACGTGAAGGTTTCCCCACCTTTACTTCAAAATTAACTGGCACAGGTACCCTTTGACGATCGCATGAACGATGAACTATCTCCCGGCCCTGAGCTGCTATATTGACCTCGTCTTCAGAGATTTGTACAAGCATGGTTTATTTTTAAGCTATTTTGAGTTGATTAGAAGCGAAAACATGTAATCCAACCATTTCTATGTTTACTGCTGTGATGGATTGAAGATACCTCGAGTTTCCCCATAATGGGTCCAAGTTCAACATTTTATGACTTTCTGTGGTCGTTCGTTATTTGGAACTGACATTAATTATTTACCAAAAAGGAAATTATTAATCTTAGACTAAAATTATTACATTGTTTGATCCTGAAGGAATCATTCAAAATATAGAACTCATTCCACTGTCTAGTTGAGTTTGACTTTCTCGCTTATCAATCTTTCAAAAACTGAAAGTTAAAATTTAAAGTTACTCGCGTTGCGATGTAATATAACAAATGCTTGCCTTTACTTTTGAACGCAACTTTGATGTTATTGTCTCATTTGTGTTTAGGTCTATCCTCCTATCCCACCTCTTTTAATTAATATTTGTTTTTGCTTTTGTTTCTTCTTGATTTTTTTATTTTTGTACATTTTCCTTATACTCATAGGTTATTTCCGTGTCATTGCTCTGTATATTTTGTCTATTCTTCATTGATGCATTCTTCCTTTACGAGCAGTATTATCATTCCTCTTTCTGTAATATTCCTTTCTCTTTCTCCATATCTTGTTTATTTATCTCTTATTCCTATGTTTTGTAAAATCCTCCCCACTGATTTCTACTCTCTCCGACTCTCTCCATTCCGTGTTTTATTGTGATTTTACAGCACGGTGTGGTGGGATATTAAGAGCAGCGTCAGGAGAAATTTCATCGCCAAACTTTCCTAAAAACTATCCTGATGAAGCTGAATGTAGATGGCAAATTATTGGAGACAAAGGATCAAGAATTACCATTACTTTCTCAGACTTTGGGGTGAGTAACAGCGCCCACGCAAATATCCCTTTCACCCAGAGAACATTCACGCACAGCGGTCCTTTGCAGCACACCAGTTACGACTAGGATTCGCACCGTAGAGCGGTGATAATGTGCTTTTCTGGCGTAGCATTGATTGCCTAGACAATAAAAATGGGCACTTTTTGGGTATTCCGTGCCTCTCTGATTCCTGCACGAATCTTTCCCTGGTATAGACTTGAAATCTTATTTTTGCCCTTCTGAAGAAGGGTATTCGGAGAGGCCAGGTGGATTGGTAGCGCGTAGGATCTTTTGTATCTGATTCGCAACCTCCTTTTCCTGCTCTTCTCCCAAAAGGCGAATCACTATTGACGGCAAGAGCGGAGTATTCACCAGCGGGCGGCATTGCTTGAATATAGCAAGGTACTTCACCTTCTCTCGATGGTCTGCGTCGCGTGCCATGTCCGCCAAGTGCTCTAGAGCCGCTACCAGCGCTACTTGGTCAATAAGAGGGGCAGGGCGGCTTGCGAGTTGCCGTACGGTGTTAAGCGCTCTTGTAACCCCGTCTGCCGTGACCGTTGACTGCAGAGCTTCAATAGTTGTTCTTATAGCATTCAGGTCCTAAAATTAGACAAAAGCAAACGTGCTTACATTCATGGTTGATAGCACCCCATTTCATTTTATACGAGCTAATCACCTGTTAATAAGCAGACTAGGCCTGTATTATTTGAATGACTAGACATCCTTTTGTTTCGCTAACAATTAACTGCATGCCTCTATTATTGCTGACGCGATAAATTTGTGAATTGCGACTGAAAAGGCCTTTGGAATGCGTAAGCTTGAATGGCGTAAAGAAAATAAACCTACAGATAGGATTGCAAGGCGAATGCACCGCTTAAACTACTAGTAAATCTTTAAAAACTTTTCCTAATATTTCTGCAGTGAATGCAAATACACGCGCATTGTGTTACATTGTATAGTGTTGGCATAGTACTGATAATCATAGACCACTTTGATGTTATTCCGTAGCGAGAGTGTTAACTCACAAGCAGGACACATTTTAGCAGCAATTTCACCCCTTCTTGCTTCTACTTTCAATTCAATACAACCGAGCAGCGAAACACACTCGCTCAAGAAAACTGAAACGAACAGCGAAACACATTCGCTGGCGAGACCGAGACTCGCCGCTTACCTAGCCAGCGAAACACATTCGCTTCCAGCGAAACACATTCGCTTCCAGCGTATGGCGTACCATCGGGGCCAAAATTCAACCCGCTAATTCAACATTGTACTTTTGAAATTTGTGCTGACTTCACAATTCGACTTTCAAGTTTATATTTTCTTGTGGTCACTTTACAATTCAACATTGTACTTCCAAGAATTGAACATTGTATTTTACGTAATTCAACATGCAACATTCGCGATTCGACTTTGTACTTTTCACCATCGAACATTCAACTTGCTTCGTTTGAATATCCAACCGCAATCCAATCACCATCAGTCATCGTGGGCTCAAGAAATATCAAAAATTATTCCCCAGTAGGGGATAGGGGTATTCAACCAGCCCTCCCTACACCGTACCCTTGAATTTTATCGCGAAGCATTCCCCTTACGGTTGCAAAAAGACGGCGGATCGACGTAAGAACTAAATTAAGTCAGGTCAGCCCTTTTAAAAGTGGCTGACCAACTTTTCTCCTTGGGTTCTTTGCCAACCACCGGCACCCGTGGACCGAAAGTACAAACTCAAGGTACAGGTAAGCATTGCCTTTATAGAACAAAAGATTTCAGAAATTCCACACTTGCATAATCCGCGTAGTTGCTAAAAGCCGGAACTACCAACAACGACCCAAAACGATAACGAAACAAAAATGAAAACGATGATAATATTATGATAATAAATCAAAAAATTCACATTGCTGTTGTTTGCCTTTGTTGCAGTCTATTCTCTGGCGTGGGAATGCTTTGCTGTGATTTTTGACAAGATGTCTAGTGTGTTATATTTAGACTCGGAAGCCATTTCAATGTTGCGGGGAAAAAAAGCATACTATGACATCGTTTTCGGTTTTTTATACAACTCTATTTATTTAATAAATCAATAGATAATATTTAGTAAATGAATGAATTTTGAAGTTTGAGCCATTCAGCAGCATGACTAATAACCAATGATTAATAACTAATTTATTTATTCATCATTGTGGCTCGTTGTGGCTCGTTGTGGGTAGTTCCCGCTTTTAGCAACTACGCGGATTATGCAAGTGTGGAATTTCTGAAATCTTTTGTTCTATAAAGGCAATGCTTACCTGTACCTTGAGTCTGTACTTTCGGTCCACGGGTGCCGATGGTTGGCAATTAAAAGAACCCAAGGAGGTAAGTCGGTCAGCCACTTTTAAAGTCTTTAAAAGGGCTGACCTGACTTCATTTAGTTTCCTTACGTTGATCCGCTATCTTTTTGCAACCGTCAGGGAAAGGCTTCGCGATAAAATTCAAGGGTACGGTGTAGGGAGGGCTGGTTGAATACCCCTATCCCCTACTGGGGAATAAGTTTTGATATTTCTTGAGCCCACGATGACTGATGGTGATTGGATTGCGGTTGGATATTCAAACGAAGCAAGTTGAATGTTCGATGGTGAAAAGTACAAAGTCGAATCGCGAATGTTGCATGTTGAATTACGTAAAGTACAATGTTCAATTCTTGGAAGTACAATGTTGAATTGTAAAGTGACCACAAGAAAATATAAACTTGAAAGTCGAATTGTGAAATCAGCACAAATTTCAAAAGTACAATGTCAAATTGTTAATGTTGAATTTTGGCCCCGATGGTACGCCATACCAGCGAAACACATTCGCTTCCACTTTTAACTCAATAAAAACCAACGGGTAGCGAAACACATTCGCTCAAGACAACTAAAGCAAACAGCGAAACACATTCGCTTCCACTTTTAACTCAATAAAAAACTAACGACCAGCGAAACACATTCGCTCACGACGACTAAAACGAACAGCGAAACACATTCGCTGGCGAGACCGAGACTCGCCGCTAACCTAGTCGGCGAAACACATTCGCTTCCACTTGTAACTAAGTAAATGAAGCGCCCAATGGGCACGTAACTCAGACATTGTTACTGATGAAGAACTTGTAATAGAGGGAATTTCAATTTATTACTGGGCTACCTGTACCACAGGTACCCAGTCTAAAGTTGGGTTTGTTTTTTTTTTTTTTTTTTTTTTTTTTCCTGTCGCCTCGCGAAATGGCCAGAGTTGCGCAATCGACCACGTGTATTGACCAATCAGATGTATTAGAGATATATGAAGCAACCTGGTGTTAAAATGAGCCGCCATTATGAACTGCTCGTTAAAGCAGAAAAACAGCCACGAAAAAGAAAGTAACAAGACTTATATCGTTAGCTACAACTTCTTTTCGTGAGGAAGACGTAACAGCTGCAAAAAAACAAAGAGATTGCTAAGTTTTTTCATTGAAAATCACATGTAGGATATTCGTGAAAATCAGCCGTTCCGATCAAAGACGTACTTAGAGAATTGACCGAATGACATGACAGCGAAAACTATCAACTTTTGGTGTACAAATCAACAAAACAGTTGCTTCATATTCAGCTTGGTTGAAACTTGATGAGTTTTTCCGGATAATGTCATCGAATATTTTGCTGTTTGTGATGTTTTGAACAAGTTTGGTGTGACGTACCGCCTGCACTCAAGATTGTTTACTTCGGAACTGCCAAGCTACATTTGTGGTTAAAATACCATTCCAGACTGTTTGTTCTCCTGTTGATTATTTTAAATGCACAAAAGATATGGTTAGAAGGAAGAAAGTAATATTTGTGTGATTGTTTATGTATTTATAATTTCAAAAGCCAAGTTTCAAAGACACAATTACAGGACAATAGCGCCGGCCGGACGATCGTGTTTACCCAGTTGACAACGATAAAGCTAAATAATGGAATTATTTAAAGAAGAAGGTTAAAATTACTCACAAACTTTAATGGAAGATTCTACAATTATTTGTAAGTAAACTATTAAATTTTGTTCTCACTAAGTAGTTGAAATTGTTTGTAAATTCCGTGTTTGTAGAAATCATTGCAAAATAAATGGAGTTGTAATTGAACCTTGTTTTTTTGTGCTGATCTTCGTACGTTATATTGCCTTTTGTACAAAATAACCTAATATAATGGGGATGGTATAATGTATATAGTAATTTTCCAGAATTTCTGTAATAAATTACGAATTTTTTGGTGCTCGAGAGGGCCAAATAGACAAAGTGAAACAAAGCCCACTCATGGAAATGGATGCTTTTGAAAATGATTTTAATTTTGATATTGTAAGAATCTTTAAACGTTTTGCTAAAGTTTGTTATTGTTATTGTTATTCAAATAGTGCAATATTACATATCTAATACAATATGACACTTCACTAGTGATGTGGAAACAAATGTTGGTTTTTGCATCTTGCTTATAAGCGTTATACTATCAAAATTTAAAATGTCAGTAAAGGTGTCCCATATCTTCAGTGCTCGTCTATACAGGTTTTCAAATGTTTCTATAATGACTGTTTTAGGGTTTACTTGGTCATAATGTTGAAAATACTCATTTTCGAAACCATGATCGAAGTTTTGGTATAAGGAGCATGTCAGAAATTAGCAGGGGGGGTGTCTCAAAAAATTAAGACCCTTACTATGTTTCCAGCCCCTCCCCCCTTGCTAATTTCTGACTGAGTCCCTAATTAATATGCTGTATTGTAAAATGTATCATAATTTTTGAGAAAGACATTACACTTGTAACAAAGATGTTTTATCTGGCCTATACCAACTGACTACCCCAGATAACCACTGACTACACCAGGTAGCCCAGTAATCCTGGATTCCAGGGTCTAGTTGAAAAATAAAAAGCAAAAATAGTTAAAAAGATATGGTGGAAAACTTAAGCGATAAGAAAATATATATTATTTAAGTCTCCCGGCGTTGGACTCGAACTCGAGTATTTTAGATGAACCGTCATTTTGAAAAGAAGACAAGAAGATTGCCTGTGATATCACGATTAACTTAGAGATTAAATAAGCTGTTTTTGTTTAACTAACATCATAGTTTTATAGATTTTTACATACGAGATCACATGGGAAAACTAAGTTACTCGCCTATGATGGTCATCTTCAACTTGAACTGTTCATATCAAACAATCATCTTAAGAAAACTGTCGTTCGCATCCATAACCATATTTGGTAATCTTACCTTATTTGGAAGTGACAATTGACTCTTTTTTGGTGATTTTCTACTATTTACAGCCAAAATTCTCGGCAAAATTCGATGAAAACTTGCAGAGATTGCAGTGAACAACTTTATCAAACTGGCAGCCATTTTGAATTTGGTTTAAAAGTACAGGAAACCCAAAAAAATGAAAATTACACAGGAACCCCAACGAACGACAGTAATTGTTTGATATGGACATCGTCAAAAGCTCGATCGAGCTCTATAAGCTTCCACGTAAAATTCACAAAACACACGTTATTTAATTTTCTTGGTGTTCGCACTTCTATTGGAAATAACCATGAAAATAAGCAGAAATTATTCTCCTTGATTAAATCTGTTTCTCGGTTGGTTTTCGAATATAGTTCTCGCAGCAAAAACAATTCAACTATAAGTACTCATTTTTACGCTTACGTCATCACATCCGTCTCGGTGGCGCAGTCGGTTAAGCGCTTGTCTTTCATACACAAGGTCCCCGGTTCGAGTCCGGTCAAAGTGATATTTATTTCTCAAAAAAAAATATTTAAAATAATTTAAAATGTTAACTTCCTGTTAACAACCGGAAGTTTACTGGAAAGTGAGTGAGTGAGTGAGTGAGTGAGTGAGTGAGTGACAGATATGCCCCACTCCATTAACTCCTCCATTGCTAACGCAATGTCTGAGTTAAAAAGGTGATAATTTAGAATTTGGTTGTTAATAGGTGATTGCATGACTGCACAATAATTATTTAATGTAGTAATTATTAAACAGTATGAAATAGAAGCAACCAGAGTTAATGGATGGATGCACTTTATAGCAATATAGAAGGTACCTTTTTGTGCAGTACATGTGAACTTATATACAAAACTGAAAATGAGGTGAATTTAAATGGGATATCATATACCGTGTGTAAATTGTATGCTTTTTGTGATCAACTTTCAGGTTTATCTTGGTGTCCTAAACAAGAATGAACAATACGAAGAGGATATGATTGACATCTTGCAGCATCTGCATCCATATGTTCCAAATCATGATGATTCTGATGATGGCCAAACTTAACCTGTTAAGATTCTAAGTGGAGGGGATTATCTTTCATTTGAAAGACACAAAGGAGCTCAAGCTGCAATGCAAGATGGTAGGACACCGAATCAAAGACTTGAAGGACTAATACCTAAACTGGAAGACTTTCATACTCAAATGGAATGGTTGAAGGTATATATAATAATTATATAATGCACTTACTTGCAGAAACATCATAGCACACAATGTATTCAAATATCTAATTATTATTTTTTGAAATCAATTTATATAATGGGATGTCAAACAGAAATCTCAATTTATTTACAATAATTGTGTACTTTACTGAATACATTTGCAAGCATCAAGTCACATAATTAGATAATTTGCAACTGCATGTGTGTATTTACAGTTAGAACTAAATAAAAACTAAATATTTGCCTTATACATAATTTCATATTCTGTAATCACTAAATATATTATCTAAGTGCTCATTAGCAATGTGATAAGTGTGAATTTCTATAAATTTTGCAGGTTATTTGGTACAACCTCTATAATACTTCCTCTGCACGAGATGCTGGTACACTGTTTGCCATGAGAAATGCAATTGATGCTAGGTGTGTTTCCAATGATCCTCATAGTAGATACTATGCTGCAAGTGAATTTATAGACAAAGTAAGCCTTGGTCAATTTTCATTTTGAGAGATATCATGGTATTTGTAATGGTAATTTAAATTAACTGTACATTACCTGAATGTTGCTCAAATGACTTTGTTATTTTATAAACATTTGATCATTATAATTGTTCTGAGCTAATCAAGTTAAAAAAATCAAACATCAGATTTCACCAGAACAAGACATACATCAAATTTAACATATTTGTCAATATATCTTCACAAACTACTCCCCCTACACTTGTAATAATTTCATTTCACAAAGACTTCATAATAACATTCAATCAATTCAGTCTATAGTATTTTATCACCTTCAAAAAGTCAAAACTCTCTTACACTTATTTCTATTAGGTAACAGATGCATATCTTATAACAGGAGCATTACATCACTTTCAAATGAAATCCATAAATGATGAGCCTACACAGAATCAATATCAAGGTTTGGCAAATGATGTCGTTGCTAAAAAAGAATATGTCATCACTACTGTCACCACGTTCATTCAAGAGCATGTCATTAACCACATCCCAGAAGTCAATGTTGTCAGAAATGATTTGAAGTGTAGAGAATGTGGTAAGACATATGTGCAGCCAAAATCCCTGCAAAACCACGAGATGAAAGTCCATGGCATTACAACCTACACTCCTATCACAACCAGTACTACAGAGAAGATAGATCACCTTCACAACTACACTACTCAACTCCTTGTGCTCCTCTTACTTCGTCTTAACCACAATGATGCAATAAAGCTTGGGGATGGTGCTAGAGTTGTTAGATTGTATAAGTATTTCTGCTTATATTGTAAGGTTTCCAACTGTCCCAAGTATGCAATAGCCCTCTTAGAATTACAGTGTCAAGTCAACTGTCTATTAAGTCCAAAATTGGCACATTCCTTAACATGGAATAGATTTGTGAATCACAAAGGCCAGATTGATACAAACCACCCTATGGACTTAGACATTGAGCATGATAACAAATACTTCAAGGATGACTGTCACAGCTATCGAAGGGAAATAACTGATCGCACCATAACCAGAGTGAGCCTGGGGGAAAATTTGGTTGGGGTTCCTGCGTTTTTTTCGGCGCGCGCGGGAATGAGACGAAGGACTTTGAGAAAGTCTAGTTATGACCGAACGTTATCGAACGAAAAAATCTGCTGAGCCTGCAATAAAATGACCGCATCGACACAGGAAGCCCTCTCCTAAAAAAAATCGTTATGCTAAATACTAAATAATCACAGGGTAAGCCCAAAGCACGGACTTTAGGATTCTCCTTGCTTCGAGTCGTGAGAAATGTTTAATAACAACCAAAATACTCTTGTTGAATGCTAAAAAAAACACTACATAAATCACCTTATACTCACATTTAATTTGCGTGTTTTTATTCTTCCAAATACGACAATATTTAGCTGGTTTACAATCCCATTTCATAACTCGTTATGACCGAACGTTATCGAACGAAAAATCTGCTGAGCCTGCAATAAAATGACCGCATCGACACAGGAAGCCCTCTCCTAAAAAAATTCGTTATGCTAAATACTAAATAATCACAGGGTAAGCCCAAAGTGAAAATCCATCGTTCAATGCTTGTTAGGAGCTGATGACGCGTCATGACCATATAAGGACACCACCCTGGCTCCTTCATCTATATAAGGTAACTACCCTGGCTCCTTGAATAAGTAATTAGCTCAATAAAATATTTCAAGTAAATTTTTGAATTTTACGCGCGAAGGACGATTTCATACGCTAAATGTTCGAATAAAAACATGCTGCTTTTTAAATGTTAGGCCGGTTAGACTTAGCTGCAAACATAGAAAAGCTAATCTGAAGTCGTTTTTGTTTTCATTTATAGTTATAACGCCGAATCGAAATTTTATTTCGGTAAGTTATGTTGAAATGATCGAACAATAACAATTTGTACCAACAGCTACGTACGTTCACTGTTATAACGGCTTTCGGTTAAGTTAGGTAACTGTTGTGTTTTTAGCTTGAAGACAAATCAAACCTTTTTTACGCTGCCTAAGCCGGAATCCGAGGAGATAGTAAAAATTAATGAATTTGAAATTAAATAAAAAGGGAGAGATTTTACAGCTAAAACCGTTGTATCGCGACCAACTTTGTTCAGATTTTTTAGTCAATTCTCCTTTCCTGAGACGTCAATCAAATATGTAAATCAGTCGTTTGTCGAAACGTTTGGTCCGTGTAAATGAAAAATCAAAAGTTTTCCCAAGAAACGATCATATTCAAAGGACTTAAAAATGCAGTAGGACTTGCAGATGTTTTCCTTCTCTTCGTAATATTTGAAAGCTGTTTGAATGCTTTCAATTCAAGTTATTTATCTCGTCTATTTATCAAGAAAAGCTCAAGTAAACTGTAGAATTGTTGTTAACGGTCTAGGTTATATGCAGCATGTTCAAAGCCATCTGATGATTGACGTCTCAGAAAAACCCAAATGAAGTAAAGATTCACAAATCAACTGGTCGCGATACAACGGTTTTAGCTGTAATCATTTACAATCGATTTACAATTTACAATATTTGGTCAGCCTGAGACGTTGGAACTCAGATCAGAAAGAGGCACTTCAATGACGTATCAACTCGCAACTCGCTCTGTGCGATTTGAATTGATCACGTGGTGTCAAATCGACGATTTTCATTGGTTGAGAGGAGGGTAACGCCCACTTTGGGCCTACCCTTTGGTTATTTAGTATTAGACTAACGATTTTCTTTCGGTTGGCTTCCTGTGTCGATGCGGTCATTTTATTGCAGGCTCAGCAGATTTCTTCGTTCGATAACGTTCGGTCATGTAACGAGTTATGAAATGGGATTGTAAACCAGCTAAATATTGTCGTATTTGGAAGAATAAAAACACGCAAATTAATTGTGAGTATAAAGTGATTTATGTAGTGTTTTTTTTAGCATTCAACAAGAGTATTTTGGTTGTTATTAAACATTTCTCACGACTCGAAGCAAGGAGAATCCTAAAGCCCGTGCCCAAAGTGAAAATCCATCGTTCAATGCTTGTTAGGAGCTGATGACGCGTCATGACCATATAAGGTTACTACCCTGGCTCCTTCATCTATATAAGGTAACTACCCTGGCTCCTTGAATACGTAATTAGCTCAATGAAATATTTCAAGTAAATTTTTGAATTTTACGCGCGAAGGACGATTTCATACGCTAAATGCTCGAATAAAAACATGCTGCTTTTTAAATGTTAGGCCGGTTAGACTTAGCTGCAAACATAGAAAAGCTAATCTGAAGTCGTTTTTGTTTTCATTTATAGTTATAACACCAAATCGAAATTTTATTTCGGTAAGTTATGTTGAAATATTTTGTACGAACAGCTACGTACGTTGACTGTTGTAACGGCTTTCGGTTAAGTTAGGCAACTGTTTTGTTTTTAGCTTAAGGACAAATCAAAACTTTTTTACGCTGGCTATACAGAATCCGAGGAGATAGTAAAAATTAATGAATTTGAAATTAAATAAAAAGTAGAGATTTTAATCATTTACAATCGATTTTTTGGTTGAATGAGACGTTGGAACTCAGAACGAGGCACTTCAATGACGTATCAACTCATAACGCGCTCTGTGAGATTTGAACTGATCACGTGGTGTCAAATCGAGGACTTTCATTGGTGGAGAGGAGGGTAACGCCCACTTTGGGCCTACCCTTTGGTTATTTAGTATTAGACTAACGATTTTCTTTCGGTAGGGCTTCCTGTGTCAATGCGGTCATTTTATTGCAGGCTCAGCAGATTTTTTCGTTCGATAACGTTCGGTCATAACGAGTTATGAAATGGGATTGTAAACCAGCTAAATATTGTCGTATTTGGAAGAATAAAAACACACAAATTAAATGTGAGTATAAGGTGATTTATGTAGTGTTTTTTTTAGCATTCAATAAGAGTATTTTGGTTGTTATTAAACATTTCTCACGACTAGAAGCAAGGAGAATCCTAAAGACCGTGATTGATAATATAGAAACAAATTAAAATGGCTCTTTAAGGTTATGGCCGACTAATATAATTTCTGTAAGAGTCCGTTGACCTACTCTTGGTGATACAGATTTATACGTTGATTCTTAACTCCCTCGATCTGTAGAGGTGTACGTGAGTAGCCGAAATGCCTCTATTTTAGATTTTTTGTGTAAGTGAATCCAAATTAACTAACTCATTACTCGCTTATCGTTTTTAAAGAAATTAACGTACATTCATCCTCGTCCCCAGGGTTACTCTGCTCGCTCTTATGGCTGGTTTGACACGTGACTGTCAGCCATGTTGATTTGATTGGTCACGTGATCAAAATCTCCAAAAAATACCTTTGGGATTTTGGTTACGTGTTAAACCAGACGGTGACAGAGTCAATATGTGAGCGACCGCCACATATCAAAGAATAGACCATTTTTAAATTTGTCATTGCTCAGGCTAAGCCTCAATTGTAAGTAAATCAACAAAACAGTCCAGACAAAACCATTGGTATTTATATTGTTTTTGGATTGGTGCATTCCCACGGGATGTACCTCGTACAAAAGAATATATCACATACTATCGAGGCTTAGCCTGAGCAATGAAGAACATGAAACTGGACTATTGTTGCCTTTCGCGCGGGATCCCTGTGCTGTTCAGAATTTGGCTCCCAAAATGCATTTAGACCATATACAAAATGGCGGCCTGTTCAGAAGTGTTCTCAGTACAATTCCTGTACGTTTGAGACGATTTAAGGCTTTCAAAACCACGACAAACACCAAAAACAGTTCAAACATACTTCCAAATAAGGGAAGCTATTCCAAATATGGATATGGATATGAAACGACGACTGTGTGATGGATAACATTTTTAAAGGCAATTCTTTGATATGTTTTTTTTTTAAAGTGCGAACAGAGTGGCCCTGAGAACAAAGCTGATTCTCATTGTTTGTACGCCTCATTCGAGATGTAACGTTCAAAACCATATGCAGATCGAGTAACAAAGACAATGGCAGCTGGACAACAAACATTACGTTTAGCACTGGCCGTAAAAGACCTGATCAACATTGCCTACCTTTACAAGTACGTTTATCTAGAGCAAGATGGTACCCTATCCGACATGCGCAGACGTAACTTCCAGGGATATTAAGACATCTATGATCACAGGTTTTGTTGGATTGCTGACATTCATTGATATCTGGAAAAAGAATAATCAAGCAATAAATAGGAAAGTAACTAAAAACCTAAACCTCGGTAAAGAAGAACAAACTTTAGGTGTCAGTCATCTAGTATTTTACAGCCAGTTTGACTGCTGAAATTAACTCGACAACAATTAATATCGTACTCGGATGCGACATTGCAATTTCGCTAATGCACTATAACGTCACTTGGCAGCAATCGATTGTTTAAACACAAAGGATCATGTTCGTCGAGGGGCTCAATGTAAATTCACATAAAATTGTTGTAAAATCCGTCCCGAAGAAGTATGGTTAAAAATGTAGAGGTACACTACATATTGACGCATATTACATCCGATAAACAGGCTATTAATTAGAGAATAAGCTTTAATTGCCTATTGGATTTGGCTGTAATATCACCCAACATAAACATTAAACGTGACGTCATAGTGGAATAGGGCAATTTAACCTTCGTATTTAAGGTATGAAATAGCACGTACTAGTTATACAAGATGTGTGTGTTTGCATGTGAGTATAGAAGTCCTGTATTCCAATCGATTCGTAGTTACCTGTGCAACTTTTGCCATCAGATTGTAACTTATACCCAGGCTTACATTGACATCTCGCGGCCATGGAACCACGAATGATAGACTGGATACAAGTGTGTTCACATCCACCGTTATTACGACAACAACTGACGACAGCTGTTAATCAAATAGCCACGTGATCAGCTCACAAAAATAGCTTATAATGATTAATTTATTATCATAAATTTCATTGCAAACAAAATGCTTGAAGGTACAAGACATTGTTCTGCCGTAATAGGCGATTTGCATTATGGCGTCATTTTATTACCAAGACCAGCATTCTTTGCAAATTCTCTTTCATATTCAAATTTTTAATCCATGTGGAGATCAGTAAAACAATTTGCACTAATTGAGATACAAAAGAAAGTCAGCAAAGCATTCTGGTATTGGTTGTATATGACGCCATAATGTAAATCGCCTATTCAATGCAGGGACAATGCCAATTGTCACAAAAAGGCATTCCTGATGAATCCGTTTTTGATATCAGTATTCTCATTGAAGCTCATTGCATTAATTTCAGACTAAGTGAAGTGCAAAGGCAAGAAGCCATGTGGGTTTCGCTCGTGAAAAGTGTCGACTGAGCATGTGCAGTAGATTATTTGTGAGGTCTTACCAGAAGATGGTGACGTTGGCGTAGTGCTGCAGTTTCTTTCATCACTACCATCACCACAGTCATCAGTCCCATCACAGACCCATATACGATCCTGACATCGACCGTTATCGCATTGAAACTGATACCGACGACAAGGGCATCCATTTTCGTCTGATAAATCTCCGCAGTCATCTTGACGATCACATTTCCATCTTAGATCAATACATTTACCGTTGGAACAACGAAACTCAGTGGATAAGCAAGTGGAGGGGACTAAGGGAGGCGTGGTTACACGTGGTTGAGTTGTAGGTACGCTTTGTGCTGAAATGATATAAAATGTTGTAATAGTTCAGGGGATGATTACACAAAACATCGATAAACGTTTTCCACTGCATAGAATTTGCATGAATTTTGTTCTTTTGATTACCTTTTGTGGAAATTAGTATTCAGGTTTTGTTCTGGCCACCCAGTACTATTTGAAAATTGCCGCTGGATATTCCCGTCTTTGTTCAAATTTTGTATAAAAATGACAAACTTTTGCAAACATATACGTAGCATTTACAGGATATAATATATCGTAAAAAAGTAATAGCACTATAGAGAAAGAAGAAGAAGCCACAAAGAAGAAGAAGAAGAAAACGACAAAGAAGAAGAAGAAAACGACAAAGAAGAGGACAAAAATAATGACGAAGGAGAAAATATATCACGAACCGGAAAAAGAAGGAGCATGATGAAAACATTTAATAGAAAATAGAAAGATGAAAAAATTGAATGAGGGAACGAACTCTCAATATCAATTTCCAAATTGAGTGATCGATACCTTCTGCGTTGTAGACAAGTCTAAAACCTTTCTTGTTGATGGACTTGTCAGATATAAACTGTATCAGGATCACTTGTGATGTAGACTTGATAGTAAAAGGACTATGATCACCACAGAATTTACCCAACGATGGTGCGAAGACAGTATCCCCATCATGGACTTTAACATAGTCGTAGCATTGACCGGCTGAGAAGAAGCAGAAAAACAGGAGTCAGTCATTATCAATTTTAGATTATAGTGCACTTGGGACCAACACTTGGGACCAACCAGAAAAGATTGCCCAACCACGTTGAACTCTTGCAATTGTGGTTTATCCAAAAGTCGCTTTTGATGAAAACGTGTTGCTGTTCAACTTTAAAAGTAAATGCGGCCTCTCTAATCAGTGCCGTGTTCAAAATGCAGGAAAAATCATCATGTATACTAAAGTCATATTTCTCTCTGTACTTACTGAATCTTGCTGATTCTAAGTGAAATTCTGTAAACTTGACTTTAACTATATTTCCAATTGGTACAATGATCTTATAAACACAATCCGAACTCGAGTAGTAGTTGTTCGGGGAGTTTGGAGACGCTAACAAACCATGTCTACCGCGGTATGTTCCTCCACAATCTAAATAAGCACAAGTATACATGTTGTTATCATAAAGCCAATTTCACAAGATCCTTTGCTCATAAATGACGTCATAGTGAAATAGGGTTATTACACTGATATCCCCTACTTGCCTAATGAAGAATTAAAGACAGCTCTGAAACCCTTGTATTCATTATTGGAGTCTGTTTTAAATCTAATGTACAGGTTATTACTGGTAGAGGTGAATGGAAATGGTTTCTTGTTCCCACAATGTCGTCCGATCAGTGGAGAGTACATGTTAGGGCCATCATAGATCGCTAGATAGTCTTTCTTGCACGAACGATGGTTTTCTAACTGGAAATCTAACACTTTGAAGGTAATCTTGTGCCCACGTGCAGCTCTGATTATCCAGGAGCAGTCAGTATCGTGGTTGTAGTAGTTTGGGTGGTTTGGTGACGTTAGGTAGCCAAAAGCCTTCATAAGAGTACCACCGCAAAAGCCTGGGGAGAAAGATAGTATTAATAGGCCTGAATCGAATAATCAGTTTCAACATTGTTTTTGTCCTTAATTATGACTATTTTTTTGCAGGATTCTGAAATAAATCAAAAGTTTATGAAAAGTTTCTTGAATATGAAAGAATTAAGGTATAGAGACGGAGAACAACCTTTATCACGCCTCAGGTCTCAAAGTCGGAATTAACTTTGCACAAGCAAAGATAAAATGAAATGTATTTCTTGTTTGTCGTCTCAATCTCGCTTCCTTCACAGGCAACCCTTTTGGGCTTTCTTTTCTGTTTTGAGCCTCATTTGGAATCTACTTAGACTTGCCCAAGTCGACCTCTCTGATATTCACAGGGAGTTTTGAAGAGGATTTATGGGTCATAAGGAATTTATTTTTATCTCATTAAATTCAGCGCGCTAAAAACTCGGGAAGCCCAACAAGCGAGCGCGCGTACATTGATACAAGAAGTCCACAGAAGGTCCTGCGGGAAAATTCGATTGTTCCTGCGTTTTTCAAGGCGCGCGCGGGAATGAGACGAAGGACTTTGAGAAAGCCTAGGATCTATCGTCCGAGGGAAACTGTCAAGCTTTGTCCAAATTCAAAAGAAAAAGGAAGCCCAAAAGAGAAAAAGGAAGCCCGTTGCTTGTTGAAGAGGCAAGTTTCAATCCAATCTAGAATCCAGAGCTCGCGTTTTCTTGCGGCCTGCAGCGAGGTTGGTTTCAATTGTTATCTTCATGTTATCACCAAGCTATAATTTAATCAACATTGTTAAGTAGAGAAACATGTACAGCATATTCTTGTTCTGTGCACAGAAAGGCTGCGTCGTCTATCTTTTTTCATATATCTATGTAATTGTTCGCTATTATTCAGCACACAAGACATAATAGGACGTCGATTCAAATGTCAAGAGCTTATGGAATAAAAGGAATTCCCAAGCGTAGTACGCCATGCGCGCCATTAATTTAAGCAACCCGCTGATAAAAGGTTATCGCTGTATTAGGTACGTTATCTGCTATAGATAGATTAAACAATGCTACAGTGATTGATTCCATGACTTATTAGAATCGCGTTGTGGGAAAATAACTATTAAAATTGAGTTCATCCGAGTAAACTAGACGGAATGTTTGTTGTCGATTTTAGGCTTGCTATGGTGAAATACACTGTTTTAGGTTCAACGGTTTCTTTTCGGCCAAAAACCATAATGGCTGGCCTTGTTGCTTTCAGTAAAAAATGTAAAAACTGGAGGGTTTTTTTCGAGAAAAATCCCTGTTTTTTTGCATTGCTAATTTACTCCAATGCCCAAATATGGTGGGTACAATCCTTATAAGGAATACGTTAGGCTTGATAGAAAACGACAACATTCTTAAGGGAAAAGCTTGATATGTTCTTCCATTTGAACAATTGAATGAATGTCAATTGAAATTACTAATATATGAACGGATTAATGAATAAATGAATGAATGAGTGAACAAGCAAACAAATAAACAAATAAATGAATGAACAAATTAAGGAATTCAGGAATGTTAACTAAAACAATGAACTAATGAACCCTAATTTAATCAATTAATGGCAAACATGAAAATATTTATTAAGAGTTCCTAGAGATCACAAACTGAATTAATATCGATATATACGAGCGGCTAATTGAGTCCCATCCTCGGAAACCCAGGCGGTACGGTATACTCTCTCGCTTAACTGAATCATCATTACTGCTGTGTGATGTAATAACTGAATGACCCCTCAGCGGTAAACGAGTGGTCACACGACACACGTGACGGATGCAGGGTCAGGATGTGACGAAGGTTTTGGTGTTGCTACCTTCCCTTCGTGGTAGTCCAGTGTATTTCTGTTATTCTGCCATAAATGAAGAACATGACTTCCGGTATCACATGCACGAGGTCAGCCATCTTGAAAAGCTTAAAACATCAACAACACCGAAAACTAGCTACTATCTTATAACTAAGCGTTTAAAACGACATTGATTTAATCCTCGACGAGCGTTAATTTAATTCTTAAGTAATATATACACAATATGAGCGCGAGATCTTTACGAGGATTTAGGGCTGCATGCAATATATACCTCAAAAAGATCGGACGCAAATGTTTTTATATTACTTATCAAATGTCCAGTGTCGATTTAAAAAAAATAAAGACACTTGAAAGTTTTCGAGTCTGAAATTAAACAAATATAAGTGTTTACAGTATCAGGACTGAATTGACTATTAAACTGTACCGACGTAGGGCTAACTTTATCAAACAGCACTGAAACCCTCTAGTGTCAAGCTAAGCTTTTGCACTTAGGTCCACTTAGACATCTTAAAATATAAACACTCCCTTATACTTCCACTGCTAGTGATCGCCTTTAATATTTAGTATCTAAAATTATCTTACCTTGGCCAATTGCCACTTCTGTTTGCCAGCCAAGCAGTAAGACATATAGCAGACTGTAAAAAAAATCCACAAAAATAATGTATTATTGACTAGCCTGCCTGAGTTGGAATTTGAATGACGAAGTTGAAGTTGGATTTAGATGGCGCGATAAACTTGAAAAACTTTACCCCGTAAGAATCATTATATATACTGAATTAACTACAGTGCTTGAGAAGATACAATGTCATTTTTTTGTCTTAATTGTTATATTTGGCAGTTTCAAAACCAGAGTACACTGGCAGCAGAAAATTAATGTAATTGTTAAAATTATTCCCAATCTATGAACATTCTTAGACTTCATACCGATTGTTGATCATATTGTAGATAAACACTAGTAACCAATTTAAATGCCAAGTTTGAGTTGACTAGATGTAAAACAATTTCAGTTTTCTTTCGCCAAAAGAGAAAAGCTTCATTGTGCCAAGATTATGCTGTTCACAAACATCAGCGTTAATAAACTGTCTCTGCTCTGTATTCGCACTACACACAACAGTATTTGATGCGCTTATTCAAAGAGTAAAACCATCTTACCTTATCGTACAACTCTTCAGCAACATTCTCGTGATTTCAATCTAGTAAATAGACACAAAGGCACGAACAGTAGTAAATCCTCTGAGCTGATCCCTTCGCAACTCAGGCCAACAAAAACAACATGGCCACTGTAGATCGTTTTGAATCTGTCACTGGTTAATAATCGCGTTATGTGCAATTTGATACACAAGGGTAATCTTGGTTGTTCATCCCGAGGGATTATAATATCCCCGATACGCGCGCGCGAGAAAGTTCGGTGGTAACCGGTACTAAAAAAAGAGTTCAAATGCATTACAACACAATATTTACTTGAGCTGATACATGATATTTTCCGTGTTGATTTTGGTTGTTTTCCAAACCACGTGGTTCTGTCTAGTTATTCCGCTCTCCAGGAATGCCTACATTTCCTCTATAAGGTTTTAATTACCGTTGACCATTGTTGACCTTTGATGAAAAGTGTCTCTGCTGCCCAGGACGTCAAAGTGTGTCTCTGACGCGACTGTCAAAACCCGGGTCATCTCACAAAGAAAAGCTTCAAGCTAGCACGATGTTGCGTTTCATCATATTTCTGTGAGTAAAATATCTTCATATTTTATCATGTTTTATACAAGTAATGTTAACAATGACGTTCTATTTTTTTAGGGCGTTTGCTATCGTTCTCAATTCGGTAGCAGCTCTACCGAAAAAGGGCTCATTTCGACTATACAGATCAGTCTCGTCATTACACGGTCTTTTACCAAACAGTAAGCTTTATAACATATTAATTGTATTCTTTCATAACCTTTCTAAACTATAGTTACATATTTGTAGTAAAACTTGAGTATGTTTTTGCGGTGATGATTTTGTTATTGTAGAAGTTATTGATGGATATCTATTTATGTTATCACTTTATTAGTTGGTTCATCAACACGAATTAAATCACGACAAGAGAACGTAAAACCCTTTCATTTCCTTTCTTTTCTTCACTGTTGTCTAGCTAAGTCAAGTGGTACACATGTTGTTCTTATTCTCGTGTAAATAAATGAGCTAAAGCTAAGCGAGGTTTATATGTCGTCAACTTGGAAGATAACTTGCGCCAATGACCTCACCTCATGACTCAAATTTCCTCATATAAAAACATAGCAATGATGGTTAAGTCAACTAATAGATTTGTAATTATTAAATAAATAGATAGTAGAAATTTAGCGTGATTGATCAGCAATACAAATATCCCAAATTTGTATAACTGTTGAATCAAATGTTCTAGAATACTCGATCAAAGAGAATTTCGGATGCTTGAATCAACAAAATCATTTGACTGCTAACCAAATATTCTGTGTATACAGCCAAGAAACAAAATATTGAGCGTTTTGATATACTAATTGCAAGACGTATCCATAGTTTTAAGCAAAAAAAAATAAAATAAAATAAAGCTGACAATCGAACTGAAGTCTCCGACTATTTTCATGTGCTCAAACTCGTCGCGTAAATTAAAGCGCATATTGATCTGTCTGGGAAAAAACCTAACCCATACACAAATGATGTAATGTTGAAGAGTTTTTAAGCTATTTTGAGTTGATTAGAAGCGAAAACATGTAATCCAACCATTTCTATGTTTACTGCTGTGATGGATTGAAGATACCTCGAGTTTCCCCATATGGGTCCAAGTTCAACATTTTATGACTTTCTGTGGTCATTCGTTATTTGGAACTGACATTAATTATTTACCAAAAAGGAAATTATTAATCTTATACTAAAATTATTACATTGTTTGATCCTGAAGTAATCATTCAAAATATAGAACTCATTCCACTGTCTAGTTGAGTTTGACTTTCTCGCTTATCAATCTTTCAAAAACTGAAAGTTAAAATTTAAAGTTACTCGCGTTGTGATGTAATATAACAAATGCTTGCCTTTACTTTTGAAAGCAACTTTGATGTTATTGTCTCATTTGTGTTTAGGTCTATCCTCCTATCCCACCTCTTTTAATTAATATTTGTTTTTGCTTTTTTTTTCTTGTTTATTTATCCCTTATTCCTATGTTTTGCAAAATCCTCCCCACTGATTTCTACTCTCTCCGACTCTCTCCATTCCGTGTTTTATTGTGATTTTACAGCACGGTGTGGTGGGATATTAAGAGCAGCGTCAGGAGAAATTTCATCGCCAAACTTTCCTAAAAACTATCCTGATGAAGCTGAATGTAGATGGCAAATTATTGGAGACAAAGGATCAAGAATTACCATTACTTTCTCAGACTTTGGGGTGAGTAACAGCGCCCACGCAAATATCCCTTTCACCCAGAGAACATTCACGCACCGCGTTCCTTTGCAGCACACCATTTACGACTAGGATTCGCACCGTACAGCGGTGATAATGTGCTTTTCTGGCGTAGCATTGATTGCCCAGACAATACAAATGGGCACTTTTTGGTTATTCCGTGCCTCTCTGATTCCTACACGAATCTTTCCCCGGTATAGACTTGAAATCTTATTTTTGCCCTTCTGAAGAAGGGTGGTGTCCATTGTTATCGTTATTCAAGGCCAAATGTTAATTGTAACTATTTGCAGACTAAAATGAATATAACATATACCTAACGGATAAACCTCATAACTTAGGACTTCAGACAGAGAGGTGAGAAAATGTTCTCAGTCGTTTCCGATCGTATGGACAACTTTTCATTACAGAATCATTTACAAAATGAAATCGTGCAAAGTTGACGTGCGTTACATAAAATTACGACCTTCTTAAATGGATGATGTTCTTGTCCGTGGAATATTTACAGTTGATTTTGAATCCACGAACTCAATTATAAAAAAAAGTGCTTTCATGTATTCGTGGACTCACAATCAACTGTTAATATTCCACGGACAAGAACACCATCCATTTACGAATTCCGTTCAGAAACTCAAGTAATGTTTTTTTTTTGTTGAGGTTTCTCATTCTTATGTAATGTTCGCCTCTAAAGTGTATGAGAATTGCACTGTCCGCACGTACGTATGTACCGGCCGGCTTTCGAAGTGGATTAGATGGATGATCCGTGATGTCGGAAACGTCAGTCGGTATTAATATCTCTATTCATACCTTAATACACCTTAGTGGGTTACCGCGAAATATTTTTTGCTCATTATCGACATTATTGTTAGAAACAGGTTATTGAAGATTTACTGGCGTGGTCTTTTTTCCAGATTTAACTCTTGATTCGTCATCATGAAAAGTAATTGAAAAGCAAGTGGTGATTTCAACTTCTCCACGCGTTTTATCTAGTACTAATGCATTTAATAATTCAGTGGGCACGGATACGTGAAATTTGATTCCATGCCTCCAAAATTAATGCCTACTAATACTCCAACGAAGGACTAACGTCCGAAACGTCAGTTTCTCTTCACATCTTTACGGTGTTGAAAATTACTCACTTTTTACAAACCTTCGCCAACGTAAGCGAAAGTACAAGGATCAAAATGTCTCCATCCTTGTGCTTGTGTTGCGTGGGCGAAGGTTCCTAATATTTCAATCCCCCTTGCGCTAGCGTCTGCGCTTGCATCGCTAGTGAAAACCAGACTCAACAATGCAATCTTTAGTTTCTTGGTCGAACGTGATATTATGTTGTTCCTTGTTCCGAACAGGTCGAGACGAGTCACAATTGTGAGTACGACTCCCTGGAAATCTATGACGGAAACAGAAAGATCGACAGTAAACGTATCGCAAAGCTTTGTGGGACTACAACGTTACCCCAAGTCGTGGTGTCACGTGAGTCGTCCATCTTAGTCAGGTTTCATTCCGACTTCTCTGTCAACTTTAAAGGCTTCCGCTTCCGGTACACACAATCAGGTGAGGCACCATAGTATAAATACACTGTTTATCTTGGAGATTGTCCATCTTTTGATGGCGAGGTGCAGGGTAGATGTATATTAACCAACCAACCTAAGTACTCAATCAATCAATCAATCAATCAATCAATCAATCAATCAATCAATCAATCAATCAACCAATCAGTGAATCAATCAATCAGTCAATCAATCAATCATTCAATCAATCAATCATTCAATCAGTCAATCAATCAATCAATCAATAATTCAATCAATCAATCAGTCAATCAGTCAATCAATCAATCAATCAATAGATCAATCAATCAATCAGTCAATCAATCATTATTTTTTCCAGGTTGTAACCATCGTTTTACTGGTCTTAGTGGTACAATTACTTCACCAAACCATCCTGATTTCTACCCGCTATCTGTCGACTGTACCTACCAGATCGAAGTACCTGAACGTCACACTATCGCCTTAACATTTAAACGATTTGAAGTCGAAGTTGAAGAAGGTAAATAAGATTTCAGTATTATTTTAAGTTAAGGTAGTGTATAGACTGCATGCTTCAATGCTTTGAAATGTTTCTATCTAAAGCTTTTAATGGAATGGTTATACTTCTTGATCTCTTTATCAGCTAATCATATACCGGTAAATAAAATACCCAAATGACAGGGTGTGTCTAGTCTTGAAATAGACGTTTTGTTGGGTTAGCCTGAAGCTCAGTAAATTGTTCTTATAAAATGTTCTTATATTTTCAAGATCTTACTACAAAATGTCTACAGCAAGCCTACACAATCGTATCAGTATTTCTCTTACACAAACATTTACAAAAACAGTTTTTTTCAAAGTACTCGATCCTTAAACAGTCGTTCTGAAGTTGTGTCACGAACAAATAGTCTTTCTCGCAACAACACCCATCCCCTGATTTCATGAAATTCTGAAATTCATTCACTTGGCTCTAAAACCTTGCGTATGCAAACCATCCATTCGTGATTTCAAACCGTTGGCCTTTAGCACATCCAACTTTTTGTATACTGCAGACAATAGAAAAGCCATATACTATCTTTTTGGGTGTAAACGAGACCAATCTGAGCCTTGCGACTTTGGTAAGTTTACTGATTGTCAGAGGCGTGTCTTGATCCAGTCGTCACTGATGTCTCGTTGTAGTAACCGACCATGATACACCGTTTTCATAAAGGTTGTCGTTTAAAAATACAATAATTCCTGGTTGTTTTGAGGCTTTTTTTTCTGTTAATAAAGTCCCTAAAACGTTTTGATAAACTTGCCACTGAAACTTCCAGTCTTCCCAGCGAATGTTTTATTGTAAGATTGATGATTGATAATGATTGATAACAAAATCACAAAAATGCTTCTCGGTTTGTATGGACGCAAATGTTTTTTAGTCATTTGGATATAAGGTAATTTCCTCTTGAGTTGAATAATGTCGGGCTTCCTGTTTTAGACTTTCCACTCTATACAGTCTCTCTCTTCGGTAAATCAATATGGCGGACCTAATTCAAAATCCGGCAAATTTCGAAGGAACTCGCTTTTTTTGCATTAATAATGTATTCCAGTCTGCAAGTACGGTAAGTAGAATGATTATTTTACACATTTATCAAGGGGTTTTCGTGAAAGCAGCATTCTATGTGCCTGCACCGTCATTTTTTCAACAAAGTATATATTTTTCAGTGTCAGCTTATAGTACGTAGTGACTCACCAGCATCATTTGATATATAAGGGACCGTTCATTATTTATGGCAGGGAGAGGGGGGGGGGGGGAGCTGGGTGATTAAATGGGGGGTCTTGAATTTTTTCCAAGTCTGAAAAGGGGGGTATTGAAATAATTTTTTGGCTATCAGGGGGGTCTAGAAATTTCATAAGGTAAATATGAGGGGGATCCCGAAATTTATTTTGTTCTTGCCAGGGGGGTCTTCAAAAAAATGGGTTCCTTGGTAATTAATCACCCAGCCCCCCCCCCTGCCATAAATAATGAACGGTCCCTAAATATATACGACAACCTTGGTAAAAATAGGTGTATGTTTACAATGGTGTAAACAAAGGTCTAGTATTTAGTACTAAGTCGTAGTATGTGCTGTTGGTCAACTGTTTCTTTACATAATCAGATTAAAATACTCAATCTTCTCTTTGACTTTCTCCATATGCACTGAACCACGCTTATGTTATATAGTGTAATGACAACTTTGTAACTCTTACTTCTTTAATTCCCTTCACAACTAGTCTCATTTGTTTTTTCAAAACTCTCTACGAAAACGTAAGAGAAATACTTTGAGATTAGCAGGGAACTGTGCTATTAATATGCTAATCACATTTTTCAAGATCGTTAGAAATTTGCATGGATTGATGTTTTGCTTTAGCAATCCTTCGAAATGTGTCTCCTGCTAGGATTTCATTGAGAAGGATCTGGAACGAAGGATCGACAGTAACTTACTGAGCTTGTTCATGATAGATCAATGCAAGATGATTAATTGTTAAAAAAAACTACTTTATTGTAGCGCAATCTTTAAAAAAAATGATAAAAAATAAAGAGTCCTACACAAAAAAATAAGGGTTTTGGCTGGTTGAAGTATAATTTTCGAAAGCTCCTTGTGTTATTCTTATGTTGTCTTGCGGGATTTGGCGCGCGCGCAGTATTCTGATCAGTGGTAAATTGCTCGCGGGCACAGGTTTCAAGAGTTGTTGTTCTAAAGTAGTCAGGACCCTTAAATTAAAGAAATAAATTAAACTGGAACACTGAAAATTAACCCTTGAAATCCTTTCAAAGGGGTGTGGTGTCCTACAACTCATAGCTGGAGCTGCTACTGTAGTGTCAAGTCTATTTAGCTAAACACTGGTTCTGTAATAATTGGGGAGACTCATATGCAAGCTATTTAACCAGCTGAGGAAGGAAAACAAAGTCTTAACACTTGTTCTGTATTAATTGGGGAGACACTTATATGCAACCTATTTAGTTCTGCTGAGGAAAAGGACTGAAAGGAAAACATCACTGCATGAGAAAGAACAACACTTCTTAAAAACTCAGCAAATCATGCTTTAATATAATGTTGATGTAGCAATAAACAAGGGTCTGGATTTGTATTAAGGACATATTCATAATGTTTCTTTGCATACAATACAATGTTAACGTTTTTTCAATAATTCCAGATTCAAGTGGCTGTGTTTATGACTATGTGGAAGTCTTTGATGGACCCTCTACACGTGCTACTAGTCTGGGTCGTTTCTGTGGCAAACAAATTCCCACACCTGTACGATCAAAGTCCAACACGCTCACCATGAAGTTTGTAGCTGATCAGTCAATCAGTCATGAAGGATTCAAGGCTCAATTCAGGGCCGTGAGAGCAGGTATGTCGTCATTTACCAATATCATGTTTTAACGCATTTTAGAATACCATATTTATCATCAAAACAACCTTGTCAACAAACTTGTCCCACAAAAAATATCAATATTAAACTTTTCAATGAGGTAGTTTATAAAGTGGTGAAGATATGAGTTTTTGAAGTTTGCAGTTTTAGTTAATTTTTATAAATGTGTTGTTCATAACACAAGGCTTGACAGGCTTGCTTTACCCTCTAACCTATCCTATCAACATCGATATGGCAAATGTAATGTTGAAGGTAGAGTGCACATAATAAAAGTGTGCAACATGAATACTACTGAATAGTGCTATTTTAAGCTAATTCTATTGTTTTCTTTTGTTTAATCTGCTGTATACAAAAGCCTAATACTGAAATTGGTGTTGTAGTCCCTATGGAAACGCTTCCAACACGGACTTCATTATCATGCTTTTATATGTTGTCATACCTGGGTGGTAATAAAGGTCCGGGAGTGTTAATTATCATACAGAGAACGGTGTGAAACAGTTAATCTCACTCTTATGTAGCAATCCAAGTAAAAGCACCCACTGACTCAGTCAATCAATCAATCAATCAATCAAAATTCTATGAGAACTGGAAAATGGTGGTGTCAATCGTTCTTAACTGTGCTCCACAAAGTAGAATCAAATGTTAATTTAAAGCAAATATTTAAACGTGCTATGTTGGTGATGTTCACAATTATTACTTGGGGGTCCTAATTTATAGCCTTGTGGTCCTAAGGGTTAGACAGGACATTTTTTCATTGGTGCCTTCTGCTTGATAGGTCGTGGAAACACCATACCTCAAAAACAGACTACTCAAAACGAAACGTACAAACGGTCTTTTTAGTAAACTATCTTAGAAAGACAAATTACGTAGTTATGCAACTAACTGGGCGTCACTGCACCGCCGATAATAATGTGCTCAATGCTAACTGATCATTGCTAAGTTTGGCGCTTATTCACGCAGGGGCGGTTACAAAAAGCAGTTAGGGCTGTTAGTAGTAAATACTAGTGTGTGTACAGGCAAGCCTTATAGATATGCAGATAACCTGCTGAAGTCATACATTCCCTATAACACTTGAATTTTACCCAGTGGAAACCAGACTTAAAAGTGACCATATAACTGAGAGCACTTTCCTGTTGATCATCAAATCCTGGATTCATTTCAGGATCTCCTGTAATTACACCTACAACGAAATATCAAATATGGATGACATCACCAACTGAAGAGCAAATCCGGGCTAAGAGATTAAAACATAAAAAATATCCACGGCCTATGTGGGAATCCGGGTTAAAAATGAACAAACAAGACAAGAAATTTTCTTGGCACGCTCTTGATAAGGATAAAAAAGATTCACATACAAAGAACCGGAAGAAGACAGTGGATGGTAAGTCTTCGGAAGAACGCTTCTGGATTGGCTGCTTCTCTCAAGTATCCTGGTTTTAAGACCATGTTTTGTTCGAGTAAATCTTCTTACTACTACTTTCTCATCACAAAGGTCAGATCTCTTGTCTTATTTTTGCTTGGCAATTTCTAAGTGTTTTCTGGTTTGTTGATTTTTGCTCGTTTGTTTCCATTAACGTCAAAACGTTATGGAATGATTGCTTCTCTGTGTGGCGTAAGCTGCTATGTCATATCTCTTTTTGCAGTTTGCATAACTAATCCTCTTTAACGTGGACTCGGCACACGAGCTTCCTAATCACGCTGAGTTAAGATCATTCTGTTGTTTTATTTGGCTTGAAAAAGGTACACGTACCATTTGAGTTCAAGCTAAAAACATTTTCTTTTCTATGACCTTTGACACTAGAAGAATTACTTTGACGGGCAGCTGTCAGTCAGCAAGATTTTCTAGATTATGATTTTAGATTTCTTTGGCTTGAGGTTGATAAACGTTTTTAAGCTTCACTTTAAAACTGAATGTAGCGACATTGGTTAAGATGGTGACCCTTCTCTCTTAAATCTACAGGGGAATTTTCTCTTTTTCTTTCTTTCTCTTCCACTCTGAAGACGACCTCCAAATAACTTGTTAAAGCGTCATGTTGCACAGTCTTCTTTTGAACCACACAATACAAACAGCCTGTATCAAGTCTAGACTCAACCAGATTTAGTTTCATTAATATCGCGTCCAAGCAAATTAAGTAAATTGTTTGGTGGTTATATACTAATACCAAAACCCCGGTTATAAACAGAGGCCGAGCAGAAGGCGAGGGAACTAAATGTCGTAGTCTATATGTGGAGCGGTATGGAGCAGTTTCCAGTGTTATGGAATTCTCCTCAATAGAGCAGTTGGCATGGAAACGTAATTTCCGTTGTCCGCACTCTTCACTGGTCAGCGTACTATGGATAAACAAATAAAGAAAACGGTGGTTTGAAGAAAACTTAACTAAAGATATCAACCAATAAAAGAAAAACACGGAAGTAAAAGAAAGCACGCAAGAAAGCAAAACTACTATAGAAAAAGAAAAACGTACAACGTAGCAGCAAAGTAATCGCATCAAACACATTGTTTTCGTGGAAGTACAACCTGGAAGCTGTAGAAACTTACTAGGGAGGGTCATTGGAATATCTAGCACTGAACCGCGCTATCATCTGTTTTTGCTGAAGGAATCACGTTGGATAGGAAAAAAACGCTTCTTTTTTTAGTGTAATATGTTTTTATTACATTGTAGATAGTGAGAGTCCATGCGCTGTCAATAATGGGGGCTGCAGTCATAAATGTACTGGTAAAGATCAGTCGAGAGTCTGTTCCTGTTACCCTGGTTACAAGCTAGAGTTTGATGAAGAAACTTGCAGTGGTAAGAAGTGTAAACCTGGAATTTTGTTCATTTTTTTATTTTTGCTTAGGTTTTAAATTTGTTTTATTGTTGTCATTACACGTTGCATTCGGCTAGGTGATACTTCTCCCCGGATGGAGAGAGTACAGCGTTATATGTTATATTATTTTATAGTATTGTTACGTCACTAACGCTATACTCTCTTTGTCCGTGGAGCCATGGAGTAGTGTTAACCCGTTGGGTTGAATCCGTGCGTTATGTTGTAGTGACTCGCGATTACGATTACTGGAAGCAGCAACCTGTCTCAGCGATTTGAGGTCTATTGTGCGCTGCATGATGCGTGCTGTATTTTCTATTTTTTAGCCTGTGTACATCCGTTCCCATACCTTCCCCCAGTGAGGAAAATTCGGGGAGGAAGGGGGAGGGGAGGGGTGGGAACGGATGTACACAGGATATCTATTTGTTTTTTGTTTGTCTTACATGGTATATTTGTATTCTAGATGTCAATGAATGCAATACCAATAATGGCGGCTGTCGCAGTGCTTGTATTAATACTCCTGGTAGTTTTCATTGTGGTTGTGGTGTTGGATTTACACCATCGAAGAATAACAGAACTTGTATTAGTAAGTTTACTTATTTTAGTTTCAACGTTTATTTGTTCGTCCAATTGTTTGCCAGCCTGCGTGCAGATGGTTCAATTTTTCGAGGAATACAACTGAACGTCTGCTCAGAGGCTAATCTCTTCCCTTGTTCGCTGATTTAACTTGTTTGTATGTTTGCTCGTTTGTTGCTTCTATTGTTTGTCCGTTCGTTCTTTAATCTGCATGTTCGTTTGTTTGTTTGTTAGATTGTTAATTAATCCATGCCCACAGGGACCCCCTAATTACTCTCTCGAGAAAAGATACTGATCATCTTGCGGGATTCCTGTTTGGGATCCTTGCATTAACAAAGAATAATTTGCGATTTCTGTGTGGATTGCTAGGAGCTAAGTTTACTAACTTGCATATTATTGTTATTTGCTTATTTGTTTGTTTGCATGCTTGTGGATTCACTAAAAGATATTCAAAGTCGTTGGTGAATTTATTTTAGTTTTGACAGCCATATTTTTAATAACAAAAAGAAATCACACACTATCCCCATCCACTGCACTGTCCGGAAAATAATAATCAGAACGCTTACAAATCAAGTATTTTTGTAAGTAATTTGTATAGTTTAACAAAATTGACATCTGAAAAGTTGCGCTAAAAAGTTACACACTTGTTGTCGCAATCTTTTTTATCTTTTTGGCATTGTAACATTGCAAAAATGTCATCGTTTTCCTGGCCCTTCTTCTCGCACTTTGTAAATGTCTCATCACAAGCCATGATGCAATTGTCGTAATTAGTAGCTATTGAAGGGTCGTTGTCTTTGAACATCACACCTCGTCCTTCGATGGAAACAGCCAGAATGACTAAGACTGTAATGATCAGCAAGCTTTTCATGGTTGTACTTCTCGTAGTTCTTGACAACTCCTAGGGGAAAAGACAATAAATAAATAAACAAACAGACAGACAGACAGACATTCAGATGGACAGACATACAGATACACATATAGACAAACAAACAAACAAACTAGCTAACTAACAAACAAACTAACTAACTAACTAACTAACTAACTAACTAACAAACTAACAAACTAACTAACTAACTAACTAACTAACTAACAAACTAACTAACTAACTAACTAACAAACAATCAAACGAACGAAGAAACAAACAAACAAACAAAATCTATCTGATCGTCGATTATGTGAGAGTCACAAACTTGAATGCCAATTTATCCCTTAAAACATGACAAGATCTAAAAGATACAAATGAGCCGAACTGATTAATTTTGGCTACTAACGTGACCCCATAATGATTTGTTTGAGTGACTCAAGCCTCTCATTGGGCAATGCTTGACAAGGGCAATGCTACCAGGTGTAGTTGGGTGGTTGTTATTGCTATTAATACACGTTTTTGACAGTATGCCAAGAGAAAAACTTTGCAACACAACCTCAATGCTCATTCAAGTATAGGAAGGTAATGGGGGTCCAAATAATCAACATAATAATCCAGCATGCTGACTTATCCAAAACGGCGAGAATGACGGATAAACAACGTGTTTTGAAATAGATGTATGCTCGTTTTTTTGGTTTGCCTGAATGGAGAGGTCAACTGTAGGAAAGCTGCTTTTCATAATTTCTAGATGCTAAGTCGTAGTAACACTGTAATTCATAAAACATGCTCGTTGCTACACCCAACCGCTAAAAAACAAAAAAATATGAATGAAGAGAGAAAGTCTTAAAGACTATATCTACAATAAAAAATGCTGCTTTTTGTGAGCTTAGGTGCACAAATCTGTTTGATAATAAGGCCCAGTTATAGATAATTAGGCTGTCTTCGTTGATGTAATTAAATTTGAATGTGAAAAACGCCTTATAAACCAGACCCAAGTTTTGCGTAATGTATGGACGCATTAAGAAAACGCGCCTTTTTCACTGCTGCAAGTGCTCGACAAAATCTGTGCTCAAATAACATTCAATGATACGTAATAAAACGTATGTCACAATCTGCATATTTTGGAACTAGCTTACTTACCAAATAGTTTAATTTCGATTGTGTTTCTTGGCTGCTGTGGTCGTGAGCAACTTCAACGTCCAAATGAATACATCAGTCGCTTCGGGCCGCTGTTATATCTGAATTGAACCGAATCCCCCTTTCTGATCGCGCATTCTGCTTCGACCAATTAGAAAGCTGTATAACATGAAGATAAACTGTGGCGCCAGGTGAGGTGCTAAGAGCATTTACAAGATAATGGTATTGTTTCAGCTTATAATAAAACCATTTTCGTGCCAGTAATTACATGTTTATCCGTTTTGAAATGAGTAAAAACGAAAAAGAACTTGCAGTAGCTTTGAAAACTAATAAAAGAGAAAACTGATTTGATGGACAAACGGTGGTGAGAAGAAAACACTATATTCCTTACAAAATAGCATAAAATCGAACAATTCGCAAAATTAGCCCAGTCAACAAAGCTGCAGAACAACCATTGCAGCGCGAATAGACTCACAGAGGATAAAGACGCTTGAAGTCGACTGCAGCACCGCAGGCCATGCCCACACTTAACAAGATACAACAACACGCAAGATTGTGCATAAAATTGTATCGGAATTATGTGAATTAGTGTGAACAGAAAGGCTAACCGAAATGTTGAACATAAATGCGTTTCAAATCTATACGAGTTAGTTTGGGCGAGGACCTCTTGTCTCTCGCAGTCATTGTGTATGTTACAGAGCATCTGATTATGGGAAAAAAGAACTTGTAGAACAGACTAAGAAGAGCACTTTACAGCTTAGTGTACGCTTTTCACGATACCTTTGAATTGACTTTTTCACACTTTATGATGAATGGTCATCCTTAAATTGTAAATGTTCTTTTGGTTCATATGTTTAATTTGAATTAGCTTTGTGAATCCACCTCAAAAAATCCACCTGTATAAACCGGGTTCAAAAAATTAATAAAAATCTTTGTGAGTGGCAACGGTATATAAAATATATAATTCTGTTCAGTCAAGTAGGAACTTTAAAGTTTGTATATTTCGTATTTATTGTACACAGAGTTTTCTCACGAAATAGGGTGTCCCTGGACAGTGATATATTCTTTTGTGAATTGTTTTTTTTTTCCGGAATTAGAAAACAAAAAGACTTATCCCAACCACACTAACTCATTAGGGATGGACGATAAAAAAAGATATCCGTCACGAAAAAAAGCCATGCAAGCTTATGTTTAAAATAAACTTTTTAAAAAATATTTGATTTTTGATTTTTTTTTTTTTTACGAAAAGAAGTTCATACACGTGTACGCGGGCTAGAAAAACATTTCTTTCATGGACCAAGTCAATCAAGTCAAATGGTCAGTTCTTTAATCTATCTATCAATTGCAAGTCTAAACGTGATAAATATGGATTAACTCCTCACTAACTGCAATAATGATTTCATTGTTTCTCCTATATCTACTCGATTATTTATCAGATATAACAATGATGGTAACGACGGACGAAGAACGACATATATAGCTATTGACACCTAGACAAAAGAGCTTTTTCACTTAATGGTTATGTAATGCTAATGGTTCTAAAAAACGCTAATAAACCAGAGGAGCTCTGCTAATACTCCATGCCATTTACAGTTCTTGTTTACTCAACTCCAGCCTCGTTAGCATGTATTAATATACTCTTTAGAATTCCACTAGTGTACGTGGTTATCTGTACACAGGTACAAACAATTGCTGTAATTAAGACAACAGCTAGTATAGTAAACAAGTAGAACTTTCACGAGAATAAGCTGATCGAACTTGTGTTTGCCTTTGAGGATCAAAGCGTTCATTCCCACGTATAATGTTCATTAGCATTTTTTAGGCCTACTCTTGGTCCTTGCCCTGTCGCGGGGAATGGCAACTTAAGGCATTCTAAGGCGATCTATAAAAGAAAATTTGTCACAAAATGTCATCGAAACTAAGGCGGGACAAGGCAATCTAAGGCGATCTAATGTGAACTAAGTGAGATACAATACGTTAGCTTTTTGTGCAAGCAGCCTATTGTAAAACAGTACATTTTTGTTGTGTTTATGTTTTATTGTTTATTGTAGATATCAATGAATGTGCCACCAAACAGCATAAATGTGAACAACTCTGTCGGGATACTGAGGGCAGTTACTATTGTGAATGTCATAAAGGGTATCGAGTGGGAAGCGACGGCTTCTCCTGCACAGGTCAGTCTCAAAATCGCTCGCTTTGGCTCGCGTAGCTTGCAGTTTTACTTAACAATTTTTAGATATTAAACGATCCTTCCTTTGTACTCAGACTTAGTGTCGTCAAGCACTTGCTAGGGACCAATCAGAAAAGGTCTGCGGGCTAATTAAAAACAAACAAAAAACGAATGGGGGCTAACTAGAAAACGTCTGTGGTTAATCAGAAAACTTGACAGCGGATTTAGCCCCCTGGCTCGTATATTATAGATTATAATTGTTTGTAGTAATCTCAATCTTATCTGCTCGTTCATTTCCAGCATAAATGGTTGTTATCATTGTGTATCGTAGATTTGAACGAGTGTGGGCTACCTCAAAGCTATCACCACTGCAGTCATATATGCGTGAATACTCCTGGTAGCTATTACTGTAATTGTAGAGATGGATTCCAGTTGAGCGCAAATGGTCGTATTTGTAGAGGTGAATTGTCATTACCATGATTAGCATCGCCATCATTATTATCACCATCGTTATCATCACCATCATTATCATCACCATCGTTATCATCACCATTATCATCACAATCATCATTCTGTCGTCATCATCATTCTGTCATCATCATCATTATCATCACCATCATTATCATCACCATCATCATCACAATCATTCTGTCATCATCATCATTATCATCACCATCATTATTATCATCATCATTATCATCACCATCATTATCATCACCATCGTTATCATCACCATCATCATCACAATCATCATTCTGTCATCATCATCATTCTGTCATCATCATCATTATCATCACCATCATTATCATCACCATCATTATCATCATCATCATTATCATCACCATCATTATCATCACCATCATCATCACAATCATTCTGTCATCATCATCATTTTAATCACCATCATTATCACCATTATCGTCACAATCATCATTCTGTCATCATCATCATTATCATCACCATCATTATCATCACCATCACCATCATTATCATCATCATCACCATCATCATCATTATCATCACCATCATTATCATCACCATCATCATCACAATCATTATGTCATCATCATCATTTTAATCACCATCATTATCACCATTATCGTCACAATCATCATTCTGTCATCACCATCATTATCATCACCATCATTATCATCACCATCATCATCACAATCGTTCTGTCATCACCATCATTTTAATCGCCATCATTATCACCATCATCGTCACAATCATCATTCTGTCATCATCAACATTATCATCACCATCATTATCACTACCATCACCATCATTATCATCATCATCACCATCATTATCATCATCATCACCATCATAATCATCACCATCATTATCATCACCATCATTATCATCACCATCATCATCACCACCATTATCATCATCATCTTTACCATCACTACTATAATCCTTATCATCACCATCATTATCATAACCATTATTATTATCATTACCATCATTATCATTATCATCACCACCATCACCAATATAACCGTTACCATCAATATAATCATCATCATTATCATCATCACAATCATATACACTACAATCACCATAATGCACAGTTACCATCATTTTAACCACTACTACCCTGCCCATCATCATTCTTGGTATCACTAGACATCATCACCACAATCATCATATTGTCATCATCATCACTTTAATCACCTTACTATTTGTGTTTGTTTTAGATGTTGATGAGTGTATGCTGGGAGGTGTAAAATGCAACCAGCAGTGCATCAACACGCCTGGGAGCTACTATTGTTCGTGTTTCGAAGGCTTTAGAATGAATCCTCACATCCCAAACCAATGTGACGATGTTAATGAATGTGCAGAGGGTGTATCTGATTGTCATCGATGTTTTAATGTCCAGGGAAGGTATAAAAAAACATTGACTCTTTAGCCTGGGCCGACATTGAATTTTTGCCTAAATGAGCACAATATAGTGGTTTTCCACGAATTCGTCAAACAACGAATACCATTTACTACTAGATAGATAATAACTACAAAAGGAAAACAACGAATTTAGAGTTAACTGCTGTGTATTAGTTTAGTAACATCTTTCATAAGAACCACTGTCAATTCAGACAAATATCCACAACCATTTAATGCAATTTTTATCATCGTGAGTTAGATTTCTCTTTGTATGGTCATTTGTACATAGCCAAAGCTCGATTGGATAAGTTGGGGACGTCGTTTCAATCTTATCTATTATTATTTCTTTTTGATGTTGTAGTTATTATTGTGAATGAGATGAGCGATATGTGACCGTTAATAATCTTATTTCTTTTTGATGTTGTAGTTATTATTGTGAATGAGATGAGCGATATGTAACCGTAAATAATCGTATTTCTTTTTGATGTTGTAGTTATACTTGTGAATGTGATGAGGGATATGTGACCGTTAATAATCGTACCAAGTGTAAGGATATTGATGAATGCATGGCCAGTAATGGCGGCTGTTCTCAACTGTGTGTTAACACTCCTGGTGGGTACCATTGTCGATGTGAAGCTGGATACAACGCTACTGATTCAGAGTAAGTATTTCTTGGTTTAAACCTGTTTTTTTACTCGAGGATGATGGTTTAAAGTTTAAATGAATGAATAACACCTTTATTTAAACAGGGTCGTCCGTTCAGGTTAATAAAAACCTGTTATCAATGGGAGCCCTGGTGCACACAATGTGATTCATGCTGCGTAACGTAACGTAACTTGCGTGTTAATACGTATACTTTTGTTGTAGGTCTCGCAAATGCGCAGATATCAACGAGTGCGAATCGCATGATGGGAAGGGAGATTGTGATCACATGTGCACAAATATTGCAGGCTCATTCAAGTGTTCGTGTCATCGTGGCTATGTGTTATCGATCGATGGATTGACGTGTCTTGATATTGATGAATGTGCTAACAATAATGGCGGATGCAGACAGAAATGCATCAATACTCTTGGAAACTACACGTGCGCATGTCATGATGGGTATTTAAACAAAGGGAAAAATGGTTCAGATTACATCTGTGAAGATATTGGTGAGTACTTAACGCTGATTTTAGTGCAGTAAGCGGAGACGCAACTGGTAAAGAAAACAAAACAAAAGTTTTTTTTTGTTTGCGTCGCCTGCCTTCTCTGCTACCGTCAATTTTCAATTTTGAAGTGTCTCAACGTCTTCGCAGTCCTTCTCCGTCTCTGCTTACTTTACTAGTGAAAATCTGCCTTTATCAAATATATATGTTTTGAATTTGACAAAAACCACTTCACAGTCCCAACACAGTGATGAGAGGGACGATGATAGCAATGACCAATGATGACAATGACGGTTGTGACGTCACAATAATGGTTATGATTGTGTTTGTTTGTAGATGACCAATGATGACAATGACGGTTGTGACGTCACAATAATGGTTATGATTGTGTTTGTTTGTAGATGACCAATGATGACAATGACGGTTGTGACGTCACAATAATGGTTATGATTGTGTTTGTTTGTAGATGACCAATGATGACAATGACGGTTGTGACGTCACAATAATGGTTATGATTGTGTTTGTGTTTGTAGATGATCAATGATGACAATGACGGTTGTGACGTCACAATAATGGTTATGATTGTGTTTGTGTTTGTAGATGATCAATGATGACAATGACGGTTGTGACGTCACAATAATGGTTATGATTGTGTTTGTGTATGTAGATGATCAATGATGACAATGACAGTTGTGACGTCACAATAATGGTTATGATTGTGTTTGTTTGTAGATGATCAATGATGACAATGACGGTTGTGACGTCACAATAATGGTTATGATTGTGTTTGTTTGTAGATGATCAATGATGACAATGACGGTTGTGACGTCACAATAATGGTTATGATTGTGTTTGTGTTTGTAGATGATCAATGATGACAATGACGGTTGTGACGTCACAATAATGGTTATGATTGTGTTTGTGTTTGTAGATGATCAATGATGACAATGACGGTTGTGACGTCACAATAATGGTTATGATTGTGTTTGTTTGTAGATGACCAATGATGACAATGACGGTTGTGACGTCACAATAATGGTTATGATTGTGTTTGTGTTTGTAGATGATCAATGATGACAATGACGGTTGTGACGTCACAATAATGGTTATGATTGTGTTTGTGTATGTAGATGATCAATGATGACAATGACGGTTGTGACGTCACAATAATGGTTATGATTGTGTTTGTTTGTAGATGATCAATGATGACAATGATGTCAATGATATTATGATAGCTATGATTTGTGTTTGTAGATGAATGTGCTCTTGGAATACATGGCTGCGATAGCGGCTCAACATGTGTTAACACTCCGGGCAACTATACATGTTCGTGTCCACAAGGGTATCAAGCAAGGTGGAATAAGTGTGTCGGTAAGTAATACTTCTGTCTGAAACGGTCAACCATGCGTGGTTGTTGTTTTTTTATTCGGTTTCATCATAATTTGTTGTACGTTTTGTCTCTGACGGCGACTGCCACGATCTTACATGTAATTGAAACACCTTTATTGTATAAATTGTCAATATTGCTGATGAAGTCGGTCGTAGGAATCTTGAGGATCAGTAGGATTCCATTCTTTTAAATGAAGATAGCAGGGTTTTTTTTCAATCTGTTGCCTAGTTTTGGGCCAGAAAAAATTAAAATCCTTCTTTTGATTATTTTAAAACCTGTTTTCAACGTATGTTTACTTTTTTTTACTGTACTATAATATATTCCGAAACTGTTCATAATTTGAAATAAATAAATGTATAGCGTTAATTTTCACTTGCTGTAGAATTCGTCTATTAATTTACTTTTATTCTTGTTCAATAAATAGATGTAGATGAGTGTCGACTGCCAGATGTCAACAACTGTCAACAACTGTGCAACAACACAGCGGGAAGGTATATTGTTGAAAATTTTAATTTTTCAAAAATACAAAGAAATAACTAAAGTTAAGTCTTGAAAAGAGAGTTTATGTAAAAATGCAACGATTAAGAAGAGTAAAAAAGGAATATATTTATTGTGGTTAAAAAAAGAAAAAAGTGTTTCCGCCCGGGCTCGAACCGGGGACCTTGTGCGTGTTAGGCACACGTGATAACCACTACACTACGGAAACCTTGATGTATAGTGGTGCGTCAAAATACATTTTTATTGGCGTACTGGAGCAAATCTTTTCGTAGTAAATAATTACTTAGTATTTTGTATTTCTTTTTCGTAGTTTTCACTGCTATTGCCTTTCTGGATATACTCTAGATGTAAACGGCAAAACATGTACAGGTAGGCAACATGTTTTTCTCGCTCTTCTTTTATGTTTTAGTCGTTTTTCGTTTCACATTGGAGAACCTTTATCGAATATTTCAACCAAGGAACTGAGTATTATCTAAAACAAAAATAAATTTCATTTTATTTGAAATATTTTGGTGGTTAAATTAGGAGCAAAAAATACGAAAAGTTTTCTTTTAAAATGCAAATCAACTTCTTGGCTGATCTGTCAACTTTCCACTTGGGAACACAGCGTTGTGTGACAAACGTGACGGATGTTTGGACGAATATAGCCTGGTAGCTATATAGTTTGCCGGCAACCTTTTACGCTATTTTAAACATCTTATTTTAAGAACTACTATAATAAACCTACATCTCAAGAACCTAATGGATATCTAGTAATTACTTTTGATTTTTTTTTTTTTTTTTTTTTTTTTTTTTTTCAAGCAAAAAATGCTACGTCGAACAATTTTGATATAATTTTATAACCCATATTAAACCACAGGAAACCCAACAAATGATATTGTGTTTGTTGGTTTTCAGACATAAACGAGTGCTTACAGAATGTATGTGAAAAGGACTGTATTAATATTAAAGGCAGTTATATGTGTACGTGCCCTGATGGTTACAAACTAAGTGACGATAGACGCCGTTGTGAAGGTATGTACGTTAAAGGTGGACAGACAGACAACCTTCAATATTTACCTATTTAGTTTATTTTGTTCCTGATTTGGACATGTCTTAGTTTTGCTCGGTATATTCGTTTCCTTTTCGTGTTTTTGTTTAGTTTATAAGTAGCTCGTTTTTTATGCTATCATAAATTCCATACCGTTTTTATTTGTCCAAATTGGGCTTGGAGTTGTTTTTGTTGTGGTTCAACATGTAGTGGTAAAATGAAAACGGAAAATAATATTAATATATAGTGGAACCGTGCGATACACAAATAAAAACAAATAGAGAATTTGAAAGATGGAAATTTGAGATCCAGATGAAATTTGCTCAAAGTTTGAAAAAGTCTTATCATTTATTCCTCTGTTCTGCCCATTTGAGTACGTTGTTTATTTTGCTTTTAACATTCATTGATGGATTCTCAGATATCGATGAATGCGAGGTAGACAATGGTGGATGTGATCAGATCTGTGTCAACACAAATGGAAGGTAGGTTGGATAAAACAGTCGATAATCTGCTGTTAGTGTGTGCCCGTCTATGCGCCGAGAACATCCGAGTTCAATTCCAAATGACTCCCTTCACCTTACCCCCGAGAGGGGTTCTAAATATAGTAAGGCAGTGATTCCCTTTTCTCCTGAAAATAATTTTTATACCATGGGAAAAAAGACTGTGCAATATAAATACCACTAAATAGTGCTATTTTTATGCTAATTCTCTTGTTTTCTTTTGTTTGATTAGCGATATTTACTACTTAAGAATGACAAGTGTTGCACACATTTTAAATGTGTTTAAACTTTAAAAGCTGATTTATCCATATAGCTAATCTATGATATATTTTTGTTTACAGTCATCACTGTCAGTGTAGATCTGGCTACTACATGCTAAGAGATAGCAAGACTTGCAGAGGTTTTTTTTTACAACTTTATCACCTTTTCTTTCTTGCTACCTAGCTGTGCTATTAATCTTTACTCCATTTCTTTCTCTTCCATTCATTTCTTCATTCATGTCTCCTTTCTTTGTTTTTGCTGTGTTGTAACCATGCTTGTGTTGATCATTGTTTGTCATTTCTTTCTTATTAAATTTGAATCTCTTTGCTTCTTTCTTTCCAATTATTCTTGATCTATTTCTCATTATCCTTCCGACGTAACTTTTCTCTCTCAATATTCCTCATTCCTAAGCTTCCCCCTTCCATCTTGTCCTCCCTTCTTCGAATTCATGCCTACACTTTGACTTCAACCCTTCCGTTATTTCAACGCCTACTGTTGCCTACACAGATCTGGATGAATGCAAATTGAATACAGCGTGTTGTAACCATGCTTGTGTTGATCAGTGTTTGTCATTTCTTTGTTATTAAATTTCAATATCTTTGCTTCTTTCTTTCCAATTATTCTTGATCTATTTCTCATTATCCTTCCAACGTGACTTTTCTCTCTCAATATTCCTCATTCCTAAGCTTCCCCCTTCCATCTTGTCCTCCCTTCTTCGAATTCATGCCTACACTTTGACTTCAACCCTTCCGTTATTTCAAGTCCTACTGTTTCCTACACAGATCTGGATGAATGCAAATTGAATACAGCGTGCTGTAACCATGCGTGTGTGAATATGGACGGTGGCTATAACTGTTCTTGTTATCAAGGGTTTGCTTTGACTAGCAGATGTACATGCACTGGTTAGTTTTACAGTAATGTAAATGACTATTCGTTCGTTAATTCGTTCGTTCATTCATTCATTCATTCATATATTCATTTGCCCATTCATTTATTCATTCATATATTCATTTGTGCATTCTTTTAATTGGTCGTTATTTCGTGGACATCATCCAGTCCGTGTCAGTATTCCTTCAAGTGAAATTTATCAAGAGAGTATGAGATAAGAGTAAAAAGAGCTTATCCCCCGTATTGAGCTTTACACTCATCAGGGGATCTTTCCACTCTATTTTTAAACGGAAGTTATATGTATTTCGGGAACAGAACGTCATTGGCCAGATTGCAGAGGCGCAAAACTTCTCAAGACAAAAGTGCGGAGATTGGTTACCGAAATTTCTGAAGATAGCACGACGGGTAGAGCCCCTTATGGAGTCCAGGAATAAGCTCTCTTATCTCATACTCTCTTGTTTGTATCTATTTGCGCCATTTTCTAGATATTGATGAATGTGCGACTAGAAATGGAGGTTGTCAACAAATATGTACAAACAAAGCTGGAGGTTATGGGTATGTATCATAAGCGTTTATCGCTTTCTGATTTTAATCAAGTAGTTAAACCAGGCAACGTCATGGAAAAATTCTCGCGCCAACGATGTCGCTGCAACATTGTTGCGTCTTTTAACCAGGGCCTAAAACTGCCCACAATCGTTTTCGCATGAGTGAGAAAAAATACGGTTAGGAAGCTGATACGATACGACAGATGTGAATTGAATTCCTCTCTAAACATTACGGATCAAGTACTGTTTATACCACTCAGACGAAATCCATCAGTTCTAAAGGTCGGTCACCCTACTTGTCCCAGCGACAGGTCGCTTCAGTGTGCACTGGTGCAACAATCCAACCGTTAGGATTTCATGCGGCAAATCGTAGCGACAAAATTCTGTCGCGGTGACAACAATTTCTGTCAAACGTATTTAGTACACACGGGAGAAGTTGTCGCTGCGATCTACAGTTCCTGTTCCTGCAGAATTTCATAACTGTCACTGGTCATCTGAGAAATGTACCCAGCTAGAAACAATTACTGTGGTTAAGACAACAGCTAAATTCTAAAGAATGAGTTGCATCATTTTGAGGATGGAGTTGATAAAAGTTACTGTAAATTGAACTATTATTTTGTTTGAATTTCAGTTGTTCATGTTTGCCTGGGTTTGTTGTTGATCCATTGGACTCTTCACGTTGCGTTGATATCGACGAGTGCAAAACAGTAAGCTATCAAATAGAAAAGCATGTTCAGTTCATTTACTACTAGCTACAGAGCCACAGGCATAAAGACATAAGTCACAAAACAAAGACGAACATACACAAACGAGCAGACATTGCCGCACAATTACACCAACAAAACAAACAAAATGAACGAATCGAATAACCCAACCAACAGCTATGGCTAACGCACATCGACAAACAGAACAATTTAAACGTAAGCAACCAAACGAACAGGAACGTTTCTCCATTAACTAAAGGTGACCGAGAAGGTCTTAAACTAGGACTAAATTTGTCAATGTTACTGGTTTATAAAACAAATACTGTTAACCGATATATTCTCTCCTGATATATTGTTATTGTACTAGGATAATGGTGGCTGTCAGCATAATTGCACCAACACTATGGGTACCTATCAGTGTACATGTCATCCCAAGTTTAAACTACAATCAGATGGAAAATCATGCGGACGTAAGTACAGAAATAAACAATAAAAGAAAAATATAATATGCTCTTGACGGGATTCGAATCCCTTTAATTCATTGTGTACAACGAACACATTAATGAATTTATATGGACGTAAGTACATTTACTGAGAAAGCTAATATAAGTAAAATCATCCAAACCCATCGTCATGAGTTATTTTTTACTTTTGTTTTATATCGTAATTTGTTTAATTGTCAAATTTGTAGATTGTCCAACATGTGACGACTTCGAATCTCTTCTTGAGACCGTAGCAGTTCTAAAGAAACAGGTATTTTTATAGTATGTTGGCGATCTGTTTAGGGTCTTTTTGGGATGAGGAGAAGGGGGCTAATTTTTTCCCTCCTTGAAAATCTCCATTACCGATTTGAGCTTATTGTTATCAACTAATACGGAGGGATCGTCAACAGTCACGTGACAGTGCATCTCTCTTCTTCTAGGTTGCTTCATTGGAGGCGTGGCGTCAAAGCACCAAAAACGGCTGTATCAATGAAGACTTTGTCTTTTACCCTGAGAAAAGCTCGTGGAAACGTACTGCATGCGAAATATGCACTTGCGAGGTAGGTCAGCTGTCATAGTACTGTAGTAATTGCCCTAATTCACTATGACGTCACATCAAAATAATATTTAAAAAATATATTGATTAATCGCAAGGAATCATGGTCGTCGGAGGGGGTCGAATAAACGCAAATTCGCCCTGAATTATATTTGCAAATATAAACACATATTATATTCGAAAACCACGCTATTTTGGATTAATTTTTTGGTGATTTTATCTTCTACGTAAACAAGAGGTGACGTCATAGTGAACTAGGGCAATAGGTCCATGAAGGAGGGTTGGTCCGACTCAGGAGTATACGTAAACAAGAGGTGACGTCATAGTGAACTAGGGCAATAGGTCCATGAAGGAGGGTTGGTCCGACTCAGGAGTCTACGCAAACAAGAGGTGACGTCATAGTGAACTAGGGCAATAGGTCCATGAAGGAGGGTTGGTCCGACTCACAAGTATACGTAAACAAGAGGTGACGTCATAGTTGGTTAGTGTGACACCTTTTGTGCGAGGGCTCCCGAGTTCGATTTTCAGTAAATCCATGCACATCTTGTTTCGACTTCGTACAATTCCGTGTATCTCGGTGAGCATTATCGGCCGCTTCCTGGGAGGATCTGAGCGACCAGTGTTAACCTGAACATACCCGACGCTAAATAAAGTGGCTTGGCCTTATTTTATGTTATAGAAAAAGTGTACATTGTTGTGGTAAGCCACATCTAATACTTTTTTGTAATTAATCTTCCTCAGTGGGGGAGATGGAATCGATCGCTACACATTAAGTATTGTGCATTTCGCAATGGTCGATATTAGAATTGGGCCCACAAAAATCTTTTGTTATAAAAGTCATTCAAGTGAAGCGTTTGGGTCAAATTCAATAGCATCCAGATAAATGCCTCACTTGGATGATGATTGAAACAAAAGAGTTTTTCATTGCAGGCTCAAGTATAATATCTCCTATTCCAAATACCGGGCCAGACGGCCGGTCGTACGGAGCTTGGATAGCGCTATCCTCCGAATAAATCGCTATCCAACAAATCAATCCTAAATAAATTTTGTAGGGTGGATAACTTTTATCCAGTAGATAAAAACTTTATTCAGGCTTCATGTTACTGACCCCAGTACTGTATTGTACCATTTGTGTGTTTATGTATTGATGAGATGGAAGGCGATCCTTTTTTGTTGGAAATATGTCAAGTTTTGGAGAACGCTTTGGATGTACGCCTTAGAAACCCGCATGCGGGTATAAAACAGTTCATTTATACTTTCTACAACGATCTCTTTTCTCTTCTCATAAGTGAATTCTCTTTTCTTATTAAGCTTGTGAAGTAATATCATGAATAAGAAGAATTGAGGGATGTGTTGTTTTTGTCTACAGAAAGGTAAAATGATGTGCGAACCTATAATGGGATGCCATGGACAAAGCTCAAACTTAAGAAACAAAGGTAAAAGCAGAGGTTTTCTTTGGCTTTCACTTCCGGTGTGGACAGACGTACTGGACCCACCCACTGTACAAAACCGACCAATCACAAACGATCTACAGGCTACCGCTAATATAATTTACCAAAACTTTGTACAACTCATCCGAGTAGTTCTCAATGCATATTGGTTTAGTCAAATTTATCGTGCATTTATTATCTGTAGATCGTTCGTGATTGGTCAGTTTTATTCAAGTGGGCAAATTAAAAAGCAAATCATTTACTTAAAATTTTTGTCTATGATTTAGGTATATTGCACTTTGTTAATTCAACCTTATTGCACAAAAATAAACGTTTTCATCTTTGTTTCACCGGTTTTTTAAAAGCCACTGTATAGAGTTGTTTTCGGATGAGTGCGAAACGATACGGCTACGATAACGCTACTATACAGTAGATTATTGGAATGTTTTCTTAGAAATTACGGTTACGTTACTGCATTTTTTCCCACTCTTACGAAAACGACTCTATCAATTGATGGATAGTGGTCAGATTTCTTATTGAAGTTCAAATGCTTTTATTGTAATTGACAGATATAACAAAGCCAAGCCAAAAACCTTCAACACCGAGTAAGTACTTCTACTGCTCGCCGCCACTAGTTAGCTTTATTTTGCTAATAAAATTGACCAGCATTTTAAGATTTTCGAATTTCTCGTATGTCACTTGAGCTCCCACAATTCCTTGCAATGGAATAAGAAAAGGTGACACACATTCTGCACTTTTGAACTTATTGATAATAATAAAGATCTTACCAATCAATCAAGTTTATATCAGCAACGTTTTTGAAATAGATGTATAGTCATGCCTTTTTGTATACTGGCCGGTCTTTCTTGATATTATCTTTTTAAAACATGTATGAACAAAGTTCAGCTTAACAAATCAATGATTGATGTCATGCTATTTTCTACTTTGTGTTTTGTGCGTGCTACTTGAACTCGCTCGTTTTTCTATTTTGTCAATTTAGCCTTTTTAAAATTCATTGTATATCATTCTTTATACAAGTTCTCTTATATTTTAATTCTTCTTTTAAAGGTCCTTCAACGGTCAAACCATCCAATACAGACGAAAAAGGACTTTTTACCAACAATAGGCTGCGTTCAACACCATAAGCGTCAAATGAAGAACTTACGTTTAATGTATTTACTTATAACCAACAAAATCTATTGTAGAAAGCAAAAAAAAGTTCTAGTTCATGCATGGTATAACTGCTTTTATATCAAAACCTTTCGATGTATTTTCATGTCGATCGGTAATTTCCTCTGTGTAAAATTATATTATTGAAAAAGTTGAACGGTGAATAACTCCAATCATCACGTGTCGTGCAAATTGTTTTTTGTAATGAGAACCGATGAGGATTTCTTAATATGTGTATGAATATGACATAAAAAAGGTTTGTTTATTTTTTTACAGAATCATCTGCCTTTGGCTAGAAGACTTTTCCTCTTTTTGTCTATTCTTTGAAGAGAAACATTCGCTTTTCTTTTACACTTGTTTTAAAATAGGCATGTTCATGTGTTGCGCGTTTTCATTTCGGTTGTGGTCTAAAAGATGAAAGAGCTGTTTAAGCTAATGGCTCTTTACTTTGATTTTAGAAAACCGGAAATTTGTCCTGGTTAATGTACTTGATGAACGAGCCGTAGCCTCTTATATCATGGCTTCAAGATCGGTTTTATTTTCATTTTTCATATTATTCTTTTTTTGGTTGCGTGTTACTTTTTTGCGCTAGTTTTTCTCGCAATAACCAGAGAACTGTCCAGGTTGATTTGTAACGAACTTACTCTATTATTACTTAGTTACTATTGTTTGAAGTCGATTTAAAAACAATTCAGTTACTGTATTACAACTCGCACTTCTTGTCACGCAATCACGTATTTGGATTTTCTTCTCAAGTAATTAAGATCAGTACGCGTGGCTAAAAATCAACACATCACACCAGCAACTATGATCTCTAGCAGTTCGATTTCAAGTTAGCACAGGATTTTTTTTAGGTAAAATCATTGATCTTTTCTATGGTCTAAGAACAATAGGTTACCATAGTGAATAAAGTCAATTTTGATCATTGTTACTATTTATTATTTCGAGTTCACATATGACTTCTTAAACAACTGGTCAAGAAAAGCCGATATTGCGTATTGTTCCGTTGGTACATCGTGGCGATAATTTAATCAAATGTACAAATAATAATCGCTATATCGCCCGGTACTTTTGACGCCTCCTATGAACACCTTGGTGTGATTTGTATAACTGGACCAAACACCAGGAATTCGACCAGGAAAAAGCCCTGCAGTGTTGAAAAGCTTTTCCTGGACCGTGAAGACTACATGAAGAAGCCCATTGTCAGTAGAAAAATGAAAAACCTCAATTTTTACGGCGTTTTGTTGTAGCAGTGCTGCCATGTGAAGGCGTCATTCGTGATTCAAGGGCCTCATTGAAAATAACAGTACCGATTGAAAGAAAACCAGTGTGTTAATACGACTAATTAGAAGCTTACAGACGCTTGATTTGGCTCTTTTGCGCACTGAATAAACAAGGTAGATGGATTAAACCTTTGTATAACCAAATCCCTATCGAGAACAAAGACGACTCTCGTCAAAAGGGGGAACGGTTATAAAATCTTCATCAGTTGAGATCAACACTTGAACTAAACGCATATCAGACGACTTGTAAGCTTTTACTCTTACCAAGATGAACATCTACCCGTCTTCACATGAGGCTGACCACATCAAACGACCTCTCAATTCATTCATGGTTTGGGCAAAAGAAAAAAGAAGGCTCATGAACAAAAATAACCCCAAAATGCGCAACGCGGATATCAGTAAAATCCTTGGAGAAGAATGGCGTAAAATGCCAGAAAAAGACAAGCAACCTTACGTCCAACAAGCAGTGTATCTTCGTCGTCAACATAAGATCGACTATCCTAATTACCGCTATAGACCACGAAGAAAGAACAGCCCAGCTGGGGAGAGGTTCGACCGGGCTGCGCCCTACTCCAGGATGTTTTCTAACGTGTTTCTCCCTGTGCCGTCTAGCAGTGCTGGAGGTCTACGTGGCTCATGTGTACCTTACAATTACAATAGCTACCTTCCTGCACCAAGATTTCCTATGGACAGATTAGAGCTGCCTGCTCCTGGTATTACCTTCCAACCTAAGGTCATCGCACCGTACAACTCGTCTTATTTGTTACCACATAATGAACTTACAGTGAAAGACTACACTTCCTTCCCTTGTGATTCGCAGACACTTTCATCACCGAGTAGTCTTCGTGACGGCATCAAAATGACGTCGCCATCGTGTCATTCTGGTACGAGTACGTACAGTACGTTGCCTTACGTTGTACTGCCAACAAAGAACCAGTTTTGAAGACTTCAAAGAAGGGTATGGCGTGGAGGGAACGTCTTCTGAAAGTCACAAGTTTGCACAAGAAAGACACTTCAAAAGTACGAACTTCTAGTATTTTTATCGCTTAAAACAGACATTGTTAGTGATCAACAAGAACTGACTTAAGATTTTTTTCATATTATTTCATGTATTGACTTAACTCTTATCAAAGAACTTTTCACTCGATATGATTTTCTTTTTTCGTTGTAAAAAGAACAAGGCTCTAAACCTTTAGTTCAACCTAACAATTGTACAATGCATAGTATAATCTAAACATCTAAATACATAGGTGCGTTTTTAGTAGGCTTAGCCTTTAAGTCTATAGTCGTATTCACTTAATCTCATTGGTGTCACTCGTGAAATCAACGAACCCTGAAGCTTAAACCAAACGAATGTAAGGCACACTTATTGCAGTTATCAAGTCATTCACTCAAGTACGTTAACTTTAACTCTCTACTCGTTTCATTTCATTCCAACTTAACTTGCGAGATTAGAAATACTCAAGTTGATTTGTATATTGGCAGTTAATTGTTTTTTATGGATCGTAAAGAGAGTCTTGTCAAGTGAGGTGAAATTTGCAAAGCGTTACTGTAATACTTTGGCACGTGTGCCACTTGAAAAAAATCTCAACTGTGACGAACTTAGATAACTTAATAGACTTACAATATTAGATAATAAATCTATAATTTATGTTTAAGTTTGAATCTGTTTTTATTCATAATATAACAAAGTTTGGGCCGGGATGTTATTTTTGAAAGTTGTACATTTGTTTCTTCAGATGTCGAAAAGGCCAGCGTCTATTTAAAAAAAGCACAATTACCACACGAAACCTTTCAGCACAATACTTGAAACATTTGAAACTAAGATAGCGCGAAACTAGTGTGTAATAACGAATAAACAGGCAAACAAACATTTATTGTTGTGGGCTATATTAATCTATAATTATAGATAATTAATGATTAGTGTGAAAAATGGTATAGGAATTGGTGTACAAAAGAAGTAACTAATATCTCTGGCTCAGTTCGGTGCACACGTCCAGTAAATCGTGTCAATTTGAACACTTAATTAACATTATACACATATCCACGTGTGGCCGTTACACTTACAATGAAAGATTGTTTACTCCTTCGATCTCGACTTGATTTACTTTATTTGTCTACCATCGCTACGTTCCTGCTCGTAACTGGTAAAGGTACCCTGTGGTACTGGACTTGCGCGTTTCTTGAGTAACTAGAACAATTGCAGTGTTTAAAAGTCGTTTCCAAACGTAGCAAAAAGAAATCGTGCAGAGTCTAATCTATCTTTTACAAAACACACATTTTCTGCAGTTGAAGGAAACAAAAGATGCTCACTAAACCACCTGCACGTAATCAGGGAAACCTTCTCTCAGGCTTTTAAATACAACTTATAACCCTTGAAGCGTTTTTATCATTCAAAAACACGCTGAATAGAAGCAAAAAGAAGAGGCTTTATAGAGGAAATTGACTTTAAAAGTGCAATATTTTTAATTTTAATTTTAGTATTTCTTTTTACAAATGAGATATGTTTTAAAAACACTTTTTTATAATTTCACGGAACGGAGTTTATATCTTTTCATGTTTGTCCTTTGCTCTTTCGTTGAAATAAAAAAAGTGGCGATCCCAGGAAATTGCTTTCATTCTACTGAAAGCAAAGCAATTTTATTTATTGTCACCTTGCTCAAATATGTTTACGCAACTTTAGTCATTTCCAGTTGAAATTACCACGGCTTGTGCCTATTCTTAAGTTAATTATTTTTAACTGACATATCGTTGCTTTGAAAAATAAACAGAAATATAATAAAATAATCGTAAGAAAGATGAAAAAAAAAAATGAAATTTGAGGAAAAAGGTGCAATGTCCTCTGCCCTGCGGTTTTTAACTAACAAATTATTATACACGTCTTTCAAACTCTTCAATGGGAAGCATATAATGATACATTTTTACATATTTTTTGTCAACGTCAAAATTTGTAACAACACTGTCGACACACAGTTTTAAAATTGAACAAGTACGAAATATATATATTTTTTTCTTTCTGAATTTTGGCAGTTTGTGAGAAAGCGATTTTCAAACGGGTAGTAGCGATTTTAAATAACACATTAACAAATTACATTAGTTGTGATCTATTTTTTGTTATGTATAAGGATCAAGAAAGTTTTTTAACTAACAACAACATCTCTTTAGTTTGTCGAAATCATTTTTATTAATCAAAATGAAACTGACATTTTCTCATTCAGTTGGCCATTTTTATTTGATATTATGAATTTTGCAATTGTACATGTAATGTACATAAAATTTACCACCGTTCTTATTTCTTTGGTATTTTAAAACGAATTTCCACCATAGTTTTGATTATTAAACACATCAAAAATAAAATCTAAAATCTTATTCCAACGAAAAACACAAAAGAAAATAATTTAGAAATAAAAACGCATTAAATGATTTTTTATTTTGCTTTCAAATTGAATTCTTCCTAAACGGTTGAAAAATAATTACTTGTTTCCCAGTTCTCACAAAACAAACTCTAAAAAGAAGATAATTTTACGTGCAAATGCAAACCCAACAAGGCATTTATAATTGTACCAAAGAGAAATATAAGAGTGCTAAGCTGATTTGAGCCAGATCGTCAATTCCCAAGGGTGAACAGTGTTTCATTGAATTCTGTCTTTAACACGTGTTTTTCGTCTACAAGATTAGCGTTCTTTTCAAAACTCTTTTTGTGTTTTTGGCTGCGAAAACACAATGTGTGAAACTTTATTGCTCAGTCGAGAACGAGCAAAACTTTGCAGTCACGAAAACCATATCCTCATGAAACATTGGTTTTATTCTCGTGAAAAGGGTGACTTAGTTGATATTGAATGATATGTTTATGTTAAGGACCAATGTACTATCCACTTGGGTATTCTGGCCGTATGATGTATGCGGGCCATTTCAATATCACGTACCACCCCTCCCCTACCTAGGAAGAGTCAGCGATTGAAAGAGGAAATGCACGATAGCCTGGGACTGAGTATTGTTGTAATTTATACGATAGTTCAATTTGACATGAACCACCCCTCCCCTAACAAGTAGGAGTTAAAGCAATTTAAGGTTACAGTAAACCTTCGCGGGGTGTCTCGGGGAAAAAATCATTAGCGCGTCAGATTTTATGATATCACAACGATTTATACATCATTATAAAGCTAAATAGCCGTAGAATACGTCTGTGTAATTTGTTTTATTAAAAGTTTCGTGTATGAGGAGATTCGACGCTTTTAATTCAAAATGACTGTCTTCGCTTCGGCAAATTGATCTAAAAAAGTTACGATCGTATTTCGATCTTTTCTGTCTAATATCAATTAACACATATGTGTCTACCAAACTGTGTGAGGCTTTGTCAATATTTTATCTAGTTTAGTTATAAATTAAAGTTGAAATAAAAAATGCAAATTTTGTTGTGAAATTGGAGACTCTTGGTCATAACTCTCGAACGGCGCTTTTATTCAAAAAACGCTCACACAGTTTTATTTCTGATGAGTTAATAATGCTACAAATCAATAGTTCAAGTCTATTCGATAAAAACATTTTCAGATCAATTCGCTCAAAGTTGTGCTATACGCGCTAAACTCGAGCCGAGATAAAACGCTTTGAAGTTGTGTAAACAAAAAGTCTATATGTGTCATCGGGGTCGCGAAAGGTAAATATCTCACGAAAGAAAATATATTTGAGAAAGGTTTTGATTCCATTCGAAAGTTTATTTGATGACTAAAATGTTTATGCGATAAAAAAAATTTAGCCAGATTTTACGTCTGAAGGTTTACTGTAACCTTAAAGGTAGTATATTAACGAAAGAAAATAATGGCAACGACAACATCGCATGCTCAGTCAGTTTTATGTTAATAGTATAGTTAGTATACAAGTTACTCTGCGAAATATGTAAATACAATTTATCAAATGTTTTGGAAAAATCGCGAAAAGTAATTTAAGCACCGCGACCTTGTGGTCCTACCAAGGATCTGTATTTGTTACATCTTCTTGGTAGCTCGTTTTCATCTCCCACTCAATCAATCAATCAATAATTTTATTAAGTGCCATTCTTAACTTGGTTACATAATTACATAATTTATATTTACTAATGTGAGGCACAAGCTAACTGCAACAGGTTAACTGATCAACGCAGTTAGCTATACATTTTACAACTGATTCACATTATTTGGGTCATACGACAAGGTAAAAAAGCAGAAAAGTGGAAAGTAACTAAGAAAAAAGATCAAGTAGAGCTCATAAACGAAAAATAGCAAAAAGGCTATACTTGAATGGATTGCTTATAAGATATAATAATTTCTTTTCGGAGGTTCTTTTTAAAAATTTCTTTATTGGAGTTCTTTAAATTTTCATGTTAGCTGTAGCTAACGAAAAGAAAGAATCGAAAACTTCTGGTAGATCACCGTGGTGATAGTCATACATGAAAATTGCAATTTGAAATTTCACAATGTCACAGAATTTTAAAATATTTAGACGAATAAAAAGCGGTTTGGAATGTTCTATAAAATTCGAAAAAGTAATGTGTCATGGTAATGTGATCATAATTTTGGTCAAAACATTCATTGGGGTGGTCAAAGCCAATCTGCTGCTTTGTTGCACACCCTCCGTCGTTCCTTCACATCACCCAATGCGTTCATGCGATGTCATGCAGTGATAGACCAGTAACTGAGAATGGCGCGTTTGTTTTACGTTGAGAGTAGCAAAAAATGCACTATTTTGTCATGACTTTTATTCTTCATTTATAGATTATGACATAACTGCGATAACTGCCTAGCATTTCTTGATGTTAACTCGCGCAATTACATTATCAACAATAGTAATTTTCGAGACGTTTTGCAAAGCTATTAACAATTCTAGTGTTATTCCCGTATTGCCAGGGTACTGAACTTGTATCTGGTTAACATTAAGTTTATTTGGAGGAACGAACATCATTTGACAGATTTATTTTAGTGTTATTCCTGTATTGCCAGGGTAAACTTGTATCTGGTTGACATTAAATTTATTTGGAGGAACAAACACAGACAGACCAGCTGGGATATTCTTGATGGCTCTGATAAAGTTTGCCTTGATCCTCTGTTTAACGCACGGTGTTGAAGGGTCACCACTGTAGTAGTACTCGGGGTAAGCAAACGACTTCTGTACTGGTGATGATTTCACTGATTATAAAAACAAACAACAGTCATGAACGTTTCGTACTTTGTTATTATTAATTACCTTTGACCAACACGGGAACAAAAACGCACACTGATCACTTGCTTCATGTGGTAGTTTAAAGGATTAAAGGGTATAGTTTGGGATGGTAGGGATAGACTGGTGGATAGGTAGTAAGTAGGTAGGTCGGTAGGTATGTAGGTACATAGGTATGTAGGTGGGTAGGTAGATAGGTAGTATGTAGGTCGGTCGGTAGGTGGGTGGGTAGGGTAGGTGGGTAGGGTAGGGTAGGTAAGTAGGTAGGTAAGTAGGTAGGTGATAGGTAGGTGATAGGTAGGTAGGTAAGTAGGAAGGTAGTTGGGTAGGTAGGTAGGTAGGTACGTAGGTAGGTAGGTAGGTAGGTAGGTAAGTAGGAAGGTAGTTGGGTAGGTAGGTGGGTAGGTAGGTAGGTAGGTAGGTAGGTAGGTAGGTAGGTAGGTAGGTAGGTAGGTAGGTAGGTAGGTAGGTAGGTAGGTAGGTAGGTAGGTAGGTAGGTAGGTAGGTAGGTAGGTAGGTAGGTAGGTAGGTAGGTAGGTAGGTAGGTAGGTAGGTAGGTAGGTAGGTAGGTAGGTAGGTAGGTAGGTAGGTAGGTAGGTAGGTAGGTAGGTAGGTAGGTAGGTAGGTAGGTAGGTAGGTAGGTAGGTAGGTAGGTAGGTAGGTAGGTAGGTAGGTAGGTAGGTAGGTAGGTAGGTAGGTAGGTAGGTAGGTAGGTAGGTAGGTAGGTAGGTAGGTAGGTAGGTAGGTAGGTAGGTAGGTAGGTAGGTAGGTAGGTAGGTAGGTAGGTAGGTAGGTAGGTAGGTAGGTAGGTAGGTAGGTAGGTAGGTAGGTAGGTAGGTAGGTAGGTAGGTAGGTAGGTAGGTAGGTAGGTAGGTAGGTAGGTAGGTAGGTAGGTAGGTAGGTAGGTAGGTAGGTAGGTAGGTAGGTAGGTAGGTAGGTAGGTAGGTAGGTAGGTAGGTAGGTAGGTAGGTAGGTAGGTAGGTAGGTAGGTAGGTAGGTAGGTAGGTAGGTAGGTAGGTAGGTAGGTAGGTAGGTAGGTAGGTAGGTAGGTAGGTAGGTAGGTAGGTAGGTAGGTAGGTAGGTAGGTAGGTAGGTAGGTAGGTAGGTAGGTAGGTAGGTAGGTAGGTAGGTAGGTAGGTAGGTAGGTAGGTAGGTAGGTAGGTAGGTAGGTAGGTAGGTAGGTAGGTAGGTAGGTAGGTAGGTAGGTAGGTAGGTAGGTAGGTAGGTAGGTAGGTAGGTAGGTAGGTAGGTAGGTAGGTAGGTAGGTAGGTAGGTAGGTAGGTAGGTAGGTAGGTAGGTAGGTAGGTAGGTAGGTAGGTAGGTAGGTAGGTAGGTAGGTAGGTAGGTAGGTAGGTAGGTAGGTAGGTAGGTAGGTAGGTAGGTAGGTAGGTAGGTAGGTAGGTAGGTAGGTAGGTAGGTAGGTAGGTAGGTAGGTAGGTAGGTAGGTAGGTAGGTAGGTAGGTAGGTAGGTAGGTAGGTAGGTAGGTAGGTAGGTAGGTAGGTAGGTAGGTAGGTAGGTAGGTAGGTAGGTAGGTAGGTAGGTAGGTAGGTAGGTAGGTAGGTAGGTAGGTAGGTAGGTAGGTAGGTAGGTAGGTAGGTAGGTAGGTAGGTAGGTAGGTAGGTAGGTAGGTAGGTAGGTAGGTAGGTAGGTAGGTAGGTAGGTAGGTAGGTAGGTAGGTAGGTAGGTAGGTAGGTAGGTAGGTAGGTAGGTAGGTAGGTAGGTAGGTAGGTAGGTAGGTAGGTAGGTAGGTAGGTAGGTAGGTAGGTAGGTAGGTAGGTAGGTAGGTAGGTAGGTAGGTAGGTCGATAGGTCATACCTGTACAGTTTGGCCATGGTAATGTGCTGTTGGCGGGATTTTTCACAACCTCGGGCCATACCAAGTAGCTATTATTAATTCTCTTCAAACATACGTAGAGAAGACCGGGACGCCAATCAAAGTCGTACCTATCGTTACATGCAACCATGCACGCTTTCTTCAGGGAAGGCTGTGGGTAGTCTGTACACACTAGAACACCGTTGCTAGGATACGGATAAGAAGGGCAACTGGGACCTATTAAACAGAAAAATATAGATAAAACAATGTGGGTGGATTTGAATTGTCAATCATTACACCAATTACTGCCATTTTATGAATTAATTCTGTCAGCGGGGGTTGTGATGGTGTATTGGTAAAATTGTTTTGAAGGGAGTCAAGTCATCGGCTGGCTTGTTGTGTTAAATTTTAGGCATGACAACGTTAGAATTTAGACTTATTTGGGATCATCTCAGTTGTCCAGGAGCCGCCTGGATAAGCCATACAACAGTTTAAGTTATTCACTTGTTAGATTTTTTGGGGAATTCAATCGTTGGTTAGGGATTTCTCCAAAGGATATTGCGCATTCCAGGTTCCGTACGAACTTTTGTGTGATTTAGTAATTTAAGATGAAACTAGAAAATTTATTCTTATACCTTCAACAGTGATTTTGAATGAGCAAGTAGCAATGTTTCCTGTCTCGTCAGTTGCGGTACAGTTCACAGTACGTTCGCCTGGATTTGGTACGTATGTGTGGTTTACATTACCGCTACAAGTTATTGTTGGAGTCAAACCTGAATTATCATCTACAACTGGCGACTTCCAGCTTACTTTGACTAATTTTTGACTTGATGTCATCATTATGTCAGCTGGACATCGAATGGTTGGTGACTGAGGATCTGAAACATTGAAACCACGACTGGTGAACATCTGTCCCCTGACCCGCTTGTAGTTCAGGACTTCGTGTGAGATAAAAGCGATAAGAAAATTATTGAACATACAATAGAAGAAGACGAAGAAGAAGAAGAAGAAGAAGACGAAGAAGAAGAAGAAGAAGAAGAAGAAGAAGAAGAAGAAGAAGAAGAAGAAGAAGAAGAAGAAGAAGAAGAAGGAGAAGGAGAAGAAGAAGGAGAAGAAGAAGAAGAAGACGAAGAAGACGAAGAAGAAGAAGGAGAAGAAGAAGAAGAAGAAGAAGACGAAGAAGACGAAGAAGAAGAAGAAGAAGAAGAAGTAAAAAAAGAAGAAGAAGAGCAAGACTGGTGGAAAAATAAAAGAGGAAAAAGATACGATCGAAGCAAAAAATGCCTGAAACATGCACAAAAACATATCTTACCTGGATCTGTTCCAGGGACACATGACGTGCGAACAGTAACAAAAATAACGCAAAATATCGCGAAATGTTTCATTGCTAGACCGTACGCCGTACCACAGCAAGATTGTCACAAGCAGTGATTTTTTTCCTTCCGAACCTACTACAGTCCAGTACTTTGACTACAGATAATAAATGGTTACGCACTTGTGTAGGAATTTTGAGTACCTTACCTGACCGTGAAACATTTTAATTTGATTGTTGTTAATTGTCGATTACATTAAAAACAGGTCACAAGCTTTATAGATTTTACCGGACAGCAACGAGTTAATTGTTGATGAGACAATTCAACCTGAAAATCACAATTTTAACGTTAAGTACAGTTTTGTACAATTTGTAGCCGTCATAACTTACTATCAAATCTAGTAACAACTTCTTTTTTCTTTCTTTCTTAGTTTTCGCGCTTAGCTTGCGCGCTATTTCATGTTTTCTTTCGCTAAGATTATTCTAACATTTCACATGTGAAGGAAAAATAATACAAAATGACTAAAGAGTAAATAAAAAAATCAATCTGCGCACATTTTATTAGGGTCTTTTTTTCGACCATTCACCTGACAATTAGTTTTTACAGTTTTTAGATATATCCAAGAGGCGAAGAATGATAGAAAATGATTCAAATTGAAACATAGTTAATAGAGCGAAATGGTTTGGAAACTCTTTTGTTATAGGTTGTTCTCCACTTTTTTTTTAAGCGTGACCGTACATTATCTATTGTTGTGCTATTGTTTTACCCTTGTTTGATAAGGCTGAGTGAACAGCTCAAAATCCTTCTTTTGGCTGCTAGCTCGAAATGCTTAATAATTTATAAAAACAAACTGAACAATCTTTACCTTTATATAATGGACCGAACGTTTATGTCTGCTTTATATTTCACAATTTCAAATGAGCAAAAATTCAAGGCCGGTTCAACCTCAAAATCCAAGAAAGACATCAAACAATAGGTTTCGTAACCATTAATTCTATGAACTATGCTTGAAATCGAGACAAATTGTCTTATTTCCTGTAATTTACTCTATTTTACTTTGATCATCACAAGTTGCCCTATTTTTTAATATATCTATACTTATTTAATTAGTTCGATCTATTCATGTACTCCATCTTTGAAATAATGAACAAATTCTTTGTGTAGTGGGCACAACCTAATGTAGTCATGAGTTGTTGTCCATAATGGAACTGGTTAATGATGTAGGCTGGTTCATGCATTCAATTCATAGCTTGATCAACTAAGACATTTCTAGACTAGCAAAGCATTTCTTCTGATAAATTACCTCCTTAAAAATTAAAGGTTTATTAAAGAATTAAGTCTCACGCAAGTTTTTGAAATATCAGGAGGGTGAAATGGTTTTGAACAATTTTTATTAGGATTCAAGTATAACAATTTTCAATGTTTATTTACACAAAAAGTAATATTCTTAGGTTGTATCTATCCAAGCAAATGTTTTTTTGCAGCATTGAGAACTTTTTTGTCAAAACTTGGAGAAGTGACCTTGCTGTTGATTTGATAAAATGGATTCATAACAACCTAGAAAAAAGAAAAAAAAAACACATAATAATAATGAAATTTTACAACTATAATGATGAAAATGACATTGATGAAACATTGACATAAATCTAGAAATGATGGTGATGATGACACTGGTGATGATATCTGATAATGATGGTAATCAATGATGGTGATGATGACAGTAATAATGATGACGATGATGACAGTAATGTTGACAATAATGATGCATGTTGAAACTAGTTGTGATGAAAGATGATGCATATATGATGTATTGGACACGATATCGATTGTAGTTTACTTACCTTAATGAATATCTCATATACATCATTAAAAAAGTTTTTTATCCCATCTTCATTCTTGAGATCATGAAGCATCATGAATCGCATACGTAAAAACAGTTAAAGAAATATGCAGAAAAATGTGATTTTTATTGTTACCTAAAATATACATAAAATTTATGCATATTTATTCTTCGCATCTCCTTCACTCTGATAAAGTCTCATACAGCCTTAATAATTGCATGTCAAATGTTACAACAAAACATTGCACTGTTAAACTAAGAAGTCTACATAATTAACTTGAATGATTTAATAAAAAAAGGATATCCCCAGCAGTAACAAAGGCAGAAACAAACCATTCGTTAAATTTATCAACAATTTTCAAATACCTGAAACAAAGTAAGTAAAAAATTTAATCAACACAACATAGCACAACACAATATAAAACACATAAAATGATGTAACATAACACATATGATTTAAATTTCCTGGATAGTGTTGAAGTGCCTATGACAGCATGCCATTTTCTTTTGATTATTAAACTTCAATATCTCAACAAAAAAAAATTCTAAAAGTTTTAAAAGAATCCAGTGAATATAAATGCCATTTTTGCTCATTCAAACTACAGTGAAACCTCTCTATACCGCACCCTCAATATACAGAAATTCTCTTTAAACCAAACAACTTATTTGGTCCAGAATTCAACTTTTTTCCAATATCTCTTGCAAGATTAACCTCAGTATACTGGAACCCCCTCCAAACCGTAAATTTTCTTTGGTCCCAGTACTGTCCGGAATAGAGGGGTTCCACTGTGCCATTATTTTGATTAAACTTTGTCCCGCTTGTCAAGCTGCCAAAATCATCATATAACAATGTAAGTGACGTTACAAGTTGTACATCAGTTAGTATCCATCATGGCCATTTATATTTACTTGATTGTTTCAAAACTTTTAGATTTGTTGTTGTTGTTGTTGTTTTTTTGAGAAAGTGAAGTGTAATAATCAAAAGAAAATGGTATGCTGTCATAGGCACTTTAAAACAGTTATGTTGTACACATGGACGGCCCTTTTCCCGGGGGGGTACTCCCTTCAGATCTGGGTAGGGGTGTTCCGCTGGGATCTTGTAGGGGTTACCCTGTTTATGACAAAAAATACGTAACTTCCATACCCTGTTTATGACAAATTACAATTGCTTAAGAACGTTATATGATTTGTACAAATATATCAATTCAGACACACATGCTGCTCTTATCTTTTTTAAAAGTCAACGATCTTATTCCTGCCGATTTCCTGAATTCAAACTAATTTCTCTCATTTTTTGGACCCTGATTATGACAGAAAATTTGGATTAAATCGGAAATAGAGTAGAATTAGATACCCTGTTCATGACACCAAGGTCGAAAAACCATACCCTGTTCAGCGGATCATCCCCGTATAGTCGATATAGGGTAGTACCCCCCCCCCCCCCCCCCCCCCGGGGCCCTTTTATAGACTAAGGATTTACAAAACAACCTACATTGTATTACTGTTCCACATTGATTCATCTACGAGATCCAAAGCAGCATGAACGATAAACTGGTTTAAATGTCGGTGATCATCTTTCTGAAATACAACATACCAATATTAAATACCTCGATCCCTTAATTAACATATGCAAGTTTGGAGAGAGAATCTTTAAATCCAACTATAATTTCGCGTTTCCGTTCCATCAACTTTAAAAATACATATCAAATAATATAAATAAATTCCACTATTCGTTCATTGATGTTTTCCATTCGCTTTTTGTTGGAAACTATATTTGTTGACTGAAAAATGACGAAAGGAAACTGCCGTCTTTAGATCATCAATATTATTGTTCTGACCTTGTAAGTTTGTTCGCCTTGCCCGGAATCGACTGTTTTCATTTGTGGAGCAAACTCTTTTTCATATACTGGATTATCATTATGTCCAACAATGGCAAAGTAATAGTTTCCAAACATATTTAAAGCCGTTTTATCCCTCAGTTTGCCATTGTCATCTCAATGGTGAATGTTCTACTTCGAAAGAGGCCAAGGAAGACAACTTCCTCCAGGCGTCACTTGATTTTGAACTAAGGAGACTGAGCTCTAACTGGAATGCACTTCCTTAGTTTCTTTTCACAAAAGAAATTCTGTTTAATTTATTATATGATTCAATAAATCATTTTCTTAATTTCAAATTTATTTTATTTTCAAAGAAAATTGGCATTTAATTGTAACTACCGATGATAATCCGATTACTCTTCGGAAAGTGCTCGGCGTGCTTTTGATTCCCGCTGACTAATGTGAGCCTGCGTAGTTTCCCATGATTCCAAGAGGTGCTATATTTTCCACCAATGGCCAATCTGGAAGACGAGCTGTGGCGCGAGACAAGACTTGGTAGGTTTTCTCGTACATCCATCTTTGCTCTATAACCTGTTTTGTTTTTCTTTTATTGTGCACAACCAGAGATCTCTAAACTTCAACAGAACTTCAATAAGCTGCGTTGGTAAGTTTTCTAATATTTTTATTGTAGTTGTTTTTGCTTGTTTTGCTGTAGAGTAGAGAAAAATGTAGTTCGCGGGAAGATGTCGTCGCTTTCAGTCTGCAAATAGTGGTAAACATTTCCCTGGTAATCCGTAGAAACCGTAGAATATCTGGTTGTCATGCAAAACAAACCCTCAGAAAACTTATCTCTTGACTTAAAGTTGCTTAAAAACCTTGAATTTTATTACTTAGACTTTATATTATTGCTAAAAATGTTTCTGAAAATCCCTTGTGATTAGTTTTCTCATTACTTCGAGATTTTAACAACTTTTGATCCAAGTTTGTGGTTTTCCATAATTTGGATAATTTGCTTCTCTCCAAAGTTGGACTGAAAAATTTCGATATAATAATATATGTCTTCACAATTTGCTAAAGCTTGAAGCGAAACCATAGAAACTTGCATGTAAAACGAGGTTCTTCACGGTCGATTTAGCATTGACATTACAATATAGCTTATAAAATTCCGAAAACTCCTTTATTTCAATATTTATTTTAACTTAATTGCTGCACAGACTTACTAACCTCAAGAAAAAGGTACATTGTACCTAAAAGAGGATCGTTGGTCAAACATGGCTTCAGGAGGGACGCCAAATGGTCGGGAAAATAGACCGGCTGTCAAGTTGTCGTCTTTTTCCGAACCTCGTCCCAAAAAGAGACCTGTTCCAAGATTTGACACAAGCTTTGACACAGAACTTAGCTTGAACACAGAACTACGGCGCAGTGAAGACACTGCACACGTTAATCAAAGATCTTTACCTAATAATTTGGTAAGTATTTGGTAGAAATTTGTGTTGTCTGTCAGATGGGACTTTTACCTATAAGTAAAACAAAATCTGATTGTACATAATTTTATCATTGCATTTAAAGAGATTGTGTTGATATAGTCGATTTTATGATTGCAAAACTGTATTGTAGCAGTGTTGCAACTGTGCTGTTTCGTACTTAAGTAAAATCAAATCTAACTCCGAATTGTTCTTAAGACTTATCAAATTCATTGAATATATCAATTTACAACCACTTTCACACATTTTGACCCCGTAACAAAATAAACATTGCATTGTTGTGTGTAATTGAGTAATAATATAATAATGTTAATGTGTCATTTACTTAGATTGTAAGGTTTTGGAAGTGCAAACAATATGAGTTTATTTGAGAAAGACCTTTCAACAAAAAAAAAAAAAAAGAATCTTCTGGAGCATGGAGCCAAAGCAATATACTGTTGCCACATGTTTCAATTCTCGTTATAACATTCTGCTTAGATTTACATTTTCAATACAAATTCAATGGTTTCATTTGTTTTGTTGAAGTGGTTGACACTGGGGGCTAGTGGTAACATGGCAGAAAGACCAGCTCCAACTGGTGGGCACAAGCAAGCAAGGCCTTTTGAACATGTTATATTACAAGAACATGGAGGAAGAGCAGATTCATCTCCACAAGCTGATTTTAGAAGAAAGAAACACCATACTCCAGCAACTATTCCCAGAACCAAACTACCTCCAGGGACACCTAAAGCTGAAAGAGATGCGCTGGAAAGGTTGCGAGTGCAGCTGACTTTTGTAGATGATGAGGTATACTTGTTGTTCAAATAGGATTTATCAATAATGACATTTGCAGACCTGCATTTGTTTGGTAACACAAAAAAATTTAAATCTGGTCGGTCTTGATTCGATTTTCAATTTTGAACAATCGTTTTTTTTATTTTTATCTTCCAAGTAAGTTTTTTTTATCATTTTATGAATTATTAATGTATTTAATAACACCAGCTGGAGCTATGATGATTTAAAATGACTGTGTTTATTTTGTTGTTTTGTCATTGTTAGGTTCCTACTAGGGGTCCAAGCAACAGTACTTCATCCCATGACGGTACCAGCTCTGCTGCTAATAACGAAAGGCTAGTGGGTAGATCAGTTATAACACAGTCTTTACCAACACAAGAAAGTAACGATACAGACGTCCTTATGGTTAATGGTGCTGTCGCAGCTGCTGGTTCAGATGCTGCAAATGATAAGGTATACAATTTCTATAAAATAATTTCTAGAATACCATTAGATATTGTTACATGATGTAATGATATATATTGTTTATGTGACTTCTGTGTGGCTGTGGCCCCAATAGCTCCCCTTCTTGGTGGTCCATGCAACTAGCTAGGCAACAAATTGGTAATTATTGGCTATGCAAAATCATTCAATTTCTGTGGCCAGAGTGGGAATTAATCCCTAGATTGCTGGATGGGAGGACTAATACTCTGACCACATGCTATGCTGCCTCTTAAAGTAATGGTTGCATTACTCTTCACAGGGTGCTACACTTCAGATTCTTGAAAGGTTGAAGCAAGTTAGGGTGAGTGCTGGTGTAGTTTATGAAATGAATTAATTTTTTGTACATTTATAAACAACCACTTTCAACTCATAACAGACCATTATTAAACTATTGAAAGTTTTAGTGACCATTTGAAAATTACATATAAATGAACTGGCTTTCTAAGAAAACATTTGCAAACTACAACTGTTGCTATGACAAGTTTGATATGTTTTATAGAGTCTGCAAAAGCAGGATTTGATCTCAGACCGTTTCTTTGGAGGTGTCTGTTCAACCTGATTTTTGTCCTTTTAAATAGGCAACTGCTATTTTTCATTGATTTTTTTTTACTTATTTTAATAGATTTAAATATATATTTATATTATATTTAAATTTTTTATAAATGTAAAGCGCCTCAAGGCTTAGGATACGCTGTATAAGCACTTTTATTATTATTCTTATTATTATTTATGTTATGTACTGAGATCTCTGTCTTTATTTTGTTATAGTTTTTGAAATGTTTAGTTAATTTATTATTTTGTTAACTTATTTCTACTGATTTATTCACTACATCAATTATAGAATAATTAAATACAATCTTTTGCAAGTGACAAACTGATCCCAGCTGCTTAGTTATTAGCATTAAGCTATTTTAAGTAGATGTGCTCAAGTGAAAAAGTTACTTGTAACTACAATATTTTTTTTTATACAAAATATAAATTTACCAGTGCAAATAAACTTCTTCTTCTTCCATTCAGGACTTTCTTAAACAAGCAACTTCTATGTTTGTTACCATGAGTTTTGGTGGGAATGAAGAACAAAGGGTAAGTTACTCATCTAGGTTGATTGCAGAAGAGTGTGATTCTTGTTTATGATCTACATATTTAAGGGTCCTGACTACTTTAGAACAACAACGACGCTTGAAACCTGTGCCCGCGAGCAATTTACCGCTGAAAACGCCGCGCGCGCGCCAAATCCCGCCAAAAGACAACATAAGAATAACACAGGGAGCCTTCGAAAATTATACTTCAACCAGCCAAAACCCTCATTTTTTGCGCGGGACTCTATATTTTTCTTCATTTTTTCTGAAAGATTTTGAAAAAATCTTTCTTTTGACAAGATTTGAAAAAATCCTGATGACTTTTTAACATTACACACGATGGTAAGTAGTGTAGGGTTTCACTTTTCAAAGCGATTTTAAGTCAAAGACGAAAACAAAACTGTAAATTTTGACAAAATTTAAAAACATATATAATTTATTTTTCCATATTTGTGTAAAATACCGTCTGGTTGAGATTGCCTGTAAAAACTATGCCAATAGCTTTATTAGTTTTTGAGTAATAATTTTTTTTGTGAAAAATGCATTTTTCGTCATTTGTTCTTCAAAAATGTCAAAACATGGTTCCGTTCAAAAATTTTTATCTCGAAAACGGGCTCGGGAACATATAGATTTCTATCCTTTTTTCGATTAATTGATAAATTCTCTATAAAATAAATTTCTAAGAAAAAATCGTGATGACTTTTTGCTTAAGTAATCATGACCCTTAATGTTACATAATATGTGTCTTACAGTCATCAGAATATGAGCAAGCAGCAAAACTTCATCGTTTGATCACACATTTAAAGAGTCAAGAAAAAGCTTACACTGAACTTTTACAAAGAACAATGGTAAGTGGCAGTAGTCCGGCGCTGGATACTCTTTTACACAGCCTTACCCTTGGAAAGGCAGGCCTCTAATTTATTAATTTTTATTTAGTATTTGTGTGTGTGGGTGAAAAAGACAGAATTCAAAATTTTTGAATAATTTATGCACAATTGAGGCTAATTTGTTTTCTGTCTATCTCTCTGTCTGTCTGTATGTCTGTTTGCTTGCTTATATTTTGTTCTTTGTTCAAAAGGTTCGCTTTATTTATTGAGTATTTGATTGTTTTTCAGGCTGTTGAAGATGATGCAACAACAGAAAACACTCCTTCAGCAAGTGTTCAGTCAACATCGGACAATGAACATGTGAGTACTGCAAACAAGAATACAAGTACCATTGTTTTAGGGCAGGCATTGGCCCTAAGACTTAGAAATTACATTCAGGCCAAAAAATGTTTGTAAATTTGCTAGTTTTAAAATAATTTATTAACCTGTCTTTATGTATGACTTAAATTTGACAAAATCATGAGCCTGACTTTGTCTGTTTGAATTATTTTAGGATGAAACTCCATCAATTCGTGAAGAAGAACTTCAAGGTTTAAGACAGCAACATGCTTTGTTACAAAAAATGTTGGAACAGCAGAAACAGGTATACATGTAAAAGAAGTCATTATTGAAATAACTTGATACTATTTGACTTGGCATGATATTAATTGTCTTGTTTTGTCTTGACTTGATATGATTTGATAACTTGACTTGAGATGACTTTGCTTGATAAGAATTGACTTGAGTATATGTGACTTGATGACTTTACTTGACTAGACTGGAATACCAAAGACATGGGTTTGAATCCAGTCAAGAGCACATGGCATTTTTCTCTTATTCTTTATTTCTTTAATTCACTTGACTTGAGGTGAATGGACTTGGCATGTTGTGAATTGGAATGGCTTGATGTGACTTGATGACTTGACATGACTGATAATGTTGTAACTGATAAGCTTTTGCTTGCTTATGTCATTACAGCTCAAAGACCTACAGACAAGACAAGCTGCTTTGTTAACACTACAGAAAGATGCAGAACAAAGACTTGCTCAAGCTGAAGGAGAGGTTTGTACAATGACATTGTGATCATTAAATAAAGAAAGATTTGATCATGAAAATGTATAACTTCATCAGCAATTCCCATGAAGTTAACATTATTTGGATCAGAAACTAGGAAACTATGTTGGATAAAGTGCATGGAGTGATTTTTCATGGCTATTCTGTTGCAAGTAGTTCTTTTTTTATATATTGATAATGAATTGCTCCATCAATTTATTACATCATATTTTATATATTTTATTCTTTATTCTTATTCTTGTTAAGTCTTTCACTTTGTTGGTCTTCAAGTAATAAATGTAACTTACAATTCATAGAAAAAGATGTTCAGAATAGAAAATAGTGAAACTGTTGCATTGGTATTTACTTATTTGTGAACAAAATGACTTTTGCTCTGAGATCAAGATAGATTAATGATAATAATGATAATGATCATAACACTGTATTGCAGGATGAAGGAGCAGTAGGGGGGACTGGGTATGACACTACAAGTGGAAGAAGTCGAAGTAACACAGAGGCATCTGAAGCTACAACAAATGAGGTATTATTTATTATAAACATGTTACCATTTAGATCTGTGTTATTTTGATCATTTAAAACCTGTACTTTTGAAAAAGACGGTCAGGAGTGACAGGGACATCCAAAATTCTAATCAGAATTAATTTTTAATTGGATAACATGTTCTAGTCGTAATAATAATCTTTCTTTGGTAATTGTTTATAGTTAAGTGCCGATGAGTGGGGGCTCACCCCAGAGCAGCTTGCTTTACAAAACTTTATAAGACGAAACAAAGAAAAGGTACTAAATCTTGCTAATGAAAAATATTAACACTAATATATTTCTACTTTTCATCCTAAAGACTGCACCTTTATTGTAGTTTAATACTGTCAGTTTGTCAACTGAACAAGTTCTCTAATGAATTGCGTATTGTACTAGTTGAGTTACAAAACTGTTTTCTAATTTGTATTGTGTACATTACAGAAATCAGCCAGCCAGAGAAATGAAAGAGACAAAGATGAAGGAAATCAAAGAAAACCAAACAAAAACCAACGCTCGGTAATAATTATGAAATAGTATTTTATATAAATGTTTTGTGAAGACATTACACACCGTCCTATATGATACATTATTATGGTAGCTTCATATTTCTAAATGATGAATGTTAAACTTGCTTTTATTCTAGTCATCTAATGTTGACATTGGCCTTTCATCTGATGTTCAATCTGTATCTGATGGTCAGCCAGATAATGAGGTAGGATCATGATTCCATGAGACAAACTTGTCAGTAATGATGACTGAAAGTGACTAAAGAGTAAGTGACTGTTGTATTTCTGTAGGAGGCAGCTTTAGCCATAGCTGACGCTGCTCAAGAAAGATTGGAGTTGGAGAACAAATTGATGGCTTTACAAGCGAAGAAAGAACAAATGGACTCCCTTCTCAGTGAACTGCAACATTTGAGGGAAGCACAGATAAGAAAAGGTAAACTCCCCCCCCACCAAAAAAAAAAAAAAAAAAACACAAATATTTGCTAGTTATAATATAACCCATTAACCAGAAATATCAGACAATTCAGGTATCATGTCTGAAATGATGATTGAAAAGCTTGCTGCCCTAAAAAAATAGACTGAATCTCAACTGCGTCAATTATATTTGTAAAAGACAAGTAATTTTGTGAGCACAGTTAAATGATACTGACATTAGTGTGATGTTCAAAATTACACATCTTCCTATAGAAACATCAACCCAGCCCACCCTAGTAATTTGCTAGTTTTTATCTCCTCGGAAATTATTATTTTATCTGTAATAGCTGATGTATAATATAATTATTGTAATATATGTTTTCATACATAGATATATTCTGCTTTCAGAATCAATTGAAGCAAGAAAGCCACATGTTGCAAGTATCAATGTGGCCAAGAAAGACAATGCAGAAGAAAAACCTCTTGCAACAGCATCCCAGAAAGTTGATGACGATAGCATACTAGAAGCTCTGGAAGTGCATAATAGATTACAGTAAGTCATATTGCTGTTGAGAACAAACAGGAATAAACAAAGAGTTGATGACGATAGCATACTAGAAGCTCTGGAAGTACATAATAGATTACAGTAAGTCATATTGCTGTTGAGAACAAACAGGAATAAACAAAGAGTTGATGACGATAGCATACTAGAAGCTCTGGAAGTACATAATAGATTACAGTAAGTCATATTGCTGTTGAGAACAAACAGGAATAAACAAAGAGTTGATGACGATAGCATACTAGAAGCTCTGGAAGTACATAATAGATTACAGTAAGTCATATTGCTGTTGAGAACAAACAGGAATAAACAAAGAGTTGATGACGATAGCATACTAGAAGCTCTGGAAGTACATAATAGATTACAGTAAGTCATATTGCTGTTGATAGCAAACAGGAATAAACAAAGAGTCAAAACCATTTTGCAATATGAAAAATACACTATATATGATGTAGACTCTTTAAATATCCAGTTTATAAAGCAACTGAGAAACAAAAGTAGTTTATGTTCTTGAACAGGAAGGTTGGAATGTATCCTTCAACCTTAAAGTCTGATTCCCATAAATTATGATTGCTACAATGACTATGATCACTGAAAAGTTGAAAAAAGACAATTTTCTCATGTTATTCCTAGAAAAAGCTACAGTATGTGTTTGGTTGTGCACGATGACTACAATCACTCAACTTGATCACTGAGCTATAATTAAGCCACCCCAGCGATTTAGTTCACTTTTTTGGTGATCGTAGCGATTTTAAGGAAACCAGACTGATTAGATGCAAATGTCATTCTGACTACCACTACCAGTGTCAACATTAGAAACATGTATTAAAACCAAATGACCTAGAATGTCTGAAACATTAGCCAATATACTGTCCTGTTTTCATAATAATGCTATTATAGATTGCTCTTCATAAATTGTTTTAATTTCATGTTGGTAAATTACGACAGTGACCTCTAACAATGGTTGTTATTTATAGGAGACTTCAAGATGTCAAGAAGCATTTACAGCACCTAAGGGACATGATTGGACAGTATCAGGTAGTATATTATATATCTTTGTTTATGACCTATACAAATATGTAACAGCAAAGTGGATAGGTAGCATAATAATATTTTCATAAGTGTCATTGATAATCCACACAGATTATGTTTGTTCCATCATTTGTTAAAAAAATATTTTCTTATGTAGCAAAAGTGACTTTATCCCTCTATATTCCATAATAAAAAGAGTGCACATCCATACTATGGAGTATGACTGACAACATCTACTGTAGTTTAAAGATTACAAAGCTGTGGTTGCCTTTATTAACTATAACACATGTAGTAAGACTAGTTTTGAACCCTGATTTTTACCATGACTAATAACCTGCAATTGTTACAATTTTATAATGTGCAGGTTGCAGAAAATAGTGAAGTCAACTCAGCATTGGCAGCTGCAGAAGATAGTGCTCCTGAATCTGGTAGAGCTGATGATGATGATGACGACGATGATGACAATGATGATGATGACGAAGATGATGATGGTGATGATGATAATGATGATGATGATGATGCAGAGGAAGAAGAACAAGGAGCTGTTGGTGGTGTGGATCCCATCCTGGAACATAGTAATGTCGACTGGATATTGAACTATGGTATAGAAGACCCAGAACTCATAACTAAACTCAGGTAAAATGAACAAACAGGTAGCTTTCTGTAATTTTCCATTTTCTGGGAACTGTTTGCTGTGGTTAATCAAAACTTAAAACTTCAATGAACTGCTTTCAAATTTAATCTAACATCTGTACAAACTTAATCATGATGTTAAGCCTGCCTTTATACGAAGATGGATCCGGAAAAACTCCAGTCTGTGATGCCATGTTTATGTCCGTCTAAGTGACTCAAGTAAAAATAAGCTGCATTATCTTAATGATACATATGATGTTCTATAAAAAAATAAGAATAATAATAATAATAATGTTCAATTTTAACAAAGTACAATGCAATATATGACTTGTATTGTTTTAATAGGCAACTGCAGGCTGCAAGAGAAAGAGTGATGAATCTAAAGCAAACAAATCAAACAACACAGGTAGCGTAACAACTTTGTTATTGACATCAAACATAATTCCCTTCATTTTGTAAATCTTGAATTACCGGTAGGTTTGAAGGATTGTATTGTATTCTAGCTTAAAGAACAGTCTCAGCCAGGATGCTTTGTGGTCATGTGGTCTATCATATGCTAAGAGCAGCCATTTTCAAGGTGACCGAAAATGGCCCACTAGAGAAAAAAAATCTCTTCATATTCTGTACATTGTCCCTCTCACTAAATACAAGTGAATTGTTTAGAGTACCTTATTGATTATTGGTTGATTTTTGAAGATATTTTGTAGATTTGATTATTTTACTCAATGTAAACAATAAGAGAGGTACGTAAAACATCATGGTTGAAATGGCTCCTTCAAAGTATGCTATCTTAAACAGTGTCAAATCCCTGGCGTTGTCCTGTTAAAATCCTTGCCAGGGAATCCTGGTTTTGACTGGAAATTAGAAATACATTGTTAAGGACATATTATTGTTTATGTTGTAGCTGCCAGTGGGTACTTCACGATTTCATAATGAAACCAATAACCAGACTCAAAGCCAAACAGAAGAAGAAACGGAAACTGATGCTACTAACACTGACACTGAGAGTAATGCCAGCTCCAGTGTCAATGCCATGGCATGGCAAGATGACCCTGAATTCCAAGATAAAATCAAGTACATTGTAACATTGTAACATTTATATGTAATTTGGTTACATGACAGACGTCCCTGCTGCTTATTAAATTTTTCATGTCTACAACAATTTTTATTTGGGGGAGGCGCTGATAAATTTTTTGTCCAAAAGAGGCTTGAGAAGGCACTTTTTTTTAGTAACAATATGTTCAGAAAGTGCAAGCATAATGCCTCATTGATGCTAGTACAAGGATTGATTGTGCTTCATCATAATATTATATTTGGTTGTACAAATCAACCAGCCTAAATTGTTTTTGCTTATATTTTAATGTTCTGACACTATTCAACTTGGTTGTTATTATTAGGAAGTTGAAGTCTGCGAAACGAAAGCTCAAGCAACTTCAAGAGCTTGTCAAAAGAGTTCACCAGGTAACAAAAACAAACTCAAACTCCAAAGTCTCCATTCTGACTGTCCTGTCACAATTACCTGTGAACAGTATCTTGGTATATAGAATGATCCATAACTGAATAATTGAAATCCAAGAGGCATACATTCACACCATCAAAATGCACTCATGGGCGTCATCCCTTTCTAAGCATTTTGCCTCATGATGACTAGCTGTATGCAGACAAAATGTTGTGTTTTACAACAAGAGTAACATTTGTGAGATAAATGATTAACAACTTTTTATTTTTGTGCTTTATCCATTATGAATAACAATCCCTCTCACTCATAATTGGATTGTTTGGCATTGTGTTTACATTTTTCTTGCTTTTCTTTCTAGTTTCCTGATGCCACTCCCGTTTTACCCACCGAGCTGGCAGATCTTAGTTTTGAAGACATTGAAGATGAAGAGGAGGAGACTAGCAACTCTGACTATGATGAAGAAGCAGACAATGATGGAAGAGATGAGAATCAAGATACTGAGACAGCTAGTATTCAAGACGAACAATCTGCAGGTTTACCAGATGGCACAGGTATCGTTATAACACTTTGATATTAAATGAGCCGTCTCAACTATAATGCCTTGCACTGATCTGGTCTATCATATGCCTAGAGCACTAATTTTCAATGTCATAAAAAGTAGTGTTGTAGAGAAATAAAATCCTTTTAAATTCTTTAACACCATCTCCATCACTCCACAATAGCAAATTCTTGAGAGTTTTTATTGGCTATTGGTTGATTTTTTTTAAGATGGTGTGCAAAGCATTATGGTTGAGACTGGTTCTTTAATGCTTAACATCAGATTTATATATCTTTTTCTGTTAGGTTATCAATGATAATTATCATTGACTTAGGAATGATTCTCATAAACAACTTTTTATCTTTACACAGCAAGTGAACAAGAAGCGGAATACCAAATCCGTTTACAGAAACAAAAAAATGAACTGGCTAGATTGCTAGAGGAACGTCAAAGACTGATGGAAATGCAAGAGACTTTAAGCAGGTTGACACAGCAGCAACAGCAACAACCTAGCCAAGCTGCGCAAAGTATACCTATAATTACCAAGGTAAATTATCTGTTTAATTGCCCTTGTACAATATGGTGTCGTGGTTTGTTTATGTTGGGATTGAATCCCCAAATCCAATAGGAAATTTGACAAAATGTGCTCTTTGAGAAATAGTCTATTCTCAAATGGCCTGGTTTTGGGATATATTAAGTGTGAATATACAGACAGTACATAAGTAAGCTTAACTCTTTCCCGACGGCCCCTTTAAATTTAGGTCGTGTACGACCTATGATTTCGTGACGCTTTAATTTTCTGGCGTTACATTCGAATGACACGAAATTTGTTATGTAATTGCTTTATTATATTATCCAATCACAAGGAAAGTTTCAGGCCAATCTGTAATATTATTGGCTAGTTATACAATCAGTTGTTGTGTTGCTATGCGTGACGCGTGACTTGAAGCGAGTCACATGGCGATGTGATCGCTGTCGAAATGGCGTCCTCGGAAAAAAAGCTCCCGTTCAGCTAAATCATTCAATTTTAAGCCAGAAAGGCATCAAATGCTTAGATATATTCAAGATACTGATGGGGATAGTGATATCCAAGGAATGAGCAGTGGCGAAGAAAGCGAATTCATCGATCAACTTGAGTGTCTACATGCCGATAAGTCCGATAGGAGGTTAGTTGTTTTTGTTTCGTGTACGAGCGGCATCATGTCAAAGTTGTAATAAAACATTATGTATTATTTCTTTCTTTGTCTCTAATGGATAGAGCGAGTAAGAAATACCTCTTTTAGTATATAAGATGAATATTTAGTCCAAAAACCATTGATAAACTTCAGTGAACATAACATTTCGACTGAAATATGATCGTGATCGATCGTGCATCTCACGACCTCCATTCAATGGGCATGCTAGCAATTTTGAATGCAAATGAAAAGATTTTGCTAACTACTGTTAAAAAATCCTCACTTGTGCTCAAGAATAGCAATATGTTTTTAAAAGAAAATATTTTTTGTTCTTCTGCTTAGAAATATGTTGATGAAGAGATAAATATTGACAATAATATTTCAGTCAATAATAATTGTTCACCAAAATAAATAATTTTTATACTAAACTTGCATTACGTTTCTTTTTTTAGCGTTGAGAATGCTGAGGAGATACAAGAAGATTCTGCAATTGGCGAGGATTCCCAAAAAAATAAATAAATACATATACAAAACGACTATTTGTTCATTTTCCGCGAAGGAGTCAAAAAGTGCTCTGATGGTCCTACAGTACAAACACACATAACTTTTTTTCTATAGGATCAATCTTTGTCAACTTTTCTGTGCAAGCTGCCCAAGTATATGGCTAACTTTTTCTTTTCAACATTCTATGATGTTAAGTGGTTTAGACATCATTTTGGTTGATTTTTCTTCAAAATTCAAATATTTTGAGCATTAATTATATTAAATTATGCTAATTTATGCATAATTATCTCTAATGATATAGCAATATTATCACATATTTAATAAGCCTGTTTATCAAGCTTTTAAATGAGCTATAACACTTTGCAATTGAATAAATACACAATTTGTTGTAGTATTTCATGTGAAGTTCTCCAATTTTCACCCTTTCTGGGTCAGTCGGGAAAGAGTTAACAGCATTTGTGTTATTACATGGTCAAGGAATATCTAGCAGATTTCTCAAAAATGGATCAATTTATTTGTTTGTTACTTTATTTATTTGATTATTTATATGTTTATTTAATTATTTGATTATTTATTTATTTATTCTTTTACAATTTATTTGTTTATTTATGATTTATTTATTTATTTACAATTTATTTGTTTATTTGTAATTTATTTATTTATTTATGATTTATTTATTCATTTATTTATTCATTTACGTATTTGTTTATTTATATATTTGTTTGTTTGTTTGTTTGTTTGTTTATTCATTTATCTATTTATCTATTTATTTATCTAATCTATTTATTCATAGACTGAGCCAGTTGATGCTTCTACCACAGCCGAAGCAAGAGGTGATATTCGCCGTAGTGGTGCCTCTCCAAGTCTTCTTAGGACCAACACTTTTACTGTTCACAAACCTGCTGTACCTGTTCCTCCAAAACAGTTAAGTGACAATTCTACACAGACAGCTTTTGAACGTGGCTCAGTCATCAAGACTAAAGCCAGGAAAGTTAATTCTGTTGATTCAAGTGAAGCTGCAAGAGGTAAGTTGATTTTTTTATGTGTAATACAAAACACATTAAATGAAACTTTAATGCATGATCAGTATTTTAAGCCTAAAAGAACATTACCTGCCAGACAAAACCCTTGTTCAGTGGATAAAATCTGTGCATTTTATTCTTATACCTTAATCCATGTGTGTAACCACATGGCTGGAAGCTATGTTATGTACTTAATGATACCTGCTAATGTACCATGCTGAGTATATAAATCAATATTTAAACACCCAAAGATAAATTTTCTATACATAAAAAGGTACTTGTCATTCCTCTTGGGATGTTGTCTTGTTGTAAAAAAACAGAAACACACACAATGTTTCGACTGCATTCAGCTAGTCGTCTTTATGCAAAATAAAGTGCATTCTTTGTCACAATGAATTGATGATTAACTGATTAAATGCTTTGTTCTGCAGCTCCAACATCAAGTGCACTAATATGGTCAGAGCTAAGAAGACAAAGAGAGCTGCATGAGGAAAAGCTCAAGAAGCGTAAACATCGTCTACTCAATGAAAAGCGTAAAAAAGCTGGCCTTGATGATGTTTCTGAAGGTGGAACCTATTCTTTGAGAAGTGCCGATGTTGATGAAGGTTTTGGTGTTAGTATGATGAGTGCCGATATCACTACGGCAACATGGGGAGGCTCTACACAGCCCAGCAGCACTCAGAATGATTCTGCTGTGTCTGAAGATGATTCTGAAGCAGGAAACCAAGAACAAGAGGTAGGGAATAAACTGGCATTTATTCATTCATTCATTCATGGCTTGTACTCATGTGAGAGACCACATTATCTAAATAGGTTACATGACTGCAACATTCAAAGCATTGCAAGATTTTGTTTACAAATTAAATAAAAAAATTACTATGTTTGGAAACTTTTTATTTTATTTTGGTCTTTGATCAACAGTAATCAATTTCAGGCTGTGAATTTATTTCAAATTGACCAATGAGAGAATGTGCTCAGACAAGCTTCGCTGTATGGTTGATTTTTTTTTCTACTTTGTCTTGTAGATTGCAGTGGAGGTAGAAGATGACTACCCTGATGGTATTGTACAGGCAGAGGAAGAAGAAGAAGAACAGGATGATCCAAGAGATGTGACTGATGTTTTTCGAAGTAGAGAGCGCGCACCAAGGTTTCCCAATGGAAATTCTAGGTCAGCCAAAAAACGTAAGTGTAAAAAGCTTAACTCAAGTACTAGTAATGAAACAATTAATAAACAATTATTGGATGAGGTAAAAACTAGTAAAAAATACTAGCAAGGACTGCGTCGGTGTTTCTAAAGAAACAGTTGTAAATATAACGATAAGTTGTACACCGTCAAATCACTCTACGGTGTACAACTTATCGTTATATTTTTAATTATTGGATGAGGCTTTGATGATATACATAATTATTGATGTCAAGGTGACACCCGCTGATACATTTAAGGGGGAGAGTTGGAAAGGGAGACATGGACCGAAAGACCCAAAAAGTGTATTTATTTCCTAAACAATGAACAAAAATGTGCTTACCCAATAATTTATCTGTGCTGTATGCATCAGTTACAAGTGACAATATTATATTTGCCATTGTTGCAATATTCACAATTCTAACCCTGACTTTACCATTTGATATTTCATTAGGTAATAGGACTTCTAAAGGACTAACATTTGCTTGGCCAAGGATTGGATCTGACAGGCCTTCTAGACGCTCAAGACAAAGGGTAACGTCACCTGTTCTATTAATTTTCATTTTAATCTTTCACACTTCCTATCCTTCTCAATTTTGAGCATGTTGCCACCATCATGATATCAATAGAGGTATAGAAGATAGACAGCTGCATTGATCCAATATTCAAGCACTTTCATATTTATACTCATGAATGTTGATCATCACTTATTAACCTCTTATGTTTTATTATTTCATTTGTTTTCCTTTCAGAATTTTGTACCAGCAGAAGAGTTAATAGAGGAGCGCGAACGAGAACAGTTTATCCTTGAGAGACAAGCATGGGAGCAACAATGTGATCAACTGCATGGAGAAGTAGCTAAACTAACTGATATGTGTAATAATCTACTACGAGATCAACAGACATTGATATCAGCATTGATTGGAAGGAATAATCTTCCTGTGTCAGCAATGGCACCTGGCATGTCACCTCCTACAGGTAAAGTTCAGTTTTAAGGAGATGTCTCCATTGTTTCCACGATGCTTTGAACACTTTTTACATATAAGTAAAATAAACAAATCTACAAAATATTTTCTAAAATCAATCAATAACTAATAAGGTACTATAAAGAATTCCCTTGTATGGCGTGTATATTATCACTCTAAGCATATTGATAGACCACAGTACCACAAAGCATCCTGGCTGAGATGGCTCCTTTAAGACATGCACACTAATGGACTTACAAACACACATGCTGCCTAATATACTAATAATAGACAATAATAAAAAGCAGACAGCCAGACAGATAGAGATTGCAAGAAATAATCGTCCTGTTTTATCAACAGCACCAGCCATGTCTGTTTCTGCAAGTGTGGGTTGGTTTAAGACATGCAGACAAAAAAGTAATTTAACCACTTGTTTTTATTATTTTGTAGCGCATTCCAATCCATTTAGTCAATACCAGCAAAAACAGCAAGATGCCTACCACAGCCTGCATAACTATTTTGATCACCAGAGATATCTTCTGCAACATCAACAACTAATGCAAACATTAAACCAATGTTATGCCCAACTATATCAACAGCAACTTGATCTCGGCTTCTTACAGGGACAATTCCAACAATTGTTCTCTGGTAATGCAAGTCCTGGTAGTCAATCACAGTATCCACCACCTCCCCCTCCCCCTACTACTAGTAGAGTGCCGTCCTCTAATCCATTCAGTACAGCAGCTCGTACTAGTGGTACTCCTACCTTCCCATCACTCCACACCTACTCTAATCAAGCTGCGTCTTCAATGTTTCCTAACCCTGGTGATTCACCATACAACCCATTTAACATGCCATCATTCCAAGCCAATGAAACACCTGGCTTCACTCCAGCAACTCTCAATCAGTCAGACTTACAATGGCCCAGATCGGCTTTGTCACAATCAGGCAATCTAAGAGCTCCAAGTTGGATGCCTGTGTTCACTGAGCGTCCTCCAGAATATCCATCACAGAGCACACAAACTGATCATATTGCTAATCCAGATACTGGTGTACCTAGTCCAAGGTATAGTGGTTTAGGTAGTGTAACTGCCCCTAGTAGTGTGCCTAGGACTACTGCAAGTAATGCATCATCTAGTACTGTACCCAATAACTACAACCCAGCTGCATATGCAGGTAAATAGATGAATGTGACTTGATAAACAGTAATGCATTAAAAAATGAATTTGAAAAATTATGTGATAATTTTTGTATAACGATTAAGAAATAAAAAGTTTCATTTCGTTTGTGAAAAATTGTTGTTGAGAGGTATTGATGATTATAGATGAGTATTGATAATGATGGTGGTGTTATTGATGATGATGGAGATGATGATAATGAGGCTAATGTCTAATAATAATTATGGTGAATATTTTCAAGGGTGGAAATATAATGATAATAAAAATATCATGAAAACAAAATGATGATATTACAATGAGGGCACTCGAAACCGTGAACACTTGTCTTTATTTAGCTTTTTATTTTCTGAGCTTTCTACTACTACAAATTCTCTGAAAAAGTAGGACTGAACTCAAATGCACTGAATTATCAAAATTCAAATGTTTTTAAATAGATTCACTCGAAGTATGCATGTTAAAAAAAGTGTCAAAAAAGCACAAAGTGTTCATGGTTCGAGTGTCCTCACTGTAAATATGGTTGATGACGGTGCAATTGATGGTGAGAATACCATCTGTTTACTTGCTACTTCTAACATCTTAATCTGGGTATTGTTTCTTACTCTTACTTTGTTACAGAAGCTTCAGGTGCAGTAATATCATCTACTAAACAATCCAACAAGTCATCTGATGCTGTTGGCCGTACTTTCCCTACACCTCTTAGAGCACAAGCAGTAGCAAACCTAGCAAATAAAGACCGCTCATCTCTTAAACGTGCCCATGAATCTGTTGAGTCATTGTCCAGTGTACCTGGGGATGATACCAACAAAGGGTGAGTAGCCAGACACTTAATTCCTTTATTGTTATTGATCAGGTACCCTTGGGACCCAAACTTGGTTTCTTTATCTATTTGGGACCCAGACGTGGTGTTCAAATTGACAATTGAAGATGATCTTACAAATGCATTTTTGGAAGGTCATTACTCCTTTTTGAAAGGTCAAAATTTGTAAAAATTATTGTTTTTAAATACATCTACAATATACGTTTTTCCCCACAAAAATATGGAGGTCAACTTGTCCTTTCAAACTCTGATTTGGCAGGTCAAGCAGCAAATTTGGAGGAACATTGTCCCTTAACCTGCCCTTATTTTGAGTCCTGGTCTGAGTCAGTCATTGTCACTCAGTCAATCTTTCAGTCAACATTTCAGTCAGTCAACCGTTCAGTCAGACAACCAGTCAATCAGTCAGTCTGTCAGTCTATCAGTCATTGATGAATTAACCAGTCAATCCATCAAAATGAGTAGGATAGATTTGTTTAAATACTGCATTGACATACATGTATTTGTTTTCACAGAACAAATCAGGATATTGATAGGTATGTATTTGGATCATTCATAATCCATAGTGTGCTTAAGTAGTGTTTGTCTGATGTTTTTTTTGTGAAAAGACTAATAGTTTGAGTTTAGACTGATATATTTTACTGGATATTTCCTGATGCAATGGATGTTCATCTTTTCAGAGCTTCAGATGCTGGTAGTGAGTTCTCATTATTTGAAGCTTTAAGAGATTCTATATATTCAGAAGTAGCCACACTCATATCGTTGAATGAATCAAGACCACATTTTTTGGTAAGCAATTATTTGTCAAATCATAGAGAAGATCACATAGAATCATAGATATATAGAATCATAGAGGCTCATTATTATAGATGGTTGTTGAGAAATAGTTTTCATGCAGCCAAGTATTATTTTCAAAAATGAGATCTAGCTGTCAATTAATTTTTATTTATGGTTGTGAAAAGCAAACTACTGTATTCACTTGAGCATATTAGTAGAGTCACAATAATTTAACTTGATAAAATACATTTGATGTATATCCACCATGAAAAAAAACACAAAATCAGGCTGGCTCCAAACAAAATATCATACAACAAACTAACCTGAGTCATACTTTAATAATGTCCTTCAATTGTTTCTGTGTGTAATACATTGCTAACGGGACTGTGTTACTTGCTGTGTAGATTGAACTTTTCCGAGAATTACAGTTGTTGACGTCAGACTACCTACGTCAACGTGCTTTGTATGCCTTGCGTGACATTGTGACAAGATTTTTAACTGAAGATTCTGTGACTGCTGGAATGGTAGACAAGGCATTACAACACCCTGTAAGTCATCATAGAGTTATTTGTACATGAGTGTGAAACAGTATGGCTATGATAATGCTATAACACAGTAGATGTTTCAAATGGTTTCTAAGTAGTATTTAATAAAATGAAAATCCCGGGTAACTATAGCAGTGACCAATAAAACACAAATTTAAATCTTCTAAATTGCTTCTAATACTCCAAACATAAGTTTATATTTTTCCATAAAAAAAAACACAAAATCTTTCAACTTTAGCAGGAGAAAATTGAGTTTATAGTTTATGCAAATTAGGATAGTTCTATATCAGTAGTTAGAACTTTTCATGGTTATTGATTTGCTTTGAAAATCACTCCTTAATTATTCATGAGTTTTAGAAGAAATATTACATTGCTGTTCTTTTTCTCACTGATACAGAGATGGCTCTGTTTTTGAAATGAATCTTTTATCGGATCTGCTAGTTTCCATTGCTTTCAGTACTGATTATTTTATCCATGTTTCAGCGATTTCAGGCCTGGGCTGGATCAAATTCTGAATTAACACCAAGTGAAACAGTTGAAACATCAGAAGATGAGGTAAAAATAATGTTTTGTTGAAGGATAATAAGTGGCATTGCAAACATGTGTACATTTGCTCATTCTGTTGTAGGATTTTGTCCTTTAGTCCATTTACTTGTTCATTTATTCATTTATTTGTTTATTCTATTTTTAATTTAGGACTTTGTCCTTTAGTTCATTTACTCGTTCATTCATTCACTTTTTTATTCATTCATTTGTTCATTCATTCATTTGTTTGTTCATGGATTTGTTCATTCATTCATTTGTTCATTCCTTCATTTAATTCATAGATGCTTTCTTTTGTTCATGCTTTCAATGGTTTGTTTATTTATTGATCCATTCATTTTCCATTTAGTAATCAATTATCCATCTGAATATTCATTTAACCCTTCTATTTGTATTTGATTGTTATCTATCAGAGCAGAGACGATGCTGTTGAGGCCCAAGTAGTTACAGAGGGTGTTTATGATTATGCTGAGAATGTTGAATCAGGCAGTACTCTATCTACACCCACATCAAGCCACACAGGTGACCCACCCTTTGCATCAGATGGCTTAGGAGAAACAGTCATACACTTTGATCAGGTATAGTTAACTTGGTATTTGTTTTGAGAGGTAGCCAAACATTCTTCCTTTGTGTTTGTTGGTTCTGATTCTTATGTGTTGTGGGGGTAATACATTTACAGCACAACACAAAAATCTTTGGCCACCTATAATTTGTGTGTGTACTTCTATGTCTACAATACAATCAGTCTTCTTGCTTGTTAATTAAAAACATAGATAAAGAAATATGTTCATAGATTATAGGTGCTCACAGATTTTTATTCACGCTGTAATCTTTTCAGAGAGTTATCTAACACATGGAACCTGATTTGTTTAATAGGTTATTATTCTTTTTATGAAACATTATCTGTGTTTTAAAATTACCATTTTAAAGTTGAAGAATCTTATTCAAAAACTTTAAATAATTAAATGCATTCATTTTCCTTATAATCTAGACATTGAGTAAAATGCGGGAATATGAACGTCTTCGGGAAGAGGGCAAACTAAGTGAACTACAAAAATTTGCTTTTGGTCTTCCATATGTCTCCAAGGGAACCATGAGTAATCGAGTTGTTAAAGATGACGTTACTACTAGTTCTGCAGGAGATGTTGGGAGTGATTCTTCATTCTCTGATGTCCAGGTACACATGATGATGATGATGATGATGCATAATCATGGCGATGATGATGATGATGACAGTGATGATAGTAGTCTTGACATTGGTGGTGACTTTAGTGATTATGATCAAGATGATAATTATAATCACTGATGGTTGATGTTGATGATGAGGTTGATAATAATGATTAGTGATGATGGTGAAGTGACACAATAGACATGATGAAGATTTGATGATGTTGATGAAGACGTTGATGTTTGTGATGATAATGATGATTAGTGGTGAGGAAGAAGTGATAGTTGATTTGGTAATAAAATTGATTATAATGATGATGGTGAGATAACGATGATGATGACAGATGATGATGATGACATGATGATGCTGATGATGATGATGACAGATGATGATGATGATAAAGATGAAATAATCATGGTTATTTTGATGATGTATGACAATGATCACCATGACAATATTGGTTGTAATGATATTGCTGCTACCAAATGATTCACATTGTTTTGTATATATAGTATCCACGAATTGATACTCAAGCATTGGATCATCAAATCAAGTCTATCATGTCGGTGAGTAAACTTAAAACCTGCTAGTCAGTGTATGTTCTTCGATGTTTTTGCAATTCAGAAACCCAGTGATTACATTCTGTTTCTCTAATTCCTGGGAGCAAGCTATGGCTAACAGTGTGTTACCATTTAGTTTTTGTGGATACTTAATGAAATCAATTATTGATCACTTGTCTTATAAAATATGAAATAGCAAATACAACACAAATACAACAGTGATAACAGTGTGACATACATAGGTCAAAATGATCATTCAAATGCGTTTTTAGTGGGTCATTGCCCATTTTTGAAAAGTCAAAATGAATGTGAAAATAATTCTTATTAAAAATACATCTACAAGTTTTTCCCTCTAAAGTATCAAGGTCCACTTGTCCTTTCAAAATCTGATTTGGCAGGCCAAGTAGAAAATTGGGGCACTGTCCCTTGACTTGCCTTTATTTCGAGCCCTGCAAATAGGTAGACTACTTGTCCAATATTGTAATATTGTGTTAATAATATTACTGTGATGTTACATATTGTAGGAGGTTATACCATATCTTAATGAACACATGGAAGACAGCTGCACTCCCGATCTGCTTGGTTACATACGTGGTCTTGTATTATCAAGAATACGAATACGGGAAGAACAGGTTTGCAGCACAGATAGAATTGTCTTTAGTAGCCCTGATAAAATGTCATAAGGCTGCATGACAAAATATTTGTTAATGATGATGATATTGATTATGAAGATGATAAAGATATTAATACAGGTGGGTCTAGTATTGTTTTCAGGGGGTGCATTATCTTCAGGAGGGGCTCTATGTTCAGGAAGGGATGCAATTTCTTCAGGGGTTCGCTATCTTTAGGAGGAAGTTCATTCCCTTCAGGATGGGGTACATTATCTTCAAGAAAGTTTGCACTGTCTTCAAGAGGGTCTCACATATAAACAGAAAGTATGATGATGATGATAATGATGATTATCTTATTGTTTACTTCAAACCTGTATGTGACATATTTCAGGCTGTAAAACCAGTCACAATAATGAGTATAACATTTAACTTACTGCAATTCCCTATCCATTGCAGGAATTTGGCCGGTTCTTCCACAAACAATTGGCCTCAATACTACAGGATTCTCTTTCAAAGTTTGAAGAGCGAAAGTAAGCACTGAGAAACATTGTTTTTGAATATATTTTACACATTACCAATCAATATAAAATACCACTGTCTTATGAAGTATACAAGAAATAAACATGCTATTGTTTACACTAGGATGAAAGATTGTGGTGAAGATATGCTTGTTGATATGTCTGAGATTCTCTTCAATGAATTGGCTTTCTTCAAACTCATGCAAGATCTGGATGGGTATGGACTTAACTGAAAAAAAATGAAAAGAAAGGAGATGAATGATTGGATAAATGAGGGAATGGATAAATGAATGAATGAGTGAATGAATGAATGAATGAATAAATGGATGAATGACTGAATGAATAGATATTAAGTGAATGAATGAATTGGAAGACAATTTATTTGTAATGTGAATCACTTATTGTTTTGTCCTTGTTTCCCCAGCCCTGGTACCAGGCATAAACAGCCATTCTGGAGACAGGTACGTGACCAGGTGCGTTGTACCTTGATGAATAAATTATCAACACCACCAACGTTATCACCAACATCATCATCACTGTCGCTTACATCACAATCATTGTTACCACTACCATCACCACCATATCATCTCCATCAGCAGCAGCAACATCTCTACCATGTGAATCATCACTTCCAACTTCATGACCATGATTCATCAGCCCTGACCAAGGTGTACCTAAAACCTTGATAGACATCTTAGTCAAACAACACAATAGGTAGATTTAGGATTCCCATCGCAGTGTACTTGGTATTGACAGAAGGGTTCATCTCTGTGGTAATCAATGTTGATGTGTTTTTATCCAGGAAAGTCAAAGTGGAACAGACACAGGAACAGGACAGGAAGGTGATAAAGAAGATGAAGATCAAGATGAACAACCTGAAGACAGGTAGGCTTCACATTACTTGTTGTGTGCTTATTGGAACTACTGACAAAATTGACTAATAGAAAAACTAGGTGGGTGGAAGACAGGTAGGCTTAACATTACTTGATGTGTTCTTGTTGGAACTACTGACAAAATTGACTGATAGAAAAACTAGGTGGGTGGAAGACAGGTAGGCTGAACATTACTTGATGTGTGCTTGTTGGAACTACTGACAAAATTGACTAATAGAAAAACTAGGTGGGTGGAAGACAGGTAGGCTTAACAGTACTTGTTGTGTGCTTGTTGGAACTACTGACCAAATTGACTGATAGAAAAACTAGGTGGGTGGAAGACAGGTAGGCTTAACATTACTTGATGTGTGCTTATTGGAACTACTGACAAAATTGACTAATAGAAACACTAGGTGGGTGGAAGACAGGTAGGCTTAACATTACTTGATGTGTGCTTATTGGAACTACTGACAAAATTGACTAATAGAAAAACTAGGTGGGTGGAAGACAGGTAGGCTTAACATTACTTGATGTGTGCTTATTGGAACTACTGACAAAATTGACTAATAGAAAAACTAGGTGGGTGGAAGACAGGTAGGCTTAACATTACTTGTTGTGTGCTTATTGGAACTACTGACAAAATTGACTGATAGAAAAACTAGGTGGGTGGAAGACAGGTAGGCTGAACATTACTTGATGTGTGCTTATTGGAACTACTGACAAAATTGACTAATAGAAAAACTAGGTGGGTGGAAGACAGGTAGGCTGAACATTACTTGATGTGTGCTTATTGGAACTACTGACAAAATTGACTAATAGAAAAACTAGGTGGGTGGAAAAGCTGATAAACAAGCATTCATGTGAATAAACAAAAACAAATTGATGAATAAATAAAGTTGAAACATATTGCCTAACAAACAGACAGAAAAATAGTAAAAATAGGGAAAAAAACATCAATTTGACATTACAAGACTTGAAAAGCCTGACAAACCAACAAAGATTATAGTAGTGTAGACTATTTCATAGAAAATGATGCCCAAACAAACCATAGACAATCAGACAAGCAATATTAGCCTGTGTTGCATCCGGAAAAATTGTCATTAAAACCGTATTAACGAGAGAGAATACCAGATGCAAGCTAGTAATTTATTAGACAAACAATCAGACTAACACACCGAATAAGATAGACTGCCACAACCTAACAGAAAAAAAAACAAATAGAAAAAAGAGAGAAGTGTTATATTGGTTGTAGCCATACAGAAAGAGATACAAAACACTGACTGAAAGACAGCCACTAGTAAAGCAAGGCACACTGTTATTGACAATGCCTAATGATGTTCAATGGGTGTTTTGAATGTTTGTCTTTTAGTGCAACTGAGGAAACAGAATCAACAATGAAAGAAAAGCCAGAAGATGACAAAAACAACGAACAAGAAGAAGACAATAGTGATAGTAGTGATGATGAATCATCATCAGAGGACAGTGATGCCGAGGATGAGGCTGCAGGAGGTGATGATGAGGCTGCAGAAGAAGATGAGGAGCCAACTCCCATTACTAAGGAACAAAAAGAAGCAGAGGAAGAAGCACTTGGAAAGGTCATTACTTACAATCATCATCATCATCATCATCACAGTCGTCGTTAAAACATATACCATACCATGCCACGCCACACTAACTGTCTAATCCCACATCTACACTAGCAATTTTTATTTCTGTTGTATTCACACCTGAGTGTCAATGAAAAATTGCTGACGATATATAATGGAATGGCAAAATAATACAATACAAATACAATACAATAATTTATTCATTCCTCCCCTCGGGGATTTTCAGGAATCCATTACAATGTATATAAAATTTAAGCTATACAAATTTAAACTGCCTATACATCTATGCTAATAAATTACTACTGTTATTGATTAAATATTTAGACAATTTTGTCTGTAATGGTTAATGTTCAACACTTCGCATTGCGTCTAAAAAGTTCAGATCTTAGGTTCTTTTTAAATACTATATAATGAATTTGTTATTAGGTTTTGACCATTTGTTATTGCCTTATACAGGATCGAGACGATGACATGGCTGCACAGTTTCAAGACATGCCAGAAGGGTAAGAAATACATTAGCAATACAATATTTATGTCAAGAGCAATAATAATAGTCTATTTTTTATACTAGTAATTATTATATAAACTCCAGTGAAATATCAGGTGATTTCTCGCGCGAAAAATTGATATTTTCACACGTGAAAATAACATGTTATTTTCACGTGTGAAAATAACACGTTACCAAACGCCAATAAAAAATATTGTTTTAAATTGAATATTTCTATTTCACTGGAGTTTTTATAATAAACAGAACATAACATATCCGCTTGGGGATACGGATTTTATCTTCTCGTGTTGAAAATATCTCACTCGTTCGCTGAGCTCACTCGTGAGATATTATTTCAACACTCGAAGATAAAATCCGTATCCCCGCGCGGCCATGTAATATCCTCTATTTAATTAATGCGAAAAATGATGATATTTTTCTCTTAGTCTTTATTCTATTTTGTATGAATGGGAAACAGTACTGTACCATTTCCCAGTCATGAGAAAACGGCTCATTCGTTAGTGATAACAATACTCTCTTTTCACCGTTAGTTAATGGAGTTTTTATTCTTTTGCAGTTCAACGGATAGCAAATCAGAGGTAATACAGTCTCACTATATCATCCTTGTAAAGATTTGGGTTTTTGTGTATCAGCCAACTCCAAGGCTGCCCATATCCTACAGTGCATTTGTCATCAAATGCCTCCCCTCATTATTTTCGCGAACAACGCCTTGTGCACTCAAAATGTATAATTTGATATACCGTCATCGGGTTGAAAATGATCTGGCCTGGATTGGGTATCCATCCAAAAGCCTCCTTAGATAAAATATCGTCCTGACGATATTTTCCATGAAATGTTTTGGGATTATCGATCTTGGAGTCCTTTGATTCTACTACAAACCTAGCCTCCTCCGCAGGCTACTCCTTTCTTTATTTGGGATTTCTATGGCATTTTTGTGCCGTTTGGGTTTGCTGTGGATGCGATAGAGTGAGACTGGATCGAGATCTGAAGACGAAAGGGAAAGAGGTACCCGCTCCGCCCCGCCCCGCCCCATACCCCACCGTCTTTTTTAGACTAGTCTCCAGTAGCTCTCAGTCAGTTTTGCTTGATACAGGGAACCCAAAGGAGATGCATGCGGAGGAGGCTACTACAAACCTAATCGTACAATAGCAAAGGACACAGTGAAAATATGCATTCGCTGTCTTGTGACTCAATCTTGTGTCTGTTTTGTGGCTCAATAGTATGTGTTCAGATACACACATCACTTGTAGATATAGCGGTTGGTAATCAAGTTTTTTTTCATCTTTCTAGTGTGTCAAGCTGGAACTATCAGTGAGTGAGACAAAGCCTTTCACAAGGTAAGATTACTATCTGTATTTTATACTTAAAATTGTCGAGTCGTATGAGTTGGAAACAGTGATTCATTACGAAAATGTTCGTACTAACTCGGTATGAGTAGGGTAAAAGCAGTTAAGTGAAGTTCGGTCTTTGAGTGACCGAAACAAAAACATATTTAAGTTCACAGAAACCGGAAAATCTCAGTAATGAGTAGTAAACCTAATCTGAATAATTGTGTATTCGGTATGAGTAGGTGAATTGAGAGTAGTTCTGCGAAGTTCGATGTTTTGAGTGACGGAAACAAAAGCATATTTAAGTTCACAGAAACCATAATAATCACAGTAATGTAGTAGTAAAGCTAATCTGAATGATTATGTATTTTAGTGCTGGTAGTGGAGAAGAAGACGGTGAGGAATCATACGATGATCTTCAATCCAAGAGAACGTTAGAAGACTGTGAAGGTGGTACCGCAGCAGGACGGGATAACAGTGATGATAGTGATGACGATGATAATGATAGACCGACTCAGGAAGCTGCTGCAGAACGACCAGAACATCTACAGAATGGACAGGTAGCGATGGATCTATCTACTATCGACGGATCGATCAATCAAATCAACTTTATTTGCACATACACAGAAAAACGTCACTGAAAATATCGATCAGTCAAGTCAACCAATCAATTTATCAATCAATAATCAATAATCAATTGATGAATGAATTAATCAATAAATCAATCAGTTCATCAAATGGCCAATCAATAAGTCGAGCAAACAAACAATCAGTAGTCTAGTCTGAGTCAATCTATCGAACAATAATACAACGAACGAGTAAGTTGAACGATAAATGTTTTTATTTATGATGTTGATCACTCTGGTTATTTCTGTTATATTCAGGTTCAAGATGAACAGGATGAAGTTGCTATAGATGATTTACCTACTAAGTTAACTGGATTAACCGAGGTACTCTATGATAACAATGGATATTTTATTTATACATTTTTTCCTGACGTCTTTCTTCAGTCAACTCTAGTCTTAGGAAAACCGGGCTCTTCACAGATAAATACCTACACCAGTGTATGTGTGAGAATTGGCTGTATATAATTGTGTTAACATGATCTCAAATATTGTGATTGTTTCATAAAGGCTGACCTGCAGGCTCGTATAGCAGAAGAACAAAGCAAATCAGAAGGTGTACAAGCCGTATTAGATCATCTTAACTCTAGTCAAGGTATAATATTGGTTTGAGTTGGTAGCCATTTAGCCGTTTTCAAAATTACCAATAATACCGTTTGTATTCGTTATCCAGTGGATAACGTTATCCATGTTTTGCACAAGCGGCTCCACTGAGCCTAGGGCAGCGTTTACACGAAGCCGGCTATTTTTTGGCCGGCTAAAAAAATACCCGTTTACATAGCATTTTCGTGTAAACGCTTTCGTTTTCGCATCGTTTTCGGTAGCTTGAAGAGCGTCTGTAAGCATCTTGCGGACTAAATGTTGGTATTACTCTTTCTCCTTGTGCCTGAACCAAAGTGATAAACGCTGTCTTAGTAGTGAACATGGTTTGGCTGAGTAACCATGCCTTCTAGGGCGTTTCTACATACTGATAGTACAACGGTGTTTTTATTTTTGCAGAATTAGTTGGCGAAGCTGAGGTTTTACGAGAGCCAGGTAACTGAACCAACCAGCAATAAGCCAGTTTCGCGTTTTTCTTTACACTGTATTAGCCTCAATATATAGCAATATATGATTATTGTATTGAGAGCATCCCGTGCATCCATGAATCGGTCCACAAACAATAGAAATACTGGAGGCTTTTTTTAGCGTAATGGAGAAGGCGAAGCTCAAGTATTGCATTAAATATTTATTCATTCACTTGGTCATCCGTCCGTCTCTCATCCATTCATTCGCTTATTCAATCATTCATCTATTCGCTCACTAACTCCCTCATCATCCATTTATGTATTTATAGATTTTTATTTCTGAATAAATTTGACAACGCAATTTTATCTATCGGGTTAGGCCTTCTGTCTACACTAAAACGCATGAATCTGAAACAATTGTATGCAAATTCTATTGAAATTGACACATTTTTGTCACGTGTTTCTGAACAAAAATTGCGTTTTCAATATATCCGGCATAGTGTAGCTATGGCCTTACAATGATTGTTTTGGTGTATTTCAGAATCTACCATTGTGAATGGAACACCTGAGGATGAGAAGTGAATCGTTTCCTATAAACTACATTGTACATGGAATCATAGAAGGATCCGCCAGTGATCTACACTGGTTCATCGTAGTTAGCCAAAGACCATTTTGTAATTTATATCTGGACAATTACTGTGAATGGTTTTCATTAAGTGTTTAATGAAGTTCTACTGGTAGTTCTTCTAGTGATAGTTCTACTGCTTTCTAACTCAGTGGATAATATTTGGGTCTTTTTCAGTATATGCCACAAAATGTTCAAAATTGGAATTGTACACCGGGTATACAGGTCGTTGGTGCATGCCCCGTTTCGCCTAGAATTCAAATTAAGATAGAACGTTGCTGTTATGGAAGGTATATATTGCTAAAGATCCAAGATCCATGTTTTTATTAAATCATGTAATATTGTTCCACTAAGTGCAGTTTATAGAGTATGGTTCAAATGCTCTATGTTTCAAGGTATTGTGAATTTTTACCAGAGTGCCCGTGCAAAAAAATGGTTTGTCCGTACTATTTGTGTAGTATGGTAATGAATTATGCTTGGTTGTCGTAGGTGCGTATGTATAATGTATCATATATAACTCCCTGAGTTCTCATTTGCAAAACTACAGTCCAAGACAAGACTGCAAAATTGGTAAAGGATGTATTCACTTGTCAAGTGATTAATAATATTATAAGTGTTTTTCATTGTATATTGTGCCCTTTTCTGTCAATTTAAGGTAGCTTAGCCTTTTCTGTAATAAACACTTTTGGGTTTCCTTTGACCGGGCACCAAAGAAAGCCCAAAAAGTGAAAAAGGATAGAGTTACCTGCTCAGGCAGCTAACGGTAGATGACGACGTCACGAATATTTCGTGAAAATTTTAACAATATATTACCGATAAGCTATATATTTCACAGAATGTATAAGACGTTACAGTGAGAATAGAAAGAATGCCATGGACAGGCTGCAATATATATCGATAATTTCTCAATTGTTCTTTGGCTAAACACAGACGGATAATGTATCACGGTTTTTCGACTCGCACTGTAACTTTTATAGTCTGTGACAACCATTTTTCAAACAAGGTACATATTGCTTACCCTGGAACAGTTGTATCAGCTGCGCGAAACTCTCGTTGTAAGTATCAGTATTTCGTGTTATCAAGTAGATCCGCCATAATAGTCAAGGAGTTTCCAGTCGTGGATCTCAACCTCTGAATGTAACTGAAAAAGATAGCCTGAGTTACTAGTCGGTTTTGTGAAATAAGCGCTATTTCCTCAGGGCATTAAAAAGTTAGATGCTCGTCATGTAGTATAGAAAAAGATTGTAGTGAGCATGTCTTTGCATGCTCTTAATTTAAGGTTTTTCAACCATTCACTCATTTCAAGTTAGGTTAAGGTACTGTTTTATCAAGTGTGAAAGATATTTATTATTAAAATCATTCAATGAAAAGCTGGAATAAAGGTCGAGCTTTTATTTGTAGTTTGACTTGTTTTATTTGTCACTAATCAAAATACAACAAAGTTCGAAGCAATGCACACAATGAAACGCATTACGAGAAAACGGTTTGAATAACTCTTATTCTGTAAACGTAACATCTATACGTGTAATGTACATTTGAACAGTTGGACGAAAACTGGAAAGTGGGCTTTTTTCGACGTTTGCGGCTATCATTAGACACACCATCCATGCGCATGCGCAGCGAAGACGTACAAGAGAATTATCTAGCGCGCGCTTTTGACGTCACAATAGAAGCAACCAGTCTACAATCTATTCGCAAAGTGTAAAACAGTTTCACGTGGTTTTGTTTCAACGAATGCAATGAGACGCTCATCTGTTGACCAATGGTTCACCAGCGTTAGAAAAGGCAAATCCTCTAATCTGGAGAAAATTCTGGACCGTAAAACGGCTTGGAATATTGATATTCGTGATGATAGATTACGATCAGCTCTGTTCATAGCGGCAGAGTCGGGGAATTTGGCCTGCGTGCAGAAACTACTGGATCGTGGAGCTGATCCCAATAGGTGAATATACTTACGGGTCCATTGATTTGCGATCGGGTGATAAAAGTGAAAAACGTTCAAATGTACATTAAAATGTACTCTTGCGTTCTTGATTACACTCAGTTTTACCCTAGATAGAGTGCACTCACTAAAAGTGTGCAACATAAATACCACTAAATAGTGCTATTTTATGCTAATATTGTTTTCTTTTGTTTGATTAGTGCTTTTTGCTACTAAATAGTGACAACTGTTGCACACATTTAGTGCGTGCACTCCATCATGCTTACATTATTTACATAGCGACGTAAGTAAGACCGTAGGTCAGGGTAGTTTTTCCTCACCATGCACTACGTCAAATGAATTGCAAAACCATCGAAATTTAATTGATGAGTCACTTTATCGCAATCCCACAAATGTGACCTTGTCCAGATATTTGTACCCATGAACCATCACTGCATGGGGATAAAAAACATACCGCAACTATATACATTTTCATAGATTTTCAACCACGATGGAACCATATTTCAGTGGAAAATTGCATGTTGCTATAGATACACACGGAAAACTTGTGATTCACACAATGGGTTTATTTTCGATTATCGTTGGGATACCAAACCCAACATTGGGTTCAAATTTACCCATATTTCCCCCATTAAATGGAAACATTTCCCATGCAATTCCCATCTTTGGAGAACATTTTTTTCCCTGTGATCTCCATGTACGCCGCTAACAATTTGCATGTGCAATCCTTTTTTCCATAGGCAATCGAGGACAGGGACTCCAGCACACGCTGCTATAGAGGCCAAACGTCCAGAGATCTTGATATTACTTTTAAACTATGGCGCACATTTGGACACAAAGAACCGTAAAGGATTGACTGTCCTGGAACACGCAGAAGATACATTTGGCAGGAAAAAGACTGAACAAATTATTTCGAACACAGGTAGAGTAATTTACTGATAGCATGCCACCCGACACATGTTACCAAACGGTCAAATTCTTAAAACCTCTTTCTTTCTATCTTTCTCCCTTTCTTTCTTCTCCTTTTTTTATGCAATTCTTCAAATTCTAGTAGGCTATTTTCAGTCCATAACCATGTTTCATATCTGCTTTGAATTAGCGGAGATTAAGTCACGTGACCTCTCAGTGAAGGCGCGGTCATCGATCTAATGAAATATTGCACACTGTGCCTTTATTAGGTTCATCATTGTCGCATTGGTTGTTTTTTCCAGATCATCTCAAGTTTGACTTTCTTAAAAAAAGACATCGGAGAGACTCTCCCACTGGTATAGACGGTAGGTAAAGAATATATAAGGGAGGCTTGGAAGCTGGAAATCTTTGGGATTGACACTGAAATATATTATTTCGCATTATGTGATAATGACCGCTGTTTTGTTTGACTGCAGACACATGCGCCATGAAACTATAGCGATACTTGAGCTGACGTAATCCTTTGTTATTCATGTGCCAACCAGACAGTGATTGGCTGTTATTTCCATAGAGCCTTGTAGTTCTGGTTGGCACATTAGCTTAACAATTCATTTGTTTATAAACATAAAGTATCGCTATTGCTGAGAAGGCTAGAGATATTATTGCCACCAACATTTGTTGGGGAGGGGGGTTCCTCGCTCATCCCGGCCCCTTCCCGGTTCTGCTTCCTGTATTTTGGATATTCTGCGATCGAACACATCACATTATTTATTGATGTGCACCACTGTGATTTCAGAGGATTTCCAAGTAGGCGTCCTTCCTACTCCTCTACCTCGAGTATCAAGCAAAGATATTGAACAATTTCAAGATATTTACGCCCAAGGTCCTTACAGTTATTATGTGAAAGGAAAAATCAACCAAGATTATGTAGTTATAAAATCATTTAATGATGATGTGAATGAAAGCAAAGTCACTGAGCTTTTCGTCAGAGAAGTGAGGGCACTAAGGTTAGATGTTGAAGATGTAAATAAATGTAAAGCACCCAAAATACCGCGAAAAAAATACAATTAAAAACTAGTGCTTGGAGGTCAGTCTGTACACGCAATGTTTTAAAAAACACGTGCGGAAAGTCCATCTTCTTTTCAATCATACATTCAATATCGTTAAAAAGTGTCGGTAAAAATATTTCAAAGCATTTTTTTGAAATGGAGATATTTTTTAACCTTTTTTGGCGTTACAGCAATCTCCGTCATCCCAATATTCTTCTTCTGATGTCCGCATGCTACGGCCCTGCTTCAACCGACCGACGTATGGTATTCGAGCCAGTACAACGTGGGTTCTTACACAGAATTCTTCACGTCGCCAAAGAATTGTTAGAGGAAGATGTAATCCTCGAGATTGCACGTGATGTCGCGTGTGGATTGGTCTACATGCATGAACGAGGTTATGTTCATTGTTATCTTGGCTCACATAGTGTTACTGTTACTGAACATTACCAGGCAAAAGTAAGTATAACATGGATGTTCTGATTAGATGTACACGCGTATTGCGCGCGCAGACTCTTTATTTAAATGTAGAACTAGCACGAAGTGGTTCGAGTGTCGTGTTGAAAGAGCGCACTCATTATTTGCTAGGATGTCATGCAGCTGCAATTCCAATTGCGTGAAGTGTCTTCCAAAGCTCAAAACATTCCAAATCCCATTACCACTATTTTCAAAAGTACGCGCCCGCCTACATAAAAACAGTCGCTCGACAAGTGCAAAAAATAGATATCTATATTGCCGATTCATGCAGTTTTTATATTAATACAATTTTCTGACTGTTTTTATTCACACACTGTCTGAACAGAGTCTGTTTGATTGACGGAACAGATTGTCAAACTCGAATGATGAACTTTGATGTGTCGGGCGCGTAGTTACGAAAATGGTGGTAAACATATGGTAATCACCATTTTTCAGATTTGTAATTTTGAGTATTGCCAAGCTTTAAACTACAGCGATCGAACCAGTGGCAAACCAATCAGCCACTTACAAGAACTTTACGAATACATGGCCCCAGAGCAGCTCCAAGGCTGGTCTGCCGACAAGCTGGGTGATGTATATAGCCTTGGTATGATAGTTTGGGAGTGTGTTACAAGAAAAAGACCACTGACCAATATCAGTAACTTTAAGTGTATCATGAGTAAGAATGACCCCAGGATAGGGAAAGTGTCAAATAAATGGAGTGCGAATATCAAGAATATCATAAACGACTGCAGCAAACCAGCCGTGAAGCGACCAAGCTCAATTCAGGTATTGTTTTTGACTTTTGTTTTTGATGTTCATTTTTCAATTTTGCAAGTTATTAACGAACGTCGTCCATATGAAGATAATCATCATGTGATATCAAACTCTAATTCTGTCACTTAAGCCAGGTAATCATGGTTATTAGGAGTCAAAATGTGAAGCAACATAACCAAGGCAATCATGGTTATTGGGAGTCAAACATGAAGAAACATAACCAAGGTGAACATGGTTATTGGGAATCAAAAATGAAACCACATAACCAAGGTGAACATGGTTATCGGGAGTCAAACAGTGAAGCTAATTAACCAAGGTGCTCTTTTTTGACATCTTATACCTCGAAAATCCACCAAAGTGACCACCTTTTTTAACTTCAAATGACAGAATATAAAAAAAGTTATTGACAAATTTTAGTGATCCTTCTGCTTTAGGAGAAATGCTGTAAAATTTTGCAATTGAGTGTATGCCCCTCGTATAGATAAATTGATATGGCTATTAATTATGTGTTTTCAGGTTTATGATTGGCTTGACGGAGTGACTAAAGCTCGCTTGGTTAATACACAACCAGCCAATATGATCGTCGAAGAGCTACCAAGATTGTTTCCCAAAACGAAAATAGACCTTAGTAAAAAAAGTCAAAATAGGAAATTTAATAGTTATAAAAAAAGTTGATTACAACGGTTTAGCGAAATAAAATTTTATTGTAAATGGGACCAAAAAAGGTTATAAAGTGGGCTGTTGGTGAGTTGGGGACAAAGGACAATCGATAATAGAGGGCTGCTGATGAGTGTGGTTCTTCACCAAACACCATAAGCAATATAGTGCGCTGAGCCTGGCCGTCAAGATAATATTGTAAAGGGGCTGGAATAGGAGATATTATACTTGAGCCTATAATGGAAAACTTATTTGTTTCAATGATTATACAAGTGAGGCATTTGCCCGAACGTTCTTTGCTGATCAATCTGTTGTGAAATCAAAAATCAATAACACACTCCATGACATGACATCTCTATATTTTATTAGTGAAGTGCTTCCCAGTGTTGAATATTGATCAATACCATAAAACCACGATCTTTTTGAGCCCATTTCACCTTTTATACATACAAACATTTCAATATATGCAAAAAATAAACACTATGCAAAAATAATTCATTAATGAAAACAGTATGGCTCCGCTATGTAACAGTTAATGTAGAAGGTGGTTTGTTTTTGACCGTGGCAACAACCGCTCCTGGCTTAGGCTTGGTAACTTTTCTAGTACTAGCAGAAAGGTGGATACGTCGTTCTGTTTGTATCTTAGCGTTGTAATACGGTACAGAATCAGGATGTTCCATCAGCAGTTCAAGCTGCAGTTGATCAAACTTTTCCTGTTCGTCTTCCGGTACATAACCGATCTGTGAAACCTTACGCACACCTGGGACCGAGCTGGTGATCTGCTCGTCAGGACCAAGAAACGACTCGGCGTACCAGCTGTCAAATTCTGTGAGCAACCGCTGACGACATTGATTGACAAGTTTTTCACAGTAAAGGATTTCAGATTTTGTGTTTTGTAGTTCTTCATAGTTTTCCCGATATTTAGCTTTGAGTTCTTTGAGTTTCTTTAAATGGTTGAATTCTTCTTCGTCAATAACTGCTTGGCCGTTTTCAAGTACGACTTGTCCATCTTGTAGTCGCTCTTCTGTTTTAGCATTGAGTAAGGCTGATTCTTGATCCATTTCACTTTTAAGACTGTTGATAGCAGTAGATAAATCTTTGGCTGTCTGTCTTTTCGATTTCAGGATCACTGTAATAAAAAGAAGTTTTTGAGATATTTTATGTGGTATTTCACACTTCATGAGCCATAGGGTACCCTAGACAATATGGTCTGAAATGTTACAGTCAAAAAAAAAAAAAAAAAGGGAAAAAAAGGTTTGCAAGACAGGTTGAATGCACGCGCGTGAAAAAAAACAAAAAGTCTGGATAAACTAGTTTCAAAATGCGCGCACATTTCAAATCAATATGGAAATTATGAAAATTACTGTGGAAAATATAAAGTCGATAAAATAAATTTATAGGTCGAACAAAACCTCAATGTGTTTCTAATGTGAAGTTTCAAATATGAAAAAAAACTTAGTCGTTGTATTGCATTAAACTAACGTAACTTAATTGATAAAAGAATTCCTTCTCAAAGTCGTTTCCTACCTTTGTTCTCGTTCAATATTCGATTTATTTCACTGCCTCTCTCCTTTTTAAATTCCTCAAAAGCATTGTCCTTCGGGGGTGGGGTAGGAAGTCTTTTGTCAGAAGCCTCAGAAGGTGCCGGAGATTCTGATTTGCCGCGTTCAACAGATTTTCTTGTTCCTGCCCTTGATCTTTGATCTGCGCTGTCTCGGCTCTTTCGACTTTTAGATCGTTTGGTTGAAGTAAGTGCTGTAACGTTAGGTTTGACAGCTCCTCCTGCGACACCAACCCCAAAGCCTTTTGGGTCCACTTCACCCACCGAACCCAGTTCACCTTCGGCCTTGCCTTGGGATTTACCAATAGATGCTAGAAGTACACAAAAATAAGTTAAAATCGATACAACACAAGCACATGAATTAATGTTTTTGGCAGGTTTTCTATGTTTAGAAAACCAGAGCATACTTATACTAAGCCGGGCTCCCTGGGTCATAATTTATGTTGCGTAGATTCGTGTAATATATTCCCCAGTAATGTAAGAAGCAAGTTAAAAACTTTTATTGATTCATGTATCAACAATTATGTAGAGTGCACGCCAAAAAAAGTTAAATATGTCCAATTGCACTAGTTTGTGCAAGTTTAGTAAATATCACTTGAACAGAACAGTCTGGTACAAAATAGTACCACAAAAACTATAGAATTTGCCTAAAATTACACTATTTGTTGCTGAGTCATTCAGTGTTGTAAATAACTAAATAGTTCTATGTTAATAGAGTCTAAATAGCTAGTTTTTTGGAATGTACTCTATTATGAAACTGTCCAACTTACGTGCTATAGAACCTGGACGTTCCTGTAATATATACTTTTGTTTCAGCCTCTCTTCCACATCTGTTTCAAGTGACTTGACAACAGCTTTAAACTGTGTAAATGTTTCTTGAATCTGTCTCACATTAATCAGCTCGATCTCATTCAGCTCTCCATCCAAAAACCTCTTAACTTGATCATGGACTTCTTCTATTTGTGAATAAGAAAGAGGCTCGTACGAGATCTGACTGCGATTTGTTAGGGTATCATGCATTGCAAGTTCTTTTCTTAGCAGTTTGATTTCTTTTTCATATTCCTTGCACAGCTTAGTAGAATCATAGTACTCCATTATTGCAGGTTCACATGGAACCATCATCATACGACTTCCAAAACGAAGAGTTGACAGCTGAAAAAAAGAATATTGTTATTGGTATGGAAACAAACCCTGGATAATAACATACATTATACTTCTGCTTCAGTAGATTGCAAGCAATAATATTTTACTTTAAAGTGTAACCTATCCAAGCCAAAATAATGTATTGCTGTGGTGTTTATTTTCGGAATTTTAATCTAGACCTTTGAAAAGTAAGTTGCACTTGTACAAACTTGGTTTTCGCCCCTGGGACAAGTACAAAATTTCCCACCATATCCTATCCAAAAGTATGCCCTCGTAAAATATTATTACGACATCTGTTAAATATAGAAATATCAAATTCATGAAACTAAGAAATATAGAAACACTTCTAGAACTCACAGTTTCTTCAAGCTGTTCAGCTTCACCCCATATGTTAGCAATCAGTAGCATATTAGACCTCCCCCCAAGGGAGTCTTTTAGTACATGGGTCAGCTTGCTTTGCCTATAAGGGACATGTTCACGGTGTGGGTCACCCAGTGCTATAACCACTTGCTCAAGGAATGTAAGAGACTTATTGATATACATAGCTTCTGTCTGCGTGTCCCCATATGACTGGGTCTTGCCAAGTCGCTCAGATCCAGCTAAATCGACAAGGTTTAGCTTGGACATAGTGAACTTTGTGTTGGATTCCACAATAGAATGTGATTCGATGTATAGAGTGAAGATGCAGTGTGATCTCGATGAATGCTTGTTTAATGAGTGCTGAGCTATTATTCTATTGGTTTCACCCTGTAAATTAAAAGAAAATGTTACTGATAGTTATTTGGGGTTAATTAAAAAGGAAGAGTTTCAACGAACAACCTAAAATAAAAAGCTGAAGGTTAAGAAAAATACATAAAATGGGAAATAAATGGAAAAACGAATACAAAAAAAGGGAAATAAATGGGGAAAAAAGAATAATAAATCCAGGTGACAAAAAGAAATCCGAAAAGAAAAATACCAGCAAAAAATGACTCTAGGGAAAAAGTACAAAACATTCAAATTTGGTCGTCATTTTTATGAATGGAAAATCGGAGCTTTGTGACTTTGACATAATAATGTGAAAGTCAATCTCCAATAGCAAACAAATCGTTTGACCAGCTGTTGTTACAGCAACCACAGCTACCACTAAAACACAGAAACCTTTCAAAAAAACAGCACGAAATAACATAAACGTACCTCAAAAAGTAAATTCAGTGCTTCTTCTTCATTATTTGCAGTGTGAATAGACAGACCTTTCACTCGAGTAAAGCCATTTTCTTCAGTGACGGCCATCATGGTCGGGTCTACTGGCACAGAGCCGGGTAGAGTTGCAAGCAAGTCATACATACATTCATTATAAATTTCCATGTAAGATACCCTAACTGTAACAGCGGTTTCGGGCCTTTCGTTGATTTCCCTGAACAGTTGTTGAATAGCACGAGGAATAATTCCTCGATGTTCAAATCGTTCAGTGGAGCCCGTCATGGTGAATGTTTTACCAGCTCCAGTTTGACCATATGTCATTATCGTGCCATTATAACCTGCCAAACTGCTGGTTAAAATATCCTTAGCACATTCATCGTAAACTACATCTTGGCTAGCATTGTGAAGCACTTTATCTAGCGTAAAATTCCAGTCTAAAATCTGATTGTTGATGTATCCGCGACGCTGGTCTTTGCTACAGTGGATATTGATTGATTTTCCATCCGGTAAAAGCTCGATGTTCTTGTCTGCAAACTTAGACGTTGGACGAATACGTACAAATACTTTTACTCTTCCGTTCCTGCTCATTGTGAAAGAAAATAGTGAAAAATGAAAAGAAAAGCTGGCGGATGGCCTTCCTCCTTTGCTTTTATCTGTGAAATTGAATACTACTCAGTTGTGTTGCTATGTAAAGCATTGTAGTTGCTACGGAGATCCACGCATTCTCTAGCAAAGCATCTGCTGTACAGAAATGGAGCGGGCTTAACAGGAAAATAAAATGGAGGACGAAAAGAACCCAAATTGTGAAGGTGTAACCCTGCTTGAAAAATGTCCTAAAGAGCAAATGGAAAAGGTAACCGATTTGACATTGGACATAAATATTTTCTAGAGTATTACGTGTGCTCGTATGTAATGTTTTTGCCCTGTCGTAAAAGTTTTTCTGCATGTTTTTTGCTAGTTTGTTCACGAAGTTCTTGATGGCATTTGCGATGGTCGTGAACCAAGATATATTACCTACGGTAAAGTATGGACAGCAGCAGAGTGGCGGTTAGTAACGCAGCATGTTGGTGAGATATTGAAGTCTTTTGTACGCAAAGATATGAAAAAGAATGAGGTAAGATTGAAAACACAATTAAAAGCTATACACAAGTAGAGCTCCTTTTAATTTACAAACCTAGAGTTTCAGAAAAGTAACAAGAGGAATAATTCTACATGTATTTGAATGAAATTTTCATGTGTCCAAAACAGCACAGTATGACATTGTTGTTTACCTTTTTTCAGATTATTCAAGAACTTGACAAATGCTCTTTAGGTGCAGACACAAAACAAATTTTATACAGTTGCTTTGTGTCAAGGCAAGATGAAGTGAGGGCAGCTCTTTTGAATAGTACTGCTGGAATAACTAATGCTTATCTCAGAGACTTTGATTGGAAAGTTAAAGTAAGCCAAGTTGATTATCTTGGAATAGTTGATATCAATTTGAGCATTAACTCTGGTTTGCTTATTGGCTCTCTTGGAGAGGGGGGAGGGGATTTGAGACAAGGAGGGGGTTGGGGGAAGGAAAGGGAGAGCCAGCTTTCCTCGCCCCTAATTACCCCAAATCCCTTTCCCAAGAGAGCGGCTATGCAGGCACACTCAATTACTTTTAAATTAACTTCAAAGAATATGTCATGAGTTCGCCTTACAGCTAATTGTATCTAGGGGCATACAAATAATACTGGTAGAGCATACAATGAAAACTCTAAAAAGTATTACCAGAAAAAGATTTCAAGAGAAGCAAGTGCACTTTATTTTTTGCTTTATTTGATTGTGTGAAAAAGGCAAATTGAGTTCAGATCGTGCAAAAACATTTGTGTCATTAATTGTGCACTTGTTGCATACATTACCACCTTGAGCCAAACGTTTCCCCTAGAGTCCCCCCAATCAGTCAGTAGGTATATATTATTCATGAACTTATTAATGTTTTTCTGTGTTAGATGGTGCTTGCAAGTGACAAGATCGCATCAATAAGAAAACCAATAGTAAGTGTTGACTTTGACATCACTCAAGGAAACACAGTAAAACCAGTGACCGTAGAAATGACTAAAGAAGAACTACAGAATGTCATTACATCACTTGAGGCTGCTAATAAGGTAACCATAGATGTATACTGTGCGTAACCATGGAAACTGAAAATAATATCATATTAGCTACTTTAAATTTAACTGTTTTTTTTACAGCTCAGATCACCATTTTTATGCATAATCCAGTTGTAGCTAGTGCTTTTGTTATAATTATTTTGTGGCTGCTTTTCTAAAGTAACAATAACAGCTATTCAATTGCTAGCATCCATGTTTTGATTAATTTTCCACATATATTTTTCAGATGGTAATTCAACTAAAAGGTTGACAAAGAATATCACCCTTATCAATTCTCAATGCCATTCAGAACTGTAATAATAATCATGTACATAATTTAGATAGAAAATACAATAAATAGAAATGGAATAATTCAACTATCAGAAAACAAAAACAAAAAATGATTTGATCTTATAAATTTATATTTTGATTGTATTTGTAATAAAAATATAATCTGATAGATATTCTGTGGGTATTATTTGAAGTTATTTGCCAAAAACATCATCTTCAGCATCATTGCATGAATGATAATGATTTGCATATGCTGCTACTTGTTCCTCAATGATAATTATAAATGGACCAACACCAGCCACCACAGGATTAACCTGAAGTAAACGTAAAACTAAAACAGTCAAATTGAAGGGTTATCAGTATATACTCCAACAACTACTAGAAGTTACATCTGACACATATTTGCTAAGATATGCAATTATCACAACAGTGATGTATTTTATATACTTCAATAATTTCAACAAATATTTGGTGTAGAGGTTTTGGAGGAGTTTGTATTAGTGTCCCTCTGCTGTCTTATTTGCCTTATTTATTCAAGCCCCTTTCCACATGCACAAGTTGTCATCTCAGGGAAAAAGGATGTAAAAACAATTTCATGTGTCCACTTAGGCCAAGTTTACAAGGCATTTTTCACATGCATCAAATACAATTCAAACTGGTTAATAAACAGTCTCCTTTCATGCAATTAAACTCAATGGATGTGAAAAACGCTGTGACTTACACTGATAACAATCCAAGAGGCCACACTTTTAAGCTGTTCAGTTGACATTTTTATAGGCTCTTTATACACAATTTGTGTTGTTTCATCATTAATAATAACATATACTATATGATACAAAAAGGTTTCAAGAGGGTTTCACGATTTCCAAGTGTGCTTTGCATATAACATTATTTTTAAAGTGATGTCTATAATAATTTCAATAAACCAGTTTATAGTCTAGAGAAGATAAACACTGTAATGAACTAATATTATTGACATTTTTTGTTGTTTTGATTTAAGTTTTCAATGTAAACAGTAATGGAGATATGAATTGAATGTGTTAAAGACATTATTAATTATCATTATAAAAAATTAAGGATAATTGGATTATATTGAATGCTGACAACATTAGCACATTAAGAAGATAAGTACTATTCATTTGCAAGCAAACAGTTTTGGGTATTTTCATTTCAAAACAGGCTTGGAGTTTGAGAAGCAAACCATCACATCCTCTCCCAAACAAACTGGAGGGAGGGAGTACATTGGGGGGGGGGGGGGGGGGGGGGTTAATGCCTGTGCAAAGAGACTTAAAAGTCTGTACTACGACTGTCGTTGCAAGCTCAAACTTATGTTCCCATTTGAACAAATGTTCTGAAGGCCATTGACTGAGAAAATGTCAATAATGCCAACAACTGTCTGAGAATGGGAATACTAAAAAGTGCTGCAAATTGTTAAAGTAAAAAATGTTAAGATCCTTCACGACGGTTTGATAATACCATTCCTAAGTTTTCCAATATTAGTGTACAACCCAAAGCCCTCCGAAAACATTTAAAGATTAGGTGTGCAAGTAGCTACAGTCTCCAGTTCGTGACATATCGTCTGCACAAGCTTTCCAAACCAAATTGAGTCCAGCAATAATATTTGTCCATACAAAATCGTTTTACAGCGTTACAATCCACCACCAGACTTTTGAATAAGTTCAGAGAATCTTTTAGTAATCATTAGAGTTGTGTCTATAAATCTTTCGACGCAGTTGACGAGACAAGTTTCAGTCTTGCCGTCGAGTTTGTTCCCTGGTTTGTCGATGCATTTGTCCCAACAAGTATCTGTGAATTGATGAACTTGAAGCTGAAATTTTGCTTTCTGTTCCTCTATCATAAGCTCTTCTCTAAGCCGAGGGTCAATCTGCTGGTTTCCAGAAGCCATGTTAGAGAATATAGTGATTTTAACCTTTCTTATGCAATGGCCGACTTTACAACACTTATTGCACGTGTACCACAGGAACCCCGCGTTGACCACAGGAAGCCCGAAATCAAAAGTTCATAACAAAATTTTCTTTACCAAGACTGGAAACAATATTAATGAAGAAAAACACAAAATGCACTTTAAAAGTATTTATTTCATGTTGACATATAATGATGTAAACATTACTGACAACTAAAACTGAAGGTATGTAATGAAATAAACAAACAAACAGCATGTCCCATGGAGTTACAGAGCATGCAGGAGAAGTGTTTAATAAAAGAAAAGCATGACCACAAAGCAAGGTGCTCCTTGCACTTCTCTAGTCCTCTATAACTCCATAGGGCACTGCTGCCGAGTTCTCTAATTCTTTTTTTAAATTGCAATCATGGTTTTAGGCAGATTTTTTTGATTGTTTGTGGCAAGAAATGCACTCTTATACAGCACGCATCTCAGCCAATCAGAGCACATAGAGTATCTGAAATATGTTACAATACAATACTAGGTAACTAGAAATAAAATTGATGAAGGACTAACATCCAAAACATCAGTTAGTACTGTAAACTTCCATATATTTTATAGTCCCTTAGAATTAGAAATATTTACATTCACCATTATTTTAATATATCACAAGGATATTTTAATTTCCTAAACTATTTTTTACTGAAAATATCCCTGTGTAAAAATACCTGTAGTGATGATTATCAATTAATATTCTTGAAAAATTTATTCAATTATTAACATTTAAACTTTGCAATTCAACCATCAGTTATTCATTAACATTAATATCTTTGAGGTAATTCCGTAGAAATAAAACTGCCCGATGAAATTTTTTTATACTCGTTCAAACAAAAGATTTTGAGAAACGCTTTCAGAAAATACAATAAAAAAGAAGGGTCACCAAATTCTTTGTTTGTGCAATATGACGTCAAAGTTCATGCATTTTAGTGACTTGAGAACGTAAAGAAAAAAGCTCAAAAATCAAAGAGAAACGGAACAAAAACACAGTAATTTGTTTTTTTAAGAGCAAAATTTGTGTTTTGTTCAAATGTCTGCACTTTATTTTATTTAAAAAATTTGAACAGATGTATAAAAAATATGTGATCTTGAAGAAATTGACAAAATAGCAACGTGCGCACGAGCTGCTAATTCATTCGAAAAAGTCCTAAGTGGAAAGTATTTTGGAAATTTCTCAAAAGTTAGCCCGATGACCTATGCTCAATTTTAGATATATTTGATGTTATGTTATAAAAAATAATTTTATCAAATAAAAAACATAGGTCACCGTGCTAGTTTGCGAAATATTGCAAAAAATATCGTCATTTTATTGTCAAAAAACAGGTTTTCCGAGAGAGGACTGGCTCGAGTTTCAAAATAATTATCGCGTTTTCTCGCTCGAAAATGTCGCAATTCTTCGAATTTTTTATTCAAAGTAATTTACAAACATAATTTGACTAGATTACATGATAAAAGTCCTGAAACCAAAAAACTTGATACATGCGCAGAACTATGCGCAGTGCAAAACTACGGAATTACCTTAATATTGTGTCCTGGTCAACTAAAATAGCTGCTAAATAATATTGAATTCTAAAACAGCATATTGGCCTCTGGTAGCCAATAATCGGTAAGACCGCTTAGTTCACATAAATAAATATTATTCCCTTATAATCTAATAAAATGAATGAATGGATAAATGAATGAATGTCTAATAACAATACAAACTTAGCACAAGAAAACACTTAATGGTATCTGCTAACTCTAGCCTTTTTTTATTATTTATTTTTGTGATATTTAAATATTGTTTTTATATATTTTTCTGGACAGTCAATTAATTATATATGTCAAAGCTTGCTTGCTTGGTCATTTAATTACAATAATGTCTGCTCTGAAATTGATTGATGTGGGTTTTAGTAACACAAATTTGGCTATAAATACTCCACTGACACCACACTAAAGTACAAATTGTTGTTTTATAATAATTTAATTTTTATCTTTATTTTTCTTGGTTTTCTAATATAGTTTCTTTTCAACTACTTTTAGTTATATATGAATATTTGGTTATCGCATTTTAAATTTTTTTTTGAATTGATTGTGTGATTGTGTTTTCAAAATCCAGTACTTCAACCAGGGAAAATGAATATATTTTATGATGTACAGATTAATGGCAAAATAATCTGAAATAAAGGTGATTTCTGCTAAATTCCATGCACAACCATGACATGACTGAACATTTTACAGTGTGAAGTTCAGAAACAGTGCAAGCCGTTACCTAACCTGTATAGCGACAGTATTTCTTTTGACCCAATCTCCCAAAAACTGCCACTAAACAGACCAGCTGTGAAGAATTTCATGTGGTCTGAGTTTTAATGTCTGTCCACATGACATCAAGGCCTTCTCTCCACTAAAGTCTTGTTTGATCAAAAATGTGATATAAAAATGACTTTCCCTGTTTGAAATATTGTTCAGAATATTTGAAAAGCTTGAGTTTATCCTGAATTTGATATGATCATCCAGCTGATAACAAAATAGAACAAGAATATTGGATACACTGCCAGAGCTTTTCTGTTTGAAGGCTGACTGTCCCCTAAGAATACAACAGATGCTGTGGAAAGAAAACAGTTTGGCCGTTAGTTCTACTAGTAAGATATCTTCACTAGCTTTGCTTCAAATCTGGTTCATTAAAGTAAGCCAGTGACATGGCAATATGTTCTAAAACTCTGAATTACATCACAGTTAAACGGTTAACTTCTTTTACAGGCTGACCAAGGGACTTGATGGAAAACTTTTTTTTCATTCCTCCATGGTTGGGGGCAACGGTAGATAATTTCCGAAATTTACAAATTCCTGGACCATATCAGACTTACCAAATGTTGACCATGCAAAACCAAGAATAACAACACAAAAACGAGCAATAAATAGACCAAGATTCTGTTTGGCAAGAAGAATAAATCTGCACACTATAAGAGAAACATCTAAAGGGAGAATACAATAACCAAGGACACAGACACTCTGGAAAAAAGATCTGCAAAACAACAAAATGGAGCGATTTAACCTACTATACTGTCACACATTTTTTAATTTATTTTGCCTGATTGTAAACTTAGAGTAATTAATTTTTGTTAAAATGAATAATTCAATGAAAAATTAAACCATGATTCATGAATGAGATTGAAAACAAAATCACGAAATGCATGAACAAGTATATGATTTCATTTTAGCATATGGACATCTTGGTTTGACAGTAGGTAAAAAAATTCTTAGTACATTTGGACTTACATTTGACCTCCTAAAAGCTTTGAGTTAATTGTTATGACAACAGAACCAACCCATACAACTACAAACACTTCGGCAAACTGTGGTCCACCATCATTATTACTGTCTGCTACTTTATGACCCTGTAACAACCTAGATAAAGACACAATAAATACTTTTAATTATGCTTCCCCGTCTTTCCCATGATCAAGGAACTGGGGCTTCAATCGATTGATAAAGATGATTGTGATGTTTTTGATAACAAAGATGATTCGTGTAGCTGATGATAATGACTGTCGTAACTAATAGAGTAAATAATTTTAAACAGTGAGTATCAATATCAGGCTTTTCTAAGTGTAAACGTCTACTTACATTGCAAGAAACACACATAGTACCAATGGTCCCCATAAGTCCCCTGAAATACGATAAAAGAAGAAGGGGAAAAAATGACTGTTATTAAATATAAAGTAAAATGTTATTATTCATCTAGCATAAAAACAGAATGACGTTCAATAGTGACAATAGTAATTTGTATATATTAATTGAAAGCAGCTGACGTCGACCGTCGATATTAATGAGAAGAAAAGATATAATTGTGATTTCTAAGTTTCATGCTTTCAAAACAGAATTTAAACTTACAATCTCTGAGAAGAGTTTTACTTTGTCTTGGTAACATTACATGAAAGAACTTCTTTCCAACATTTTTACAATCTCTTTTCTGAAAAACAAAAATAATAATGACTATTTCACACTCAGTAAAATAGCGTAATCTTTCACCCTTTCACCAAACACGTAGGCATCGTATCGAGCTAGCTACTCTCTCAAATAAAATATCGAAGTTTTCAGCAAAAAAACGATTTCGATGGACCTACTAGTGTTTCAAGCACTGGTTCATCTAATGTACTTGGTTCTTCTTCTTCATCTGGAGCGCCAGGGACCGTAATATCGCCTTCAACTTCAATACTAACATTACTGGGTACAAAATTTGGATCACTCGCCATTTTGGATTTCTTTGATTTGTTTGTGCTACCGCTGACTAATAGTCGTGAAGAATAACTGGCTCCGTCACAAAAAAAAAGAAGAATTAGAAGAAGAAGATGAAGGAGAAGAAGAAGGAGAAGAAGGAGAAGGAGAAGAAGAAGAAGACAAAGAAGAAAAAGAACGAAAGAGAGAGAGAGGGGGGGGGGAGACAGAGAGAAAGAGCTAGAAAGAGAAAGAAAAGGGGGAAAAAAGAACAAAAGATAGAAAGAAGGAATTAAGAAAATATAGTGGTACAATTATAGCCCTTTACTGCTTCGCTCTTGATGAGTGAAACGGGGCTTGGGTGAAAAGTGAAACGGAGATTGACGAACTAAGCTCTGGTAAGTTTCAAGTCAGGAAAAATGAAAGGAAAGGAAGGAGAGAGGAAGCAAGAATGAAGGAGGACCAAGGGGGATTAATTGAGGTCTTTGTTTCTTAGACTTCCGGCTTTTTCTGTCGGTATTGTATTTGACCATTTTTCTTTACCGCGGTGATTAAAAAAGAAGTGCAACGGCAATGGTTATATAATCTGAATAATAAAAAATAGCCGTTATCTTTCAAAATACCCTGCGTATTAAAGTAGTACTTTCCTTTCTCTCTCTTGGGGGAAGGTAAAAGTAGACTCTGCTCGCAGGTTACTTTCAAAACACTAGACACATTTTATTGTTTTCAAGCTGCGATGATCAGTAACTCCCCAGAAATTAACCAAAACCCGAGAAACTCGTACAACCGTGTTCAACATTATTTCAATCGATGCACGGAGCGGATAATTAAGGGATAATTAGATTTAAAAAAAGTACTTCCAGTACGCGGAAAACTGAGCGGTTTTGTGTGTGATGTACGTTCCGAAATTAGCAATTACTTGATAGAGTATGTCATAGATTGATGTACTTTATAAGTGTATTGTTGATATTTTTATCTATGTAGGAGATCTTTTATTAATACTAGAAAGTGGGAGAGTGTAACACAAAACCACTAACATACCAACTGTGTCAGCGGAGGCCGTTGGGGAACCCACCACAGTACGACTTTATAAACAAGACAACAAAGCCCATCAAAATATTGTAAGTATTCTAATCTTTTGGTTATTTAATCGTTAAAAACTATGGGGAATTCCTTAGTAAGCACAAAAATGCTTGAACGGTAGATTTTTGTTAGTAAAATAGACCAGATGTCAGCATACCGAGTCTGCTCAGATCTCTCCCGGCCACGAGACAAGAGTAGTGCACGCAGTATTTAATTTTTTAAACCTCACTCTATAATTTCATTTTTGTCTTTTACTTGTGAGGTAATTCTGTCAATTTAACGGTACCTGATTGAGATGGCTAGCTAGTTAATTAGAGAATGGTATTCACGCACATACTTTTTCAGGACTGAATTGCTGATTTCTTGTCGTAAACAAATTTAATATTCATCATTTTTTGGACATGATATTTTCAATAGTCACCTTAACATTGTTTCGTTTGATCAAGAAATTAAGAAAAAGAATTCCTTTGACAAGGAAAGATACAGGAATATTAAAAACATTATCTACCGCAACATTTGATTTTATTTGCGCAATTAATGATTGAGTATAGTTTTATCAAAATATATGACAGTCTGTCTTCATTACAAAGTAAGGAGAACAAACCAACTTAAATATCTTCCGTGCAATTAACTTTTTTTTACGCTTGTGAAAATAAATATTTCTTTAATGTTCTTTTATCCATTGGAGGGAGTGCACAAGCTAGACTGCAATCGTAATAATATACAGTCTCCTGAAAGGTTTTGGGACTAATACACCTATCAGCGGCTTCCCCTTGGGGTAGACCCCCAGGCTGACCAGATACAAAATTGTAAAAATTCAAAAACAGTTTTTAATGATTTTCCATGGAGAAGCTAGGGATAATGCCTTCTTGAATGTCCCCTGATCGAGGCATTCAGTAATGTACTTTCATCGTAATAACAAAAATCACAATCTCCTACCCCCACATCAAACCAAAATGTAGGACTTGGTACTTATCTAACTATTATTACCCGCTCTCTTAAAAAAAGCCAGTCTTCTGTCTTCGAACCATGGTTAGTTGACTCTCAAGAGACACTTCCAGCCTGCTAACTACACGCTGGTCGAGTTAAAACGTCTTGAATTAAAGATGGGTTTCGTGTGTCTCACTAGTACACATATCTCGGTGTTCAACCTAATGATGACAAAATCAGATATATCACGGAATATTTCCGTCTTTCGCTCTTGCGTTACGAGCAAGTAGCTCGTTTCTTTCATATCATATTCGCAAAAAAAGAAAAAAATCAAAAGTTTATTTTTATTGGCAACCGGAACGGAAGAAACTCGGTAATTTCACAATTTGAAGCAAAAACTATAAAGGATCTGTTTAATAGATAAACAGTCACACTTACTCTCTTCTTGATCACCCTCATATACTATACCGATAATTGACTCATCACGAGTGTATCTCAACCCGCTTCAGTAGTTCGAATTATAAAAGATGTCGTGGGACATCGATTGGATAAGTGCTTTTAGTGACACTTATTGAAGGGTTATCAAACCCACAATGTTTAAATTTAGACTTCAATTGCTGCAGGCAACTCGTTCAGTCTATCGCAGAGTGCCTATGTATAAATACACAGTAATAGCAAATGAAGAGAGAAAAATGAAAAAGAACTGACTGACAACTACGTGCAAACAAATTAATGCAAAAGAAATCATATGAAGTAGACAAACAAACAAACAGATAAGAAAACAAATAAACTTGCTAAATGGTCATATGATCATCAAATGATGAAATATTGAAATTATGGGTTTGATTTATTCTAATTTGTGGCTAATTGAAGTTTAATTGCCACCCAGTTGTCTAGTTTAATTTGTTGATCGCGATCATCAGTGCAAAACTTAATCCGCTATCAGATTCGAATGATTGCTTTTTCGTCTCAATTAATGAAATAAGCAACTCATTCCTTTTGTTTTCAATGCTTGCAATAGCCGATCAAACATTCCAAAGCTAATATTCTAAAAAGCCTCTTCTAGCTGGCACATGGATGCACTTCACGATATTGATCATGTGGTCATCACATACACCTGTGCAAGGATAACATCTTATCTTTGTACATTGTTAATCAATAAAATCTTTTGAATTGATTGCTTGTACTACAGTGATCATGCGATCATTTTTGCCACATGAGTCAAGGGGGGCCCTAAGGGCCTGATAACGAATAATATCAAAACAAAAATCAATTTATTGTAGCTTCTATGCTCAAATCGGTGGACAACAACTCTGACAACCGATCTCTCGCAAGCTCGGACTAGTATTGAGCTAACTAGTGCTAGCATCAGGTGAGTTGTTAGTGTTTGCGTGACTAATGGTGAAGATCTGGTTACATCTAGCACTCATGAGGTACAACTAATTACGGATGTTTTATATGAAGATTGCAAATTAAGTAATTGACTAAAAGCGATGTCTAGTGACTTTCTGTTAAACTATATATCATTTAATAGTCTCAGAAATGAATAAGAAGAGCCAACAGTAGAACCACGCAGGTGCAGCGACGTACCTGGAACTAGAGTAAGGGAAAAACACATTAAACTACTTGCATGTATGTACCACATTACGCTACATGAACACGGAATTCGATGCGTTATAAATGTCACACATGAACAAGGAGTTTATAGTATAAGGAGTTTGGAAATGGTGAAATTGAAAATTGAAAATGAATGTGTTATCGATGATTTGATGTTATCGTGATTCATCTCTCTGATTGTAGTGATTGTCACCGTACCATTATAGTCAATTATAAGAATACATTATCCGATTTTGAGGGATTACAGCAGGTTGTGACCGCACGAGAGTACGTGGTACGAGCATACTGTTTGCTTTGTTTTTCTTTGATTTTTTTTTTTATTATTCAGATACTCCGGTGTTTTTTATTGTGTTTAAATTTGTTGATATAACCTAATCAGAATTGTATTATTGTATTTCAACAAAACAACTAATTATATTCACATTTGTAAAGTAGCTTAGCCTAGATGTGATGAATATTGATTTCTTTGATATTGATTTAAATATAGTTAACACAATTGATAACCACACCTTTTCAAAGCAAAAAAACCTTTTAATCAAATGCATATTTTGTAGTTTTTTTCTTTTCTTTTACAGTATGTCAACAATGCAGCAGTGGTCGTTGATAACGTCATCGTGCATGGCCACTGTCCTTGTAATTCTCCTGCTCTCTGGAATTCTGGGTAATATCCTGGTTGTCTTGGTAACGACTCGACGACGAACCCGTCTTCTCCCTGGTGGGGTATTCATAAGAAGCCTTGCTGTCGTTGACGCTGGAGGATCTGCTAATATCATATTTATGATTGTTACCGTGATATTACGGGGAGACTGGGTATTTGGAAAAGTAGGCTGTCAAATCAGTGGAACTTTGATAGTCTTTTTTGGCGCCATTTCTCTTCATTTATTATGCATCATCAGCATTAACCGATATCTCAAGATAGCTAGACCTGCTTTATACAACCGCGTCTTCGATAGGACTGGCACTAGAATTTTATTGGTTATTCCATGGATATTGCCGATGATGATGTCACTTGCGCCCGTGTTCGGATGGTCAGCGCATGACTTTTATTTCAGTAAGAGTATATGTCATTTTTACTTCAGCACAAGTTTATCCTATACGATAACATTCATAGTCGTTGTGGTTCTTACACCCCTGGGAATAAGTGGACTTTGCTATGTTAAAATGTACTGCATCGTCAGACAGCATTCTCAATCTATAAGATCCAGCATCCATGGGAGAATCACCCCATCAAGTGTTGAAGAAATACGAAGTGCTAGAATTATTTTCGTTTTAATTGTTGCGTTTCTGATGTGTTACACCCCTGGTAGCATCATCAATATACTAGAAATGGCAGACATAACTGTACCACCTCTACTTGACCTTATTGCAATCACATTGATTGTCTCCAAACATTCCCAGAATCCCGTGCTTTATGGACTTCTCAATCGCCGCTACAGACGCGAACTTGTGAAGTTGCTGAAATCACTGACTGGAGGCTTCTGTTGTCAGTGCTTTAACGTTAGCGAAGAAAGTGAAGAAAATACACACAGAAAATTCAGTGGAGCATTAAGCTCAATACCACAGCGTACTCCTTCGTTCAGATCAACGCAAAATTCTTGGGGTGCATCTAAAGGAGATGGGGTACGTAATTCGATGCGGCATAGTAATAACTACCCTAAGGTGGCGGTGCTTTATCAGCCAAATGTTTGAAATAACTGTGTACTGAAATATGATTGGAACTCATCGGTTAGAGAACTGAAACTGGATGCGCATAGAGGGAGATATTTATCCTGAGCTAGAGATTTAAAGCTAGATTATGTTTCACGCAGGTTGGGTATCATTTTTCGTGGGTTCCTGTTTCGTGCATTGATCAACGAGCTCGAGACGGAGAATGCGTCCGAGCGAAAAAAAAGGGGGGGGGGGGGAGGGGGAGGGGAGAAGATCGGGAAAAAAACAATATTCAGCCAAAAATGAAATTGGTTGTTATCAGAAGAAGTTGCCTTGTCACGCAGAGCTGTGCCCCCCTCCCTCCCCCCCGGTAACTTGGTAACGGATGCGGTCAAGGAGACTATATTTACGGTGGACCGAGATCTTCTGGAGAAAGGGACTTGGCTACTTGTGGGAATTCTAAGTAATAAAGTGACAAATATATAAATTGCATTCCTGTAACACACAGAGTAATAAGTGAAAATGACTCCAAAAATGTAGAATAAAATGTGAATTAAGTTTATTTCTAACTATATATGACTGGTAAACTGTCACTAGTATATGATAAAAGTTGTAATTGATTTACTGCGTGAAATATCTGAATGAATATATGATTATATATTTTGATTGACTTTGAAATAACAATCGTACTAAATATTTTTTGCAAATTCTGTTTGACTCAAAACGTTCTTATGAGCACATGTACTCATCCTTTCCGGTGTCCCTTGCAGTCTTTTTTTTTTTATTCAGAGACTCGCTGTTTCCGTTTTCCAGAAATTTCGTCCTAGAAGAATTAATGCAAAATACCGCTTGTACATGCATTTAATGAAAGAAGCAGAATAGAACTTGGTATTTTACATTAATTTTTCTCGAACGGTTAAGAAAAGAATTATGCAGTACTGTCACACATTCTTGGTTATATATTATAAACTGTCCATACACGTGTTCATGTATATAATTCAATTATAATATAATATAATTATATAGATATAATCTTATATCGTATATCGTCAAAGTCTTCAAAACACGGTTGGTCACCACTAGATTTCATTTCATATATATTGCATATCTGCTATCTCTATCAAAGTCAATGTCAAATTCAATCAAGGTCAGTTTACAATGTGAATGAGTGTTTATCTCGAGTATTTTAATAAAATTTCCTTTGAAAATCAATCATTATCTTTCGGGTGGAAGTGGTTCCGGGAAGGACTGTCCTTCTAGAGACTACTTCCACCCGGAAATTCATTATAATATTGTTACTTCGTCGACAAATATTGATTCGTTGAACAATAATACAATGTACGACAGAAGTTAGTTTCTGTTAGACGTTATCTATGTAATCAAGTGAATATTCCTAACCAGTCATGTAAATTAAATGCAAGAAGTGCCTCGTCTTGTCCAGTCCAGTGATCAACGAGGGTAGGGTGGTCTTGCCATAGCTCCAATAGCACCAGCAGCAGCATGGACAGCATCACCAAGAGGATTGCCACTTCCGGGGGCTGGATAAGGATACTGTGCTGGAGAATATCCGGGTCCTGGAGGGTATGATGGTCCTGGTGGTGGTGGGTATCCTGATGTCGGTGGGTATCCCGATGCTGGAGGGTATCCTGGTGCCGGAGGGTAACCAACTTGTCCAGCCGCTGGTGGAGGTACAGTACCACTCGGGTATTGCTGTTGTGGATAGGATGCTTGTGGGTAGTGCGTGTGTTGATGTGGGTTAAAATGAGGTGAGTTATGTGGTCCGTGGTGTGGGGGGTGGTGATGTGGATGATGTGGTGGGTGGTGTGGGTGATGATGTGGTGGTGGGTGATGATGAGGATTGTGATGCGAGTGGTGTGGGTTTGGTGGTGGACACGATGAGCGATTTTGCAAAGCTTGATTTGCCTTCTTTCGGTCAGAATGAAAGCTAATAGCGCTGTCGAACTCACACGAATTGACTGGATCCATGATACTCGATGCAATGGCCTCCACAACGTACACTTTACTCTTGTCGAAACTAAATTCCCTCAGTAATGGAACGACTTGAGCACATGTAGTAGGGGATAACTTTGGTGCACAGATTTTCAATGCTTCAAGCTTGTCATCGTCAAAGCTGAATTCTCTGATAAACTCCGTAACTTGTTCTACGGAAACATAGTTGTATGAAGACGATACATGCGATCGTAATACACTGAATTTCTCATCTTTGAAGTGTCTCTGTTGAAGAGCAACTTTTACGCTATTGAATGTTGATGGATCCATATTACAGTGATTTTAACTACAGAAGACAGCCTGAACTAGTCGGATTGCAAGCAAGAGATACAATAATTCTTTGTAGCAACGAAGGAATTTCCGTGCTATCACGAGTTATGGTTTCGTAATGAAGGTCAATCTATATCCGGTGTGACGTACTAGCTGTGACGAGACTTGCGTTACACAATAAGCGACCGTCACGCAATACAGTTTCGATCCTGATATTTTAACTCACAGATAAGTTGAATTAATAATTTAGTTTGAGCAACTTTTATAATTGAATTTCAAATAGTAAAGAATTAAAAAAACGTGCAAGAAAAAATAGAATTTGATCCTAAAACGGAAAAAAGGTTGTAAATAAGGCGGGACACCGAACAGGTTCCTTACCAATGACGTCACAGCATTGCTGCTTGCTACTTTTCGTTACCATGGCTATGATGAAATTCTGAAAATACAAATGGAGGCATTAAAACGATATCTCAGATTTCAATGAAAGTAAAAATCTAAGCACAACAGAAGAAACGGGTCTATTCCCAAAAGAAAATAAAAAATGTTGCTGGCTTTTATCTTTTGGCCAGTGTTTTTCTCTTTTGGCATGACAGGTAAGTCGTCAGCTATTGTATTTTAAGTACTGTGGCCAAATGCTGCAGAACTGAGTACAAGATTACGTAGAATATTCACAGATGTAGATTTTGCTTTTACTAGTCTAGTGGTTATTTGATTTTAAAACGTTTGGGATTAGTCGGATAGAATTAAGTTAAGCCTTGTATAAAGGATCTTTTCACGGTCTTCAATGGTTTTATTTTCAGGGTGGGACTCTGTAGTACTCCTCCGGGCTCATTTTCATCAATTGTCAAGCTTTGGCCATATCGCTTCTTTGTGTGGCCCTTTTTTATCATAAGGAGTAAAACCGTCTTTTTTATTTCCTATTTTTATAGCATCGATAAGAAAACCTGGTTGCATATTTGAAAACAAATTCCACGAGCTGGGTTCAAACTTTACAGATAAGCTGTGTCTTGAGCATTGTCAGTGTCTCGGGTCTAATGGGCTGTACATGTACGTCTGCCAACCATTATGCCAGCGATATGCAAGCGATTGTGCAGGAGAAGTACTTGGTTACAATAAAATCACCCTTGGTCTGCCATATTATAAATGTACTTGTGTAGAAGCTATATGCGATGAATCTGTTCAAGAACCAATCCAATATTAAATTAAGTATATATTCTGTTTCTAAGGACAAAGCGCAGCTGTGATGAATACTATACATGTGTGATGGGATTCCTTATTATTTTCTAATTTATTTTCTACTTTGTAAATAATTCTGCTTTATTATAAATAACCTGAGCTGGCTAGGGGGTATACACACTTTAACTACTTAGCTGGCTGTCGTTCTGAGGTACTGGAGAGAAATAAGACACAGCCAAAGCCTACTGCGCAGACTCATAGAACTGGCAAAGACAGCTACAAAGGCTGGGGCAATGAGCTGATATAGACAAAAAACATCGCATGGATTTACGTAAATGAAAACAAATTCTTAAGGATCTGAAGTAAAATAAAATAAATCGAAAATAAACTACCAGCGGTTCACACCTGGGGGTTCACATTTGAATGCATTAAAATATCTAAAAGATAATGCAAACCATGTGTGTCTGGGTGTGGCTAGTAAAGTGCGACTTAACAATAGACAATCTGCAGTATGGGTTCAATTTACCGTACGACTACCAGCATTCTTTCAGTGCGTTTCACATTGGAATCAATAAAACAATCTGTTCTAATTGTGCTACAAAAGAAAGTAAGCAAAGCATTCTGGTAGTTGTAGTAAATGACGTGCAAGTTCTGGCAATTTTAAAAGTGTCTTAATAAAGAGCGTCGCCATAAGCTAGTCGTTGTTTCTTTATGGAAAATTTCCTGCTATCCAACCCCCAGCTCTTCGTTACTTTTGCTTGTGATCCGTCCCAGTTAATCATAAGCCTCTCCGCACTCTGAGAGGTTGATGTTTCATAGAGGTGCATCCACGCATAGCTGTCGACTACTCTACTTGATCTCACAAAAACATTTAAAATTTTCTCCTTTTTTCGAATTCCATTTTCCTTACATTTTACTTTGTTCTGTAATTTTTTCCCCTAAAAAAATGATTTTTAATCACTACATTCGAGAATCTATTTTGTCATCGCTAAATAAATCAATAATTAATTTCCCAATGATGACAACGCATTATCGACTTCCGCTTCTAAATAGCCTCGCTTTCAACTTGACAAACATTCCTGTCGAGAGAGGGTACAAACTTATCAATCAATTAAATATTAATTTAAAACTCATAAATATTTGAACTGGTAAAACAAATCATCGAAGATTGTTTAAACTGAGGTGAATCTGCTTAACCTCATTTTGATTTAAAGGGATTTTCAAGCAACAAAAATATGGCTTGGTTTAATATTTCTACCCCCTCCCCCATAGTCGACGTTTTATTATGATTCCAAGCAAATTCGCCCTTTGACTTCAAGATTAGAAGGGAAGTAGCTGATCGTTGCAAGAAATGCTTAATCATCAATGCTATACTTAACCGTGATCTCAGTTAGACTCAACAAAAAAACAGGCATCGAGGTGAACGGGCATTTTACGGAAGAAATATGTAGTTGGAAGAGTAATTTATTTGGAAAGGAATAGAAATGTCTTCGCTCGATCAAAAATGGACATGTCCCCACTGTACCCTGAAGAACTCGCCTGAAAATACAAAATGTCAAGCTTGCGACAAACCTCGGTTACGGAACACGACAAACTGGGCTTGTAACCGTTGTAGTTTGGAAAATCCTAAATATTTAAATCGCTGTAACGCTTGTGAAAACCCTAGGGAAGAAACCCAACAACTTAAAAACAACAAAACTATCGCAAAGCCATCTCCCTTGGATGCTATAGCAAAGTTTTTTGGATTTGGTAATGATACGACTGGAAAGGAATGGACTTGCTCAAAATGTACATTGAATAATCTTTCTTCACAAGATAAATGTGCTGCATGTGGCCATAAAAAACCTGAAGTCATCACAATAAGTGACGACGAAAAAACTGATTCACCTTCTACCAACAGTCAAGGCAGATCGAGGTTGTACCCCGACCTTGAACTAGAGATACCAGCCATTGACTGTCATCCTGATATAGCTCAACAAAGTCCAGAAATTGTACTTAAATGTCCAAAATGTCAAACACTGTTATATGATAACGCTAGTACGCTTTGTACAGTCTGCGGAAGTCGGTGTGAAAACGAAGGTTTCAAACCCCGACCATTCCCATCATCCTCTGTGACCACAAGTCCTGAATCATCACCATCAGCACTTCCTGGACAGTGGAATTGTTCTGGATGTACATTTGCAAACAATAATTCAAGAACTGTGTGCGAGATCTGCAATACAGAAAGAAATGTAGATTCTAAATCTGACTCTGATCATTCAAATGGTGATATTGTTGCTCGGGGACCAAGCTCAATGGACATTGTTCCCACCGCATCAACATCAGGACTACAACAACCTTTACCTGGAGGTAAGCATTTTATGGATGTAGCAAAGATATTTCAATAAATTATATAAGTGAGTGGCCTTGTATGGCAGGGGGGATGGGGTAGGGTTTGTCTTAAGTTCTTTTCATCTTCTCTCCATTTTCACTAAATAGCTTGAGTTTTGAGTCTCTTAGTGACAAGCCCTTCTGATCATTCAATGTGGCAAATTGTAATTGAAAAATAATAGAAAAGAAGTAAAAGAAGCACAGGTGTTAATGTTTTTGGGCCTTTGTAGTAAATTTAGCTAACTGTAATGTTTCAGTAATGATTTTAACAATAATATTCAAATAATAATCTAAATCGTCCAAACAATTGATTTCAAAGCACAATGGTTTATAGTGCTATATAAATTTCATTTATGATTATTGTTATTAGGGATGTAGTTGCAGTATATACTACAGTATGGCAATTCACAAACAATAATTAATTATATCCTCAAATCAAAATCTAACCCAGTTCAAGGATGTCAGTTTCATGGCCCTCACGTCCATTATCAAAAAAAAAAAAATGAATTGCCCTATTTCATTATGATATCACGGTTTGTTTATGTAGGGGATAGAATCAACAAATCCAATAGAAAATTTGACCAAAATTACTCCTAGCGAAACAAGTTAAACTAAAATGACCTGGTTTTTGGATATAATGTGTGTTCATATGTACTAAATAATATTCAGGGCATTTAGAAACTATTCTACTTCTCCTCATGAATTTATATGGATGTTTAGAACGATTTTCAGGGAATTTGCGTTGTTTTGTCTCCACCAAACAACCATGATCCCTTGCGTGAAACAAAGAATTTTGATGAATGTTTTGATGGTGAAGTCATAATGAATTAGGGCAATTGAAATCAAATGAAAACAAATTGAAATGTAATGAAATGAAATAAAAACAAAATGAAAACAAAATAAAATAACCAATAAAATCAAATCAAGATCAATCCTTAAAAAAATTCCCCTTTTTCTGATTGTTTTTAGTTTCATAACACCAAAAAAGGTTACTTTCAGGAAATTAAAAGTAGTAACAAGTTTGTTAACCATTTAATATCAAATCCTTAATTGGCTATAAATTATTTTCACAATAATTAAAAGTTAGTACTTCATACTACATGTAGTTTCATAAGGGCAACTTCTCTATATAGCCCTATAGCATTAATAACATATATATGTTATTACCATGAAACTGCTTTTGCATGATAAGAAGAGTGTAAGTTTTGATTATCTAATAGATTTGGAATGAATGCAGGTATTTTATAGTCCTTTGTTAATGGTCATCATTTTTTATTACTGTTAATACTGTAAAATCTGACTTTAGTGCCTTGACATTAAAGAGATATTTATTTCAAACTAAGGGACCAAAATTCTTCTTGTGGTCAACTACTACTACAACACTGCAAATGGCCTGACTAAGTCGTCATCATGATCACAACATCACACTTGCAGCTTTGAAGTTCTCATTTTGCATGATCATTATCAACTTAGTTATAACTTTAATAATTGCAAATAACTATTTATTATTTTTCTGTTAATTTTAACTGTAAGTGGTTATTATGATACAGAAAAAGACACGGTGCAAGAAGTGAAAACCAATATGGAGGAAGAAGATCAGAAAGTCCCACCTTTGAGCCCAGCAAGAAACTTACAAAGACAAACTAGTGTGTCGGTTGAATCCAGAAGAAGACGAGATGAATTCTTGGCCAATGAACAGCTGGGCAACATTGTTCAGTTCTGCAAGATTGTAAGAATAATTGGATGAATTATTGTAAAAGACACAAAATGCAAGAAAATTAATCCATTATTGCAGCTGTGAATATTTTCAAAACGATAGCTGCTTGTTCAATCACTTCCCTTTACACCTACAATGTTTGGTGTAAGGTGAAATAATACTTAGATTTTCTCTCTTATTTCAGCAACAGATTACATTTATTGATGACTCATTTCCACCAACTCCAAAGTCCTTGTATTTCAAGCCTCGTCATTCAGATCATCCAAAGGTCACTCAGTGGCTGCATCCCAATCAAATTGATAGTATAAGTCTTGACAGAAACTCCAAACTACCATGGGCTGTGTTTAGGAATCCCCGTCCCTCTGATATCATGCAGGGAGTGTTAGGCGATTGCTGGTGAGTTGAATTATATAATTAAATAACTAAAGGTGCTATTTCCATGACACTGGAGTGAATTCAGATGAATAGGTGATTTGCATGATAACATACAAAAACCCATGTCTGAATATAATGCAATTTATCCAATCATGTTTATTTTTTCTTTGAAATCCTAATAATAATGCCAAAAAAACAACTAAAACCCCATGTCTGGTTTTTAATTATTTTTTCGTGTGTGCTGGCTATTTGATTTAGCATGTGGCCTACAGAGTGATTGTGAAATTCCCATACGTGAGAGAAGACTGTTGTGTTTGACAGTTCTTATGCTATTATAGTAGTGACTGCATTGTGCACACACACAGATCTCCTACTATGATGGACTTGTATTAACCACATGGACATTACACTAAAACACATTTATTTTATTTTATTGATACTAGGTTTCTCAGTGCTTTGGCTGTTTTAGCAGAGAGGCCAACACTTTTAGAACATATTCTTGTAACAAGAGAGGTAAAGAGCTGTTGCAGCAATATGCTAGTCAATCAATCAATCAATCAATCAATCAATCAATCAGTCAAACAAACAACCAGTCAATCAATCAACCAATCAATCGATCAATCAATCAATCAATCAATCAATCAATCAATCAATCAATCAGTCAGTCAATCAGTCAGTAAATCAATCAACCAATCAGTCAATCAATCAATCAATCAGTCAATCAGTCAGTAAATCAAGCATGTATCGTCTGACTGACCCTATATTAATTTTTTAAATATTAATTAAATTTTGGTATAAATGATCTTAGATTTGTCCAGTTGGTGCATATCAAGTCAGACTTTGCAAAGATGGAAAATGGAGCATCATTCTAGTGGATGACCTCTTGCCATGTAATAAATATGGGAAACCAGTTTACTCACAGGTAAATTGTTTTGTTTGGAAAGAGGGTATGGCAATGGATGGATAATGCATAAATATGTCTGCAAAACTAAAATTAAGGCAGTATATTAACAACATTGTACCATTTAAAACCTATACTTTTGAAAAAAGTCAGCTGGGACATTCCATTGCCCAGCCAATCAGCATTTATATTTCATTCAATTTCCACATGTAATGTTCCTGGTTTAATTGACATGTCACATCATTTTGTAGGCTCATCGTAAGCAGCTATGGGTACCTTTGATTGAAAAAGCCATGGCTAAATTACATGGATGTTACGAGGCACTGTCAGCCGGCCGGTCTATTGAAGGTCTTGCTACTTTGACAGGAGCCCCTTGTGAAAGCATCATGCTACACAGTAAGAACTTATTCACAATTATGATGAATGCATGTTTTTTGATTATTATGAATGATTCTAAGAAGTAACTTCCATTCACTAAAACAACTCTTTTACAAAACCTGTTCAATATTCTTCAATGATGCAAATCATGATAGAGTCGGTGAAACCACATTTTTTGTTTTTGCCAACCAAACTGAGAGAGACAATCCTCTAATATCAGGGTTATAAAATTTAATTTTGTTCAAATGACTGAGCCCTATCAGACACATTTGTTTATCAATTGATATATATTTTCATTGTGCAGGTCAACAGAATATTGAAGGTGGAGAGAATGAACTAATTGATGTGGATATGATTTGGGTTCAGTTGCTCAGCTCAAGATCTGCTGGGTAAGTGACTTTTTTATATATACATCTTTCATTTTTCATTTCCTAATTCCCTCCATTTATCTGCTCATTCAGCTATTTTCATATAAAGTTCAATTTATTTGTGTTCATTCTGCTTTAGCTATTTGATGGGTGCTTCATGTGGTGGGGATTCCCAGCCTGAAGAAGAAGCAACTTACACCAACGTTGGCCTGCAGACTCATCATGCTTACTCTGTTCTTGATGTAAAAGATGTTCATGGACACAGGTACACATCCACTTCAAGACTCAAATTCATTTGCTACTTCTTGTTTGCATATTGTGCACACCATTATACAGTCCATTGCAACACTGAAATAACCATATTGACAATGCGTTTGGTGTTTTGCATCATTCCATGCTCAATATTATTATTGACACTTTTATTTAATTTGGTTTCACATGATAAATAGTACAGTGGGACCAGTCCTAAGCTATACTATATAGTATTTTCAATTATGAATGTCCATTCAGATTGCTTATTCCTTTCAATGTTCCTTTCAGTGTGTCTATTTCCTATAAGTATAAAAGATCATAACTATTTCAACATTTTGTGACAGGATCCATTTTTGGCTTTTCATTATCAAGTACTTGGTCTCATCTTCGTTGTTATTATTATTATTATTATTATTATTATTATTATTATTTATTTATTTATTTATTTATTTTATTATTATTTTTATTTGTATTGTTAGGCTGCTACGACTGCGTAATCCATGGGGAAGGTTTTCATGGAAGGGTACATGGTCAGATGCATCACCAGTATGGACACCAGAACTAAGACATGAATTAATGGCACATGGAGCTGAGGAAGGCGTCTTTTGGATTTCACTGGATGATTTCATGAAGTATAAAAAACAGTTGGATGTTTCATAGTTCCTCCTATCCTCTCATTCCTGATCATCACTTCCCATCCCATCCCTTGCTTTCTCATCCCATCTCATCCTTTTCTTTCACATCCCTTCCTTTCCCATCCTATCCCTTCCTTTCTGATCCCATCCCTTTCTTTCCCATCCTATCCCTTTCTTTCCCATCCTATCCTATCTCATCCCTTTCTTTCCCATCCCATCCTTTCCTATCCCATCCCTTTCTTTTTATCTCATCCCTTCCTTTCCCATCCCTTCTCTTCCTTTCTTATACTTTCTAATATCCTATCCAATATATCTCCAAATTCATCTCATTTTTTACCATTTTCTTTGTAGTTACTTTGACAGTGTTGATGTATGTAAAGTGAGGGAGGACTGGGCCGATGTACGTGTATCTGGCTGTTTTCCTCCTTCCTCCACTGGACCAGCTAAGGTTGCCATGGTTACAGTTTTTGCACCAACAGAGCTAGATTTATGTTTGTTTCAAGCAGGATTAAGGTATGAAATTGATGTACATGTGTGATGTTCTTTTTTTTGGAAAAGCTCATTTTATATATTTAACTACCAATACCAGAATGCTTTGAGAATAATCTTGGTCATTCAAATTTCCTTTCTCACTTGAGTATAGTAATAAAAACATCTTATTTTACAAAGGTAAGATGGAAAACATCCTGAATATGAAATAGTGTATTGTTTTCTTTACCTGCAGGCTCACACTTGAAGACACACTAATTTCACTTCATTGATTTATCATGTCAGTGGTGGATCTAGGAAAGGGGTGTACACCCCCTCCTGGAAGGATTTCAAGTCCTTGTTTTATCAATTCTTTTCTGGGTAGTACACCCCCTCCTGGTACACTCATTGCATTTCCACGAGTCATTCCATCATTTAATTTAATCCATAAATGTATTTCACTTTTTTAGAGGTGTTGAAGAAAACAAGAAAACTCCACTTGACCTACTCATCATAGTTTGTCGGGCCGTCACTGGTAAAGGAGCAATGCCTAGACCAGTGTCTTATATAATGAGCAGTAAAAGACAAGTCAAGTCCAATGTCACATGTAGTGGAATATTGGAGGAAGGCACTTATATGATAGGTAGGACTTAAGGGCTTCCAGTGACAGAAAGGGTATTGTGTTATTGTTAAGACCTCTGGGCTTCCTGTGGCAGAAAGGGTATTGTGTTATTGTTAAGGCCTCTGGGCTTCCTGTGGTAGAAAGGGTATTGTGTTATTGTTAAGACCTCTGGGTTTCCTGTGGTAGAAAGGGTATTGTGTTATTGTTACGACCTCTGGGCTTCCTGTGCCAGAACGGGTAGTATTGTTGAGACCTGTGGGCTTCCTGTGGCAGAAAATAGGAATGATATGAGAATGGGTATTCTGTTGTAGTAGAAGGTGTCAGTTGTAGTTAGGAGCCTTTTGGCTTCCTGTATTGATGCAGGGTGATAGTTACTGCCTTAGGGATTCCTTTGGTGGAAAGACATCTCAGTTGAAACCCTTTTGTTTCCAATGCTATTCAAGTGAAAGCATTTGGGTCAATACAATGCATACATGATTATTAAATAAAAGAGTTTCTATTTGATTATCTTTAGTGTGTACTGCGTTTAATAAAAGTTTCTATTTAATTATTTTTAGTTTGTACTGCGTTTAATCAAAGTTTCTATTTGGTTTTCTTAAGTTTGTACTGCGTTTAATCATTGGGAAAGTGCTCAAGAGGAAGAGTCTAGACTTGCAGCTATTAAATTTTGTGCTGATGAAGACATGTCTCCTGGCTATGTTTTAGCTGTGCATAGTTCTAAAGCAGTACTAGTTGAACAGCTGCCCATGCCAGCATTCTGCTTAGCTGATTTTATTCTTGATTTAGTCGTCAAAAATGGGCAAAAACATGAGGTAATGCTAATGGTTTGAGTTCATTAACAGGCAGTCTTCACTCCTCTATAGGCGCAACATTACACTTGATGAAATACGACATGAATTTGCAGTACAATAATATTCTTAGTGACAAAAGCACATATTTCAACATACTTGCAATAAGTCAATATTTTCAAGGTTTTTGTAGCTACAGCCTTAAAAGATGTAGCCATACAGTGTCATGACTTTGTAAATAAGCCCATAATATTGAACATTGCAAATTATTGTAATTGTATGATTTTATTCAGGGTATTAATGGTGTAACATGCTATTGTATGGTTTTATTCAGGGTATTAATGGTGTTATATGGTATCACATGGTTTTATTTAGGGTATTACTGGTGTTACATGCTATTTTATGGCTAAAGGTATGGCTGGTTTAGTGGTTGTGGCAGAGAATCGCCTTCCTGGCCATTATCTGTACGTTGACTGTGATTGTAGTGACAGTTTTAATATTGTGTCCACTAGAGGATCTTTGATTGTTGCCGACAGTGTTGCTCCATTGCATAGGTAAGACTACCAGGCTTGTTTATGTATCTGCTTGTTTCTTTGTCTGCTAATTTGATTTTGGCGGTTTGTTTGCTACCTTCTCTTTTAATAAGTTTATTTGTTTGACTGTTTGCATTTTTTTTTTTTTTTTTTGCAGTTTTGTGTGCTTGTTTGTATGTTTGTGTGGTTATTTGCTTGTTTATTTGCATGCTTGTTACGTGTTTGTTTGTTTCTCTGTTTGTTTGTTTGTTTGTTCAAGCGTGTTTGAATGTTTTTTGTATGTTGTTTGTTTGTGTATATAATATATACTTATATTCTCTGTTTGTCTGTCCGTCTATCTGTCTGTCTATTCATTTATTTGTGTTAATTGTTTGTTTGTTTATTTATATTCAATTACCTGATGTTTATTTATTGACATTAATTTTAGACAAGTGCTTATTCTGCTGACCCAGCTCGAGGGTGGTGATGGTTTTGCAGTGTCCCACAAGCTTAGTTTCCGTGTAACAACAGATAGCTACGGACCACATCACATCCCACCTTTAAATGACATTACAAGAGGACTACACATGCCAAGACCACTTTAGAATTGTGTCTTGAATGGCACTATATTGCATAGTAGACTACATATGCCAAGACCACTTTAGAATTGTGTCTTGAAAGGCACTATATTGCATAGTAGACTACATATGCCAAGACCACTTTAGAATTGTGTCTTGAATGGCACTATATTGCATAGTAGACTACATATGCCAAGACCACTTTAGAATTGTGTCTTGAATGGCACTATATTGCATAGTAGACTACATATGCCAAGACCACTTTAGAATTGTGTCTTGAATGGCACTATATTGCATATTATTAACCAGGCACGCCCCAATTCTATTGTTGTATGTGGATTTTGAAAATCAATGGAAGACCGACATTATAAAAGTCGGGGGCGGCATTGATCATCAGCAGGGGAGTGTGGGGCTGAGTTATAAACCCGGGATAGGTCTAGAATTCAAAATTCAAGACTTGCGTCCCAGGTCTATATTTCACAACCACTCTTCTCTGCTGATAATCAAGGCTGCGAGAACTACAATGAAACTAATGACTAATACGATGGGAGAGAAAATCTATGTTTTGCGCTTGATTCTCTACAGGTTCCTCTTTTTCTTTGTTCTCTGATAGTCGTTGCAAAAGCGTATCAATTACATTTCTCAACTCGGACAGTTCTTGAGCAGAGCTATTTTGGGACATGTGTTCTTCTGCGTTGTCTTGCTCCAGTTCTAGCAAACCACCAATATCCTCACCAAAGCCAGGAAGGTGTTGGCTTGAATAATAACCACCATGTTGTGGAGTAATAACTATACTTTTTTCATCGTCGCTTAAACTCATCTTCACCAGTGCAGCTATCACATGCAGACCCGGCTCATTCAAGTTCACTTTGCACAAACTGAACTGTTTCGTTGTGCATATATATCGTTTAACAAAAACACCGCCGTCCTAGCAAAACAAAGTACTCTTTGAACTTGTACTATAATTAGAAAAGATTTTGGTATACAACTGAACAACTTCAAATTGACTATAGAGTGCAAAGAATACATGATTGAAAACGTCATTAAGCTAGTACAAAAATACTGTTGATATCTATTGTAAAATCCGTTCCATTTCAACAAACGCCTCACTGAATACCATGGACTTATAATGCCAATAACATTTCAAAGACCTGATTAAGTCTTGCATAAAAAAATAGAATTGGGGCGTGCCTGGTTGATAAACCGGTTCAAACGCACAGGCTCGGTTTTGCATTGGAATTCAAGACCTCGGCCTGCGGCCCTCGGTCTTGAATTCCAATGCAAAACCTCGCCCTAGCGTTTGAACCCTTATGTAGACTACATATGCCAAGACCACTTTAGAATTGTGTCTTGAATGGCACTATATTGCATAGTAGACTACATATGCCAAGACCACTTTAGAATTGTGTCTTGAATGGCACTATATTGCATAATAGTCTACATATGCCAAGACCACTTTAGAATTGTGTCTTGAATGGCACTATATTGCATAGTAGACTACATATGCCAAGACCACTTTAGAATTGTGTCTTGAATGGCACTATATTGCATAATAGACTACATATGCCAAGACCACTTTAGAATCGTGCCTTGACCACTACTGCAAAGTAGACTGCATTTGCTCAGACCACTTTAGAATCGTGTCTTGAATGGTACTGCATAGTACATTACATATGCCAAGAACCCTTTAGAACTGTGTCTTGACCACTACTGCAAAGTAGACTGCATTTGCTCAGGCCACTTTAGAATCGTGTCTTGGATGGTACTGCATAGTAGACTACATATGCCAAGAACCCTTTAGAACTGTGTCTTGGCCACTACTGCAAAGTAGACTGCATTTGCTCAAACCACTGTAGAATCATGTTTTGAATGGTACATTTCAGTTTTATATTTTGTTCAGTTTGATGTAAGGGGAACTCGGGACAAAACAAAATGGCAGGAAGCCGATACAAGCTAAAATAAACGGCGTCTGGAGCTGAATTCTCTATTGGCTGCATATGTATGTGTCATTACAACTTCATATTGCATTGGTAAAAATATGTACATCCCTTGTGAAGTTTCAGATACCAAATTTGTCAGTTTTATGTTTGATATTCAATGAAGCTAGATCATTTTAAGTTTTGCTTTCAAGTCGAAGTCAATGAAGATGGAATTCAGCAATCTTCAGTCGGAAGATACTTGAAAGATTCTTGATAGAACTTGTCAGTCTGGTTTTGACTTGTAATGGTCTTGACCACGAATAGAAATATTAAACTAATGAAAAGCACACTAAACTAAATTATTTAAGGTACTAAAATAACGTTAAGAACATTAACAAAAACAAGTAGCGCTTTACATTAGGGAATTTTAATTTCAATGGGAAATAAAATAATTTAAATTAAATGTTAAAAATAGAAATTAATTTTATGAGTATTTGTTGAAAGAATTCTGTTAAGACTAATATATTTAAGTCGGAAGTACTTACAGGATTTATAACGAAGCAAGAATGCCCAAACGGTTAACTGAACCATGTGTTAAACTGCTTTAACCACTAATACGGCACTTGCAAAAGTTGTAAAAAAGTTGAGTTATTTTGGCTTAACAATAAAACACAAGCGTGTGAATTATCAATAAAGAATTGATTCAAAGGATTTACAATTATTACTCGTATTAGTGTGGTTAGTTGGATGTAATTTATTTTTCAATGTATGAAGTTTAACGTATATTATGATAGATATATGATATGTTTTAAATATCCTTAGTATTGAAAACTGATAAGTATTTATTAAATATCAAGTATTGAGAATTTCAGCCATGTGAATTTTTTTTATCATAAGATCAACAGCTTAACTGCTCTTGAATATCCGCAGAGAAAAATAGTTAAATTAACAAATGTGTTCTAATTACTTGATATTTCTATATATAATTTTTATAGCTCATATTGCTTAAAATTCAAATATATCTTACAACTCAACAGATTTCGTGATGTCATCAATTTTCGAATTGTATAAACTAAGAAACAGGAATAATTTCATAAATAGACTAAGCTATAATAGAACTTCTGGCTGTGAACTTAAATAAACAATAGACCTGCCAAGAACATTATCCAAGCCACCAGCGTTTTGCAGTCAACCATCAAAGCCCCTGAAACTGTAATTAACGAGAAATCAGTAACGCCAACTACTGATGGAGGGCGAGTCATAGCTGGACCAAGCTGGGCCCGATTTGGAAAACAACTACAACAAACGGTAAGGCGCGCGGGGAAATGACGGTAAAAGTGGGTGCAGCATTATTCTGCAATCGAATTCCAGTGACAAGCGCTTTTATAACAATTGCTTCAGTTCTGGACAAGACGGGCTGTCGTAGTGGTAATAATGTGGATGGTAATCGGCAATGGTAATTGTAGTGTCGTGTGCGTGGTTGGAATGGTATTGTTGGTTATGGTCGGGATGATTGTGATGACATCGGTATCAACCTGTGCAGTGGACGACAGCTAGTCATAGAGCACAGTCCCAGAGGCGGATCCAAGGGGGAGGGGAGGGGCATGAGGCCCAGTACTCCACCCATTTGATTCAGTTTTGTAGATAATCCTTTTAATTTTTGATTGATGATCACTATTTTTTTTAAATTTCGTCCCCCACCCCCTTCTCCAACATTTCTGGATCCGCCCTGAGCCCGATAGCTAGAATCATCTTACCGGCTCTCAGTGCAGTCCTAGAAAAAACTTCATATTCTGCTTTGAATCCATGTTTTCCAGCATGAATCGTTTGATATCGATCGCTTACGAAGCGTACAAACAATTTTCTCCTTTTAGTAGAGAAAGCGACAGGGACTGAGGTAGATCGGCACAATCTCGCCGACAATGTTTGCGCATTGAGTTGTACACTGTCAGTAATTTCAATAAAGTCTGTACAGTTAGGGTCCATATGCAGTGGTGTCGAGAACGTAAGATTGATACGTGCCCCTGGAGGAGCCTTGATGACCCAGAAACAATCGACCTCACCAGGGTAGGGGTGGGGGTATCGTGGACTAGTTATGACTCCTGAAGAACTTTGAAGTTCTTTGTAGTTTGGACATTGATCTAGAAAGAAGTAAATAAAAGAAAAAACACATCACTCTCATTTCGTTGTTCAAGACAATCAAAGCATATTTAGCGTCTATCAACTGGACATTAATATTAAAGCAGCCGCGCGATATGACTGCGCACAATGCTCTGAACATATTCAAAACAACTTGTCAGTGACTATGCTACCAACAAAGTCGATCAGCAATGTGAATCCGTTATTAACAACATGCAGTCAGTAGAACAAGTGTAACGTGCTTTATAAGAATCGAGTGTTCATTATATAAACTAACCTTCTAGAGATGGCGTTGCAATGTAATGAGCTTTGAATCCTTTGTGACTTTCCTCGTCGTCACTTGTAAACTCTACGACAACAAAGTTTTGCTTCAAGTAGATAGGAGATGGTGGTATTTCACCGCAGTATTTACGATATGACAAATCACTATATCTAATCTTCTTATTCACACCAAGATAGTCGCATCTGCAATCTTTTGAACATCCGTCGATCTTGAAATCTCTTCTTTTGAACGTGATGAGCACGTGGTGATCACGTGGTACTTGGATGATCCACGTGCATTTCCTACTGTTGCCATAGTTGTAGGGGAAGAATGGTGACGAGAATGACCCTTTGGTTGTTGACAAGTGTTTCATTACTGGACATGGACCTGCAAAACGATGAAATCATAGCAATAAAAATCGTTTAGTAATAAGGAATGGCATATTTGATGGCGCCCAAGCGCAACATTTTTGCTAGAAACTTTAATTTGTCAATGACCTCATATAGACACACCTTAGCGCGCGATTTATTGAACTTTATGTCCAAAAATTACATAACTATTGAGTCCATAAGTAGTCCATTTTAAAGCACGTTTACCTGTGCAAGAATACGCTGAAATTCGCTTGTTCTCACCACTGAGCATATACATATTCCCGCTAATTCAAAATGTCATCACCTTTGGAAGCATACGTTCATTAGGTTTTTGCTATAGTCATCTATATCTGTCACTGTTGGGTATTATAGTAACAATTTCCAGCATTTGAAAATTAAGAAGAAATTAACATGTTCCTCTCACCTTCACTAAGTCCAGTTGTTGTAAACTTAGCGAGAAACTCCACCGAGTTGCCAGATGGTAAACTTTGCAGTGTAACAGTCAGAAAACGGCCTTCGGAGTATAACGCAATAGGTGGCTCCAGGAATGGATTGCAGTATCGAGCAATGACTTGCCTGTTTTGAAACCGTCCTTCCATCACACGCACGTTGTTATAGAAACACGAGTCATTTACACGAACAACAAATAATTCCAGTTTGATCCGGTGAACCTTCGGTGCTGTTAGCACCCAGGTACAGACTTGAACAGGCGCGACGGGACTGGCTAGCCAACCTGGATTTGTGATGGTAAGGTTGGTTCTGTTTGCGTTACATTCTGTGAAATAAGAAAAGACAGGCAGAGTAGCAGATCGTGATAATCATAATAAAAATACATTTTATTAAAACCCCGAAAATCTTTCATTCTAAGACTCTTTTACCAAGATGCTGTACATGATGTGATAAATATGTGAGGTGATGGATTATATATATCAGTTGTGATAACTTAAAACGGGTCTATCTGGCGAAGACCCTTTTGATGCATCTTTTTCGTTTTTCACTTTTCTTTCTTTCGAAGTCAATGTTTCTCAGTTGAGAAACCCTTAGACCCTTTTTAGGTAATCACGACTCTTATTGTTATGATGTAGTTATGCGCATGTTCAAGACGGAGAATATCCGTACAGATTCATTCTTACCTATGTCTCGATGTACGCATGCTCCTACAAACAAATCCTTCCCGCTGACAGTAGGATCGCCGTACGAGTACATTTTGACCAGATCCAGTAAAGTAGTTGGCAGTGAGCTCCACTGTATCTCAATCGTAGCATTATATAAACATCCAATAAACTTGTTGTGCTGATCACCACCGATAATTATTCTATCTGGTTTACTTAACGATGGTTTTTGTATAAAATTCTTCACGGTGTGTTTGAAAGTTTCACTACCGTCGACATTGTATCTAATAGTGCTACCATCTTTGTGTAGAATTACATAATGGCGATATCCGTCACAGAACGACTTGGTATTTGGTGCTTTTAACGTGTGACTAAATAGCCCATCTAGTACTTGATAATCAAAGACTAGTTCAGTAGCAGAGATCAGTGTTAATTTATAGTAATTTTGTTGGATATCTCGACTTGGTATATCAAGCAGATTTCCCTTACATTTTGGCGTCGAGAAACCAATCGTGATGATTGCTTTTGTTGACGTTTCTGTTTTAGGAAATTTATAGGTTAACCTACTTGAACTTGTGCGGAATGATATTGCCACTATGAAGAGAAAAGATTATAAAAATAGTTTAGTTTAATTTAGTTTATTAGATTGTTCCCTCAAAGGAAGAGTGCTAGGGACGCCAATTTCTCCTCATCAATTATTTAAAAACCATGAGTGTTGGTCTGGCCATGGGGATCGAGACAACCAACTGACCAAATGGGCGGCGACTAAAGTAATGATAATGGTGGTGATGGTGCGTTGATGGTGATGGTATAGTAGCGTTGATGGTTTGTGACGATATTGATGATTGTTGTCTTGCTATGATGACAATCGTAACAGTGATATTGATTGATGATGATGATTGGGATGATGGTGATTGGGATGGTGATGGGGATGATGATAGATTGTAGCGTTGGCTATTGTAATGCGCAAGTGAACATGAAACTTCCGCAATATATTATTATTATTATTATTATTATCATTATAATTATTATTATTATCATTATTATTATTATTATTATTATTATTATTATAATTATTATTATTATCATTATTATTATTATTATTGACACTTTTATTGAATTTGGTTTCACATGATAAATAGTACAGCGGGACCTGTCCTAAGCTATACTATATAGTATTTTCAACTATGAATGTCCATTCAGCTTGCTTATTCCTTTCAATGTTCCTTTCAGTGTGTCTATTTCCTATAAGTATAAAAGTTCTTAACTATTTCAACGTTTTGTGATAGGATCCATTTTTGGCTTTTCATTATCAAGTACTTGGTCTCATCTTCGTTATTTTCTGTTAAATATTCGTTAAGATCATTCTTCAGGCTTTGATGGTATTCTGCTAGAAAGTCAAAAACTACATTAACTTGGTTGACTTTGTAGTCTGGGTACTGGTGTTTCATACCCGCCCTAAGTTCCCTGTATTTATCCTGCTTATACAATTAATCCTATACCACAAACAGTTCCCTCGATTAGTAGCCATGTCTTCTTCTCCTTATCCATTACTGCAATATCAACCTTGTTAGCGTTGTTCTCCGGCTTTTTCTCCATATAAAATTCAATGTTCCAATTTATTTTGGCTAGTGTGTTCTCTATGACCGGTATGGGTGGTCTTTGTTGGTACCAAGGTCTCTTGTGATCACTTTCTTCCTTGAAACCATAGGCTGAGAGTAGGTAGTGGTAGTAAGGTCTCAGCATTTTGTCGTGTCGTGAAGTGTAAAGAGACTGAGCTATATGTGAGCATGCACTCATTATATGGGTGACAGTCTCTTGCTTTTGAGAGCACATTCTGCAACTCAGGTCTGTTATGTGTTGCTGCAACTTAGCCTTTTGATATGTTTTAGTTGGAAGGAGTTGCTGTCGTATGTTGGTATTTACACTGTATACGATGTCAGGTACGTTTCTCCATTTTTGTAGTAAATTGCATACGTCATAAGCCATTTCTTTGTCTTCGTGCTGTGTTGTTGTGAATGCGCCAAGCCATTTTTGTTCTGTGATCTCCTTCATATAGATGCTGTTTTTTGCTTGAGTTAGGAATTCTGAGATGTGCTTTGGACTTGCCTGTTGGACTTCGATGGTTTTTTGCTCTTCATTTGTTAGAACTGTTTTAGTTTCTTCAAATTCTATGGTGACTCCAAGGTCTTTTGCGTATTTTGTTGCATCTTTAAATACTGACCTAAATCCTTTAGCAATCTTCATCTCTTCAAATCTTTGTACTAGTTGAAGTCGTGGATCTTCATTTCTCATAAGGTAATTGGATACCTTAACTTTGGTGATCTTGTAAGTTGTTTCAATCTCTTTTAGGCCTTGACCTCGCTGATAGGTTGGTAAGTATACTATATTATTATTATTATCATTATTATTATTATTATTATTATTATTATTATTATTATTATTATTGTTATTATTGTTATTATTGTTATTATTGTTATTATTGTTATTATTATTATTATTATTATTATTATTATTATTATTATTGTTATTGTTATTATTATTATTATTATTATTATTATTATTATTTATGACGGTTGATATTGATGATAACATTTGGGTAAGGATGATTAATTGACTATGTACATCGCACATTTCTGCTCCTATTTCGGTTTTTGCATGTGGAGGAATGTTTTGGCAGAAGCACTGCCAGCCGATTTGTTATTTAATACTTTTAATAGCGCCAGTATCAAGCAGGGATTAGGTTTGAACGCTCTAGAAGGCTAGTTCAAGAGATTGCAAATTGTTGTTGTTGAGACAGTTTGCTCCAGGCATTTAACTGTTTGCATATTTTAATATCTAGTTGGGAATCAATAAAACATTATTACCTTGAATTTGGCTACCATGAATTGAAGTAACAATACCTGGTAGAAATAGAATAGAATAGTAAAATAAATAGATTGACCAACATCCTTGACGACCGTTCCGCTACATTTAATAATAGTTGATTAGCACAAAAAAGGTAATTGAAACACACATAATGAAAAAAAGTAAAACGAAATTTTTTTTTTCGAATCTTCCAAGTAAACAAGCTAGGTAAATGTTTCGGCTCTTGAAAATACCCCACAGAACTATCGCATTAATTTTCTTTCCTCTTTCAAAAAAATCTTGTAAAATTTTCTATGAAAAATTTTATCTGTTGATTTAATTATAATAATCTACTTAATATTTTTATCGTTTCGAAAATGCCAACAAGATTTGATAACAAAAGCAAATATATTTTCAAGATGGCGGTAAATATTTTTGGTATAAGCTGGAAGATGACAGACCTTTTGACTACAACACCTGACAATTTTATATTTTGTTGAAATGACTCACTATTTTTCATTGTTTTCAATTATTGAAGGTCTAATTTGATAGATCAGACTGCTTCAGGGTTGGTGCTAGCTAATGGTATACGATTTACTGAACAGTTCTTCAAGTGAAGCCGTTTTTTTTAATACGTGACGAAATGCGAACAGCAAGATGTTACCCAGATTCTACTTACTTATTTATAATGTTTTTACAATATGCTCGGCGACATTTATTTGACTTTGATCCTTGGGGTTTAGTTGAGAGTGAAATAGTTTAGCTTTTTTTCTGAAAATATGGTTATAATTTGCGGTGGAAAATTAGCTTTTGCTGCCTTCTTTTAATCAGCATTGACTTCAGCATGAGATGCTTCTTGAAGAGACAAATAAAAAATAACATTTTAGCTAGTTTTTTTAATTGATTTTTTTATAACTATTAATATTCACTTTTTGATATAAGTAGGTATTTCTCAAGAAACACGATGAATTTATTTGAGGATTTTCCGAATTCGGTATTCTCACATAGGTATTTTCACCTTCAGTTTCATTGCGGAAAAGCGGAGACTGACTCAACGACATCCCCAAAAAAGCATCTGTTTGTTTATGAATGTGGTCTGCAATATTTGATCGTCAGATTTGTAAATTTGTTCAAAATGAAAATTATTTTGCTAACGGTTCAGTCGGCCGTGTTTTATTTGCCATTTCAATACAAAAAAATGCGAAGGAATTCAACAATTCATCAGTTTATCGTATTTTATCCTAATTGACCTAAAGGTTCATTTTACTGCTTACTATTAAAACACATATTTTTGTTTGCGATAATGTACAAAGTGCATTTAACATTTGACTGCTTTTTAAGCGTTTCGCCGCGATTTCGTTTACGGCGATTTAGTGGAGAATCTATATTCAAGGTAAAAGTGTGTACAATTTTGAGTTATCGACTGAAAAATACATTTTATAATACAAACTTGTAAGTTAAACATATCTGAAATACAGCTTTCTTGTCGAAATGTTTCGAGTAATTTTTCTCACATAAAAAATAGGAATGAAAACCATTTGTCAGGGCATATACTTACTAATCCATACAAGAAAACGTGAAATATACTTCAAACTTGCCATATCACTCTCAACAGTTAACGATTTAAGGCTGTTTTAGCTACATTTCTCACTTAGTTCCAGCGAATGCTTCAGTAACTGCTCTCTTTGAGGTACTCTTGGAGTAAGTATAGATATATGGCTTGGTTTTCAATATTTGTTTTGTGATCTCGCCAATCCCCTACTGTTGGCACAGTGGCAAATTCATGAAAAATTTATAGATCATTCCTCCATCGTGATTAGTATTTCATTTTGATATGCCAAAAGCAATGATCAAGACGTTTAATATGTTGATTTTTGTTAATTGTTAATAAGCAACTTGTACAAAAAGGCGTCAATAAAATCTTATTATCCAAGATGGTTGTATAAGTGAGATATCATCTCATATCCAGTTTGCATTAAAGCTTTTAAAATAACATGGGACTTTTAATCTGAAAATGATATTAGATCGGCATAAAAAGATAGAATTGAGAGACACTGACGAAAAAAGAAAGGAATCCAAAAAAGTATATAACAACAAATTCAAAAGATAAAAAACAAACAAACAAAGCTCACTTGATTTCTGTAGCAAGAAACTTCCATTTGTTCACCACAAGAAATGCAAAGTAATAATAATAATAATAATAATAATAATAATAATAATAATAATAATAATAATAATAGATAAATAGATAAATAAAAAAATCGCCCCCACCAGCACAATGCACCTCGAGACACTATACAAACGCTTCAACAAAGGAGGCCCACGGCAGTGTGATGCTACACCAACCAAACGAAGCCTGCACACACAACACACCACCTTCTACCAAAGGAATCCCACACATCAATTAAATAGACTTAAACATGTAGAAATTTAATTGCAAATTGTGATTTATTATATCATTAATAAACAACTATAAACTTCTTGTCTTCTAAATTTATAAAATCTGAGTAACTCAGTAAAGGATATTAAAAACAACAATAACCCATCAAAATTCCTTAAAAATGCACTATTTTCGACCACAATAAAGCTGGATTATACCCTATCAAAATCACTCAAAACCTACCATTCTCGACCAAAATGCATGGACTATAGCTCATCAAAATCACTCAAAATGCGCTATTTAAAAAAAATGCATGGACTATATCCCACCAAAATCACTCAAAATGCGCCATTTTCGACCAAAATGCATGAACTATATAGAACCAAAATCAATTAAAAAAATCATTTCCGACCAAAATGCATGGACTATAGCCCATCAAAATCATTCAAACGTGAATATTTTCTAACAAAATGCATAAACTATAGCCCATCAAAATCAATCAAAATGCACTATTTTCGACCAAAATGCATGGACTGTAGTCCATCAAAATCATTCAAAATGCACTATTTTCAAACATTTTGCATGGACTTTGGCCCATCAAAATCACTCAAGATGCGCAAATTTCGAAGAAAATGCATGGATTATAACCCATCAAAATCACAAAAAATGTACCACTCTCGACCACAGCGCAAGGACCATAGCACACCATAATCGATCAAAACGCGCCATTTTCGACCAAAATGCATAGACAATAGCCCATCAATATCACTCAAAATGCGCTATTTTAAAACAACATGCATATAGCCCATCAATATCACTCAAAATGCGCGACTTTCACACACATGCATGCACCATAGCCAATCAAAATTACTCAATATGCGCCATTTCCGACCAAAATGCATGGACTATAGCCCATCAAAATTACTCAAACATGAACATTTTCGACCAAAAATCATGGACTATAACATATCAACCACCACTTTCGTTGCAAAAAAAAAACGGAATATAGCCCATGAAAATCACTCAAAATGCGCCCATCAAAATGAGCCATATTCGACCAAAATGCATGGACTATAGCCCATTAAAATCACTCAAAATGAGCCATTCTCGAAAAAAATGCATGGACTGTAGCTCACCAAAATCACTCAAAAGGCGCCATTTTCGAACAAAATGCATGGACTATAGCCCATCAAAATCATTAAAAAACACCATTTTCGACAAAAATGCAAGGACTACGGCACATTAAAATCACTCTAAATGCGCTATTTTCAAACAAAATTCATGGACTATGGCCAATCAAAATCACTAAAAATGTGCAATTTTACCAAAAATGCATGGACAATAGCCCAAGAAAATCACTCAAAATGCGCAAATTTCGAACAAAATGCATGGACTATAGCCCATCAAAATCACTCAAAATGAGCCATTCTCGACAAAAATACATGGACTATAGCTCACCAAAATCACTCAAAATGCGCCATTTTCGAACAAAAGGCATGGACTATAGCCCATCAATATCAACCAAAATGGGCGATTTTGACGGAAATGCATAGACTATACCCTATCAAAATCACTTAAAATGCGCCATTTTCGAACAAAACGCATGGACTATAGTCCCTCAAAATCACTCAAAATTTCAGCATTTTCGACCAAAATGCATGGACTATAGCCCATCAATATCACCCAAAATGGGCCATTTTCGACAAAAATGCATGGACTATAGCTCACCAAAATCACTCAAAATGCACCATTTTCGAACAAAATGCATGGACTATAGCCCATCAAAATCACTCAAAATGAGCCATTCTCGACAAAAATACATGGACTATAGCTCACCAAAATCAATCAAAATGTACCATTTTCGACCAAAATGGATGGACTATAGCCAATCAAAACCACTCAAAATGAGCCATTTTTAACAAAAATGCATGGACTATAGCTCACCAAAATCACTCAAAATGCACCATTTTCGAACAAAATGCATGGACTATAGCCCATCAAAATCACTCAAAATGCGCCATTTTCGAACAAAATTCATGGACTATAGCCCATCAATATCACTCAAAATGCGCCATTTTCAAACAAAATGCATGGACAATAAGCCAAGAAAATCACTCAAACTGCGGAAAATTCGAACAAAATGCATGGACTATAGCCCATCAATATCAACCAAAATGGGCGATTTTGACGGAAATGCATAGACTATACCCTATCAAAATCACTTAAACTGCGCCATTTTCGAACAAAACGCATGGACTATAGTCCCTCAAAATCACTCAAAATTTCAGCATTTTCGACCAAAATGCATGGACTATAGCCCATCAATATCACCCAAAATGGGCCATTTTCGACAAAAATGCATGGACTATAGCTCACCAAAATCACTCAAAATGCACCATTTTCGAACAAAATGCATGGACTATAGCCCATCAAAATCACTCAAAATGAGCCATTCTCGAAAAAAATGCATGGACTATAGCTCACCAAAATCACTCAAAATGTGCCATTTTCGAACAAACTGCATGGACTATAGCCCATCAAAATCATTAAAAAACACCATTTCGACAAAAATGAAAGGACTACAGCACATTAAAATCACTCTAAATGCGCTATTTTCAAACCAAAATTCATGGACTATGGCCCATCAAAATCACTCAAAATGTGCGATTTTACCAAAAATGCATGGACAATAGCCCAAGAAAATCACTCAAAATGCGCAAATTTCGAACAAAATGCATGGACTATAGCCCATCAAAATCACTCAAAATGAGCCATTCTCGACATAATAATATGACCATCAAAAATCCTCGATTCTGATTGGTTGGCTACTTTGTGCTTTATCTGAAAGCACTGTGCAAAAAGTTGAAATCACCGTGCAAAAAAGTTGAAATCACAGTGCAAAAAGTTGAAATCACTGTGCAAAAACGTGAAATCACCTGCTCTGATTGGCTAAAAAGCTTTGCGCTGACGCAAGAACTTTTGCTACAGCTCGGACGGTTTTTGAGAAAGTAAAATAATGGCGGCTAAATATTTTACCATTTTTATTTTTAGGCATCAATAAAATTATAAAATAACACAATTTGAAATCAAATATTACAAAAATGAATAGAAAGCTAACAATCTGATGTGCATTAATACTTTTGGGTTGAGGAATAATTTGTTTTTACTCAAAAATCAATGTTGTCCTGTTCGTTGAGACGGGCTCACATTGACTGACCTTTTGGTTGATAAATCCGTATGCAAACTTAAGTACAAAATATCCTAAGTAAGATTAGACATCAAAATAACACCAGAGACTTCCACCTAGTTGTGATAATCCCAGACTGGCAATTATAATTCAGCAATTCAAGTTCTTTCGGGAACTATTACAACTGCAAACCGACTTGTGATCTCGTTTCGCCGATTCGACTTTGTTCTTGTTTACTACCAGATTAAAAGACAGTGTAGGCTGTAGATTTCGTTTCAATGCACATTTCCACTATACAAGGACACAGCATTTATAATCTGGAGACTAGAAGAATATGTCAAATAAAATAAAAAAGGTAGTTTGAGTGAAAAAATGAAAACTAAAAAGGGTTTTACAAATAATCTCTTTTGCTAAAAAGACTCTGATGTTGTGGTCAGTTTTCACTACGCTCACCGAGTTTTTGATGAAACAAATTTAAAACTGATAAAATATTAACAAATTATAATACATACCTGTAGGGAAAGATGCAAAATTTCCTTTATTTCTGCCAGTAAAAGTGCATGGTTTTTTCATCGTTGCTTTTTCATCGATGGCGTACGTGTTGAATGAAAGTTTTGTAAACTTACCACTTTTCTTGAAACATGTTGTGAGAATTTAGATTTTTTGTATTTTCAAAAATTTATAAACCAAAATATCTATTCATTTTCTATTATATCAGTGTTTCAACTGTTCCAACCGTACATTGATCACGGACAGATAGAAAATTAAAAAGTGTGTACGTTGTTTCATGATTTTTGATCGTCAAAATGTTTACATTTGCTTCGCGCGTAAGAGGAATTCGTTTTTTGATCAAAAGATTTTTGATGGTCATATTATTAAAAGGAAATCAAATGGTTTCTCGTGCAATTTGAAAAAATCATCACTCGTGAAGCTTCAAAATTAAGAAAAATTGCACTCGCCTAGGAAGGCTCGTGCAATTTAACATCTTAATTTTGAAGCTTCACTCGTGATGATTTTTTCCAAATTGCACTCGAAACCATTCGATTTCCTATACAAAATACATGGACTATAGCTCACCAAAATCAATCAAAATGTACCATTTTCGACCAAAATGGATGGACTATAGCCAATCAAAACCACTTAAAATGAGCCATTTTTAACAAAAATGCATGGACTATAGCTCACCAAAATCACTCAAAATGCGCCATTTTCGAACAAAATGCATGGACTATAGCCCATCAAAATTATTAAAAAACACCATTTTCGACAAAAATGCAAGAACTACAGCACATTAAAATCACTCTAAATGCGCTATTTTCAAACAAAATACATGGACTATGGCCCATCACTCAAAATGTGCGATTTTACCAAAATGCATGGACTATAGTCCGTGAAAATCACTCAAACGTGAACATTTTCGACCAAAATGCATGGACTATAGCCCATCAAAATCACTTAAAAGGCGCCATTTGCGAACAAGATGCATGGACTATAGTCCCTCAAAATCACTCAAAATTCAGCATTTTCGACCAAAATGCATGGACTATAGCCAATCAAAACCACTCAAAATGAGCCATTTTTGACAAAAATGCATGGACTATAGCTCACCAAAATCAATGAAAATGTACCATTTTCGACCAAAATGCATGGACTATAGCCCATCAAAATCACTCAAACATGAACATTTTCGACCAAAAATCATGGACTATAACATATCAACCACAATTTTCGTTGCAAAAAAACACGGAATATAGCCCAAGAAAATCACTCAAAATGCGCAAATTTCGAACAAAATGCATGGACTATATGCCCCTCCACTTTTCCCCATAGGGGGAGGGGTGGGAACGAATGTACTTATGATACAATATAAGAGGGACACAAAGGCCTTCTCTGCTCTGTTGCCAAGTGTTATCAAAGACGAGCATCAAGACCTTTAAAAAGTTATGCAACGAATAGTAGCAAAAATAGACGACGGACGGACAGACTGTTGTCTGACTAATGGATGAAGAGAACACAACAATAAGAATGACAGATAGACAGACAGACACACAAACAGACAGACAGACAAATATACCGGTCAGTGTAAACCAGCCATGAGTAAACGAAGTTAAGCAAATTAAATCAAAGATCAAAATTGGCAGAAATTTCTTTGGCTTGAATTGTATTGTCTAAGATATCTAGATCTTTGACTACACTAATTTCAAAACTCTTTTCACATGAAAAATTATCACAATGTTGTGGATCAATACTCGGTGCTAATCATAGGTGCTAATGACTTGTAAAAACCGGTTGTTGTTCTGTTTCGCTGTACTAGAAGAACTTGGAAATAAAAGAGCAGTTTTGAGACTTTAAAAGTTTTCATATTAAATTCAACTAAAACATCAAATGGCATGAAAAAATACTTCGTGCGTCGAATAAAACTAAGTTATTCAAGTATATGATAACACCATGCGAATGGCTACCTATAGTTTTGTTATCCGAAGTAGTTTGGACATCATTAGTATGTTGGCCCTTAAACCTTCTTTGCAATCGTTAATTAGTACTATTATCGTTTGCGTTCTTACTGAGGTACTAAAGTTTAAAGAAGATTAGAGTGTCTGGATGGAAAGCTTACCTCGCTAAGATCCTAGAATACTGACATACCGACTTTGGCTCTAGCTAACAATGTGACCTAGGAAGATTAACGACCCAACTAGATGTTAAGTGAATACATGATAAAGTCTTTATGAATAGAACATCGCTGGGTTTTTAATCAGTTGGAACACGACAGAGCAGCGAGCTCAAAAGCAAACACAGGAGTGCAGAAGGCTTAACGATTAAAAAGTACAGCTCACTGAAACCGTAATTGGCGCCCATACGGAATATAGTTCTCATGGCTATGTTGAAACACGCAGTTATTGGTAAGTTGGGAAAATTTTGACTTAAATGTTGTAGACATGGAGGTGCGCTAAGTTTCACACTGAAGAACCAGCGAAATGTTGAGTTTTTAAGAATACCCTGACACTGATAAACAGTCTCACAAAAGAAGAAAATATAATACGGTTTGTTATTTTAATTTTATATTCTGTTCCGGTTAAGGTCAAAGTGAACACTTGTCTCTAAAGACAAGGAGTACCATTGCTCATCTTTCATTTTCTCAAACGTTTGACTTTCATAGCTGTCTGTTGTTGTACGGTAAGTGAAAGTCGTGTTCATTCAAGAACTTTGATTTTGAAGAGTTCTTTTTTAGCTTTAACCACATTGAAACTGAAGGAAAAAGTCCTTGAAAGATCTTTCCGAGTGCAGGCACTCGTGGATACATATACTTGAACTTCCTCAGTTTTAAAATAATTACGTTCTACAGTACAGTACTGTAAGTCTTTAGTGCCTCAAGGCATTGGTACTTTTGTTGTACATATTCTTGTCCAGTTAAAACTTTGACATACTTTAATGATGAATTCAACGGTCCTTGAAGTCCTTAGAAAAAAGTGGCCAAAAAAAGCAACAACAAAAAGAGAGAGAGAGAGAGAGAGAGAAAAAAAAGAAAAAAAACAATGTTTTAAATACCCGTAAAATGGAATAGTCATTGTAATAGTCGTTGCCGCACGAGTGTCGAGATGTTTTTTTTAATCTTTTGTTTTGTAACAACGACTTAAATTGCTTCACAAACTATTCCAATCGCGCTGGTACTTAACATACAATTATACGAAATCTACTGCAAGCTATACACAGAGTTGAAAGATGTCGAAACAATTGATGTGAATCACTGAGCTAGCCATCTCCTGCTGACACCGAAAACGATCGATACTAGCTCCTGGAATTTGTTTTATGGAAAAAAACGATCAAACTCGCTCAAATCCAATTGACATATCAATTACATCTTTAATTTTTCTCTACAATCATGTACAGGCAACATAAATTAATGTTGTACAAATAATTGACGAAAACTTGACCATATCTAAAACTCTACATTTTTTCTCTTTCTCCTTGTTCGTAGCAGGAGTCACCTTTTCAACTCATATCATAGATATATCCTGCTTAAAACCTAGTAATGGACACACAAATCACATCCAAAAACCTCTTATCAGTTGACAGTGTTTAGTTGTGGTTCTTAATACTAAAGTATGATTGACAATCACATCGCAACTACGCAAGTATTATCACATGCTGTATTAGATATGCCATGATAAAATGCCCAAATCTCTTAGATTGTCTTATTAATTCATGGTTGATAGCGTAATCCCACAATTGGTCCGACAGAACATTTTCTTATAATAAGCTTAACTTGGCGGAAATCCAGCTTGGGTTAGAAAGCAAAACTCTTAGAGTCGGACAAGTCAAAACGAGAGTGAAAACAATCTTACAATGCCATCGATACATTTCCAGAACAGAATATATAGGACTTACACGTAAACTAGATCTTCTTAGGTGGTAAGGCTCTTAGAAACTGAAAAATGTCAGAAATGATTTGCATACGATCAAGTTTCGTCTTCTGGAAAACCTTTCTATTCTCCTTGTTACGTTGTCCTCCATATTCTTCAAGCTCGATCTATCTGTTCTTTTTTCTCTTTTTTTCTTCTTCTTCATCTTTTTCGTCTTTGATTTCTTCCATCTTTTCTTGATCTTGTTCTTCCTTTTGTTCTTTTTGTGCTCCTTAATCCCCTCTTCTTCCTTCTCTTCACGAGATACCATCTTTCAAAACACATCTATGCTAGTCCACTAAGTTATTACTCTGGCTTCAAAGAAGACCAAATCTAGTCGATGTTTTTGGTTGTTCTCAAAAATGTGCTCCATGAGTTCAGTCCAATCTATGTTGTCATCAGCAAATCACCGCGGAACTTCACCCAAACTCTTTCCTTACAGTAACTTTTTCCCTTCCCTCCCCTCCCCTTACCACCCCTCCCCTCCCCTCCCATCCCCTCCTCACTTACGATCAATCCTTTACTATCCATACTTGTCAGCTCTCACAATGAAGTTTTTTAATCGGTAAATAAAAAGGAAAGAAGCATGCAAAGATTTTTTTAAAAGATGCGAGCAAATTAACAGTTATTATCAGAATGAGAAAGAAAAGAAAAAGAGTGGGAAAATGAAACATGCAATAAAAAAATAAAAAAATGAAAATAAAACAGAGAGAAAGAAAGATAAAAAAAGGAAAAACAAATAGATGAAACACGTAATCTCTTTCATTTAAATCGTGTCATTAATCACATTTCTTAACAAGTATTTATACTTTGTTTTTACTCCAGACAAAACACGTTCGGTTTAGAGTCTAATCAAGATTAGTGATTGGATTGTGTTGACCCTGTGGGGTGGTGTTGATCTCCGCCTCTAACATAAACTATATTGAGTGTTTTTTTAGATAGGTCTCATTATATCAACAGTCCTTGCCTGCGTAGACTGGCTCTCAGGAGGAGAGGGGAGGGGACTTTCCTCTCCCCAGTACCTCTCTCCTCCCAAAGAGCAAAGCTACACCATTTCATTTTGTTTCAATTTTCTTCCTGTGTTTTTTATATTTCAGTAAATAGTTTATTTTAGAGATTTTTACATGTGGGTTTCATTGAATTTATTTCATTGTTGTATTTCTTTATTCATTTTTATTTTTTGGTTGTTGTTGTTGTTTCGAAATCGATTGTTTTTTTTCCCTTCTATTTCCTTCTCCTCTCCTCTCCTCTCCTCTCCTCTTCTCTTTCATTAAGTTTTGTTCCGAGACTAAACTGAAGTGTCTTTTGTTAGGTTAAGTTTATATTATATAAGTGATATTGACAGTATATACTAGATGACTGATATTCGTAAGTTCTGAAACTCCCTTAGGCTATCGATATTATTTATTTGTTCAAATTTGTAAGTTTTAGTACCAAGACTCTTCAAATGATTGACATTTTTACCGGATTTTACTTCAACATAATATAGAAGAAAGTTTACTGTGCAAAAACAAGGAAGAAGATAGATTTTTAGACAAACAAACAAAAAAGCAAAACACAAATATACCGACAAACAAAAACAATAAAGTGATTTTGACATGACCGTGAAAGAATAGTCAAATTAATTAGTAGTTAACACTAAAGACATAATTGTTTTATTTCGTTCTTTATCAACTACTAGAAACTAAATTTTCTTTGACGGACATATAAAAATCTCTCTAATTAAATAGAAACAAGTAGACAAACAAGAAAGTAAAGTAGCAATGCTAACAACAATGGCCAGTTTAAAAAAAAAACAATGTAATTACAACAACAGCGAAACAAAAATGCCTCAAAAACCAAGAGAAAACCCAAAATACAACAAGAAAAGACTTTAAATTTCAACTGAAAGGAAAAGCAGAAAATTAAAAAAAATAGACAGAGGATGCATTGGCTTATAGTGCACCTAAAATGTTTAAGCGAGAATTTTTTACGGCAAAAAAGATAAAAGAAACGTGGAACTATATTTAAGTCAGTAAGCTTTACACTTTTTTTTATAGGTTTTACAACTTTGTACAATAAAGTAGTTGGCCTACACGAACTGTGTACAATTATTTTGCAACTACTTTCGACTCTGATTTCCGACGTGTACATGAAAAAAATATTACTTTTTGTTGGTCTCCAAAAATTGTTTTTCTTTTCACAGTTAGCAGAGTAAAAAAAGCAACTTCTAGTGTTTCTCTGCTAAACGTAGTTGTCCTAACAATACTGTTATTCAATCAATGAGACACGGTCTATAGTAATGTATGTATCACCGATAACCGACTATATAAGGACTATAATCAGCCATGTAGCACCTCACAAGAACTATCTCGTAAAGAATAGCACTTTGACTTCTGTTATTTATCATTGAATTGTTCAGGACTACAATTTATTGTCATTATGAATGTACAGTCATAAATCACGGATAGAAGAAGGCGGTATTTAGGTTCATTAATCATTTTAACGCTTGGAGGCGCCATTATGGCTAGCTATCTGTGCTCTCACTTATATTGGCCAATTGGCTGCTCTGTGGACTAAATAAAGACAAAACTACTTTTGTTCATTTTTACCTGCAAACTTTTAGCACTTTTACTTTACAATAGTTAAAACTTGTGGAGAATATAGATCGTCGACTCGATTTTATATTTAGTCACGCAAGACGAAGATAATTTTCGAGCTTTTTTGTTCCTTTTTGGCGGAAAGAACGATCTCTTGTACAGTTCCATACCTAAAAGTAGTGCCGTGCGGACTATCGGGCACGCACAATTGACATACTAAATGGTGCTTTTATTCACACAAAGCAAACTGAGTTGTACTAATATAGTTATTTTTCACACCTTTGGCTTTCAAGACTGTTGTGATTTAGCCAGTCTGTCTTGAGAAAACGAATTTCTCCAGGCATCCCGGCAAACGAATAAGCAAAAGCAATTTAGAAGTACACACAGCAGTGTTTAACAGTAAGTGGAACCTATTGAGAATCAAGATTGCGAGGTTAACGACCACGACGTTTTGACATCTCAAATTGGACTGATTATTGATTGTCTGATGGTTAGGAAACCATTGGTATCCCATGATACAAAGCGGTACAACATATTACGTAATTCGCAACCTACGATACGAACATTGTTGCAATTTATTGACGTCGTAAAGAAACATAGTTATTCGCTTTTCTACTAAAGGTTTTTGAAGACTTATTTCAAAAAGCTTCTCTTTTAAGAGCTTTAGATAAAAATGCTCTTAAAAATCTGTCATACAAAACCCTTTCTATGGACATCTATTCCTCTTAATTGAACTCTGCACAAATGAATAATTCACTGTGGCTCTGAAGTGGATATAGTCCCATTGCACACGATCGACATGAAACTACTGTAGAATTCAATTGACATTTATAAGGGTTTACGATGCCGTTAGATTGAAAAAAGAGACTTATTTATTTTCAAAACCACGTTCTTCTCATGTACTTGATTGACAACAATCTATTCTCGTTTATTGGACCAATACAATTAACAACCAACCTTACGATGATCAACGAGTTTTTGACTTTGTCGGTATGAGAACACTCCTGACTTTTTTAGTTGCTAGCTGCGTATAAGTAATAAATAGTGCGCGAGGTTGAGGCATCGAAGTAAAAGGCCAAAAACTAATCAGACGTGAAGCATTGTCTTGTTCAAGAGGGATTTACAAGGATTGTCAAAAAGGGTCTAAACCGCTATTTAAGACCTTGACAGCTACCAAAGAGCGTCAGCATAATTCGTAAATCCTTTGGTTGAAGATCGCAAGCTGTCATGCGACCTAGAAGCACAGTCCAATGTAAAAATACACGTCTATAACATCACCGAAATACACCGCATGGCAAAGATAGCGAAAGAACAACTACCGTATCTTGGTATGTATTCTATAGGGAGTTCAACACGTGCAATGCGATCAACATAACTTGATAGTAATATAAATAGAATCGAAATCGCGAATCAAATAAGAATTGCTTCTCTAAGCCCCCCAGGCAATGTACTAGTAACAATGTTAGTGTTGGTTTGTATTCAACTTTACTCAAACATGACCAAAAGAAACAGCATTACACAATAGATCGTCGATTCGTATTTCATTGGATGCGAGAAGCCTGGGGAGCCGTTTTCGAAATACGCGCGAATACGTAGTTGCTCCAAAATCAAAAAACACTTTTAACCGATGAAAAGTTTATTAAAATAGCCGACCACCTCTGTGTTTTGTTTTATCGATAGATGGCATTTTAGACACTAGATAGAGGCGGCGTAAACAGTTTGACCGTGAACAATGCACTATATCAACACTCGTGAATTATTCCACGATAATTTCGCTTTTAGATTCTCGTATAAAAAACCGAACCATCATTGTAGCTTTCAGTTTGGAAGGAAACAAAGAAGAGTAATTTCTAAGTGCTAACAAAAGGAAAAATTAAGGGATTTAGATATTTGCTCTCAATCTATGTACATAAATTTGTTTTCTGTACAGTGATTTATCTGTGATAACGAGTCGAACAATAAACTACTAGATCGCATCTGCTGTCTTTTATACATTGTCGAAAAATGAGCTTTATTTACCACAGAGTACTGTATTTTCGATAAAATTTCAGGTAGTGACAGTGGTATGATTTATTGCCACCTCTATTATACATCCATTAATCTTCATTTTACGTGTTTTTATTCACTCTCGCATACAAAGTATAACCCGATAAGTCACTGCACTTGTGAATGTCGCTTGAATAAAATAAGTACGATGTTTTATAGAATTTAACGCAATATGACCGGACAGATTAAAAATAAATTAATCTGCCAAGATGTTTTTTTTCCGCAAATAGTGTTATAGATTTTGAAATTGCTAGAAGCGTTTTCCCGATACCTTTTGTCTTGCGTTATCTGAAATTGAAGTGTAAAAATTAATTAAAAATCTTGAAGGTTTTATCCTATTTGACAAACTGAAGTCGACATTATTGCTATGAAGATAGAATTTGATGTTGGTTTTGTAGCAGAGAGACGTCTCACAAGAGATGAATCACCCATTGAAGAACTATTAATCAATAATTCTTATATTGTACGATATAATGCTTGTCACAAATTGAAGGACCTCTCTCACGCTACAGCGCAAACACGACGTACACAAGCTACTAAAATAAACTCCTTGATCTGTAACCTGAACAGGGAACCCAACAACTATATCTTATTGATATCGTATCAGCCATCTAAGGGAGGGGCAATGGTTTTGAGTTATCTAAATCTCCATAGCTTGACAATTAATACTGATATGTCAAAGGGAAGAGATAATTTGAAATACTCTATATATAAGCATCAATGTTTTTGAATATTTCTGGCGCATCACACTACAACATTTCTTTCAATAAAAATATTATTTAAGTAGAGGAAAAGCAGTATAAACAGATTTTAATTAACGATAACACTGAAATCGTTCTTTGTGTGAATTCATTGCTTTTCGCAATTTCTGATTTATCGTACAGCTGTATCTACCAAGCTTTCTTTGAGCAACATTAATTATCACAAACTAGGAAAAATTGGGAAACTTGACAGTAACGAGATCACTGTCTATCTTAGAGGTCTTATATCAATATTTCTTGAAACAAAATGATGGATTATTATTAGTATTAGTCAAAATTAAACAAGACAGCTTTTTTGCATACGAACAAGCTTGAATCCTGTCGTACTTAATTATATTGTACAACTATGAAGCATCTGAAATGGTTCGCAATAGAAGAACTTTGTTATTGATTGAAGTAGGCTTGAATTTTCAGTGCGGCGTCGCGGATCGTCGTCCTTGTTGTTGTTGTTGTTGATTTTTTGTAGTTTAAATATGTTCTGGTTGTACACATTCGTTCGGTTTAGCTGTAGTTTTACACTAATATGTAATTGTTATATTACAGCTTTGCTGGTTGGATTATTGCTCAAAATAGCACAAGGTATGTCTGTTGATCTATACTCTTATATCTCACACAAGATAACAACTTATCAACTAACCAGCGAGAGGAATTGAACTATTTTTAATATATACAGTTTAAAGTTTATCTCTTTGAACTTCTACTGAAAACGTCACAAAGAATCGCTGTATTAGTAATTGGCGCTTTGTCATTTTACAGGGGCAAGCTGTATTATGGCTTGATTCAAACGCGTGAACGAAAGTAGTCTTATGTGAGTCGAAAATGAAACAAATGGGAAAGTAGTGGTTAAAATCCGTCGAAATAAAAATAATAAACCAAAAATACATCATTAATTCATTCATTTTATGGGGGACCAATTTCCCCTTCTTGTTCGTGCCACCTTAACTGTCTTAACTACTTCTCATGTACATCCTTTCCTTCCTCTATTCCTCCCATCCATCCATCTATCCATCAATCCATCCATCAGCTTTTCCTTCCTTCGTTTTTTTCTTCTCTCTTTCTTTCCTTTCTAATTCTTTCCTTCGATCTGATGTTGATATCAAGACGTAATGATTCAGCTTATCATCATCATTATTATTTGATTGATATTATGCAATATATCTTTGTAGGTAGACGATGTTCCTCGGCAGGCATTCTAGCAGGGCACAGTGGAGTGTTCTCCAGTCCTTACTATCCTGATGAGTACCCACACCGTGTGGACTGTGATTGGATAATTATGGTCCCTGAAGGATACCACATCAAGTTGACATTCTCAGACTTTGACTTGGAATACTGTGTGTTCTGTAAATGCGATTATTTGGAGATTAGAGATGGAAAAAACTCCACAGCACCTCTGTTAGGTAAATACTGCCAGAAGGGAAGACTCTCGGCTCCTATTTATTCAACTGGAAGGTTCTTATGGATCAAGTTCTATTCTGATGTCGGAGGACGATTTCAAGGATTTCGGGCTCTATATAAAGCCATCAAAAATGGAAAAAGTAAGTAGTGTAATTATTATTTTTCCATCAGATTATTCGTCTGATCTGTATCTTTGGAATTTTGTTAGATGACGTCTCACTGTGTGGTTAGTAGACAGTCAAATGCTTCAATATGCTGGGCTTAGAAATCACTAAATTTGAATTGTCTTTCTTGCTAAGCGTGAGGAACCAATTAATCTGCAATATTGAAATGGCCCAACGCCCGATATTTTTGAACAAATGCCCGGCAGAGGAGGCGTGGGGATGAGCACCTTTGACTTCTCATAATTTTGCATTGATCATGATAGGTTTCATCATAATCATCATGATAGGTTTCATCATAATCATTATGATAGGTTTCATCATAATTCATCGTTATTATCTGTACAGCCAAGTGCGTTTCAACCTTTGTTTTGTTATTTGGTCTTTTGTGAACCGTCAATCAATTTCATGAGGCGTAGCTTAGTGCAGCACGTCTTGTCACAACAACATTATAAAACATTGCTTTCATCATGGGAATCATCATTTGAAAGAAAGAAAAAAGATAAAAAGTGCCCATATATACCACTAAAGAATTCCGGCCACATATCATCGGACCAAACAGTAAATCGGCTCAAAGTGGTAGCATTTAGACCGGCCTGCCAGTGCCTCCATCGCTCTGTCTCACATACATTTACATTTATGTATCAAAATGCGTTCTTGTCAGCTAGACAAAATAACCTCAACAGACGCGAGTTAATCGCCTTACACTGAGCAGGTGCAACTGACAAATAGGCTGTTGGACTAGATTGGTTAAAGGGCTTAAAGGCTTACGGCTAACCAAAAACACAGTAATGAGGCAATCTAGAGAAGCCAGATGGGTGGAGGAGTATTGGTCAAAGTCATTTCGGAATTGATGTTCGAACATCCAAGGAATCGCGATCACAAGCGTTCGAATTATTAACGATTAAATATTCGATAGAATCAACAACTTTTTATCCATTGCTCATTTTCAGTGAAATTCTAACACACAGAGTTTGTTTTCGTCTCACGTAAAGACAGTCTTTATCCATGGATTTTGAAAGATAACTTACAGTAAATTGACAGATTCACTTGTAAATGGATGCGACAATAAATTGTGAATGAACGAACGAATGAATGTTCGATAATTGAGCGAATATGTGAAAGAATGAACATGATAAGTGAGTGGATGGTATCATGAATAACAACTAATCTAGCAACTAAAACAAGTAATCAACTAACATATATTAATGTGTGAAATAGAAAAATGAGACTGAATAATACCCATGGTAGTCAGTATAGTCATTTGAGACAAGACATTCACAACGATGTCAATATCTATTTTCTTTTTTTCCTCAGCTTTTAATGACGTCATCCACATCCGAGGGGAAAGAGGAATCGTTTCCAGTCCCCAGACTATGTCAGCCTGCGGCACGGACAGAGAATGTACTTGGTTGATTGGAGTCAAAAGAACAAGTCAAATTAAAATACAGTTTTCAAAGATAGCTTTACCGAAATGCTCAACACCATGTGCGTGCAGCTATATCGAAATAAGAGATGGATCTAATAACACAGGGAGACTAATAGCAAAATTCTGTGATACTCCAACAAAACCTGAAAACATCTGTTCGACGTCGAACCATCTATGGATTAAATATAAATATGGACTGGATCTTGGGCATTATGGATTTAGTGCGAGATATCAAAGATGGCAATGCAAAAGTAAAGTAGTTACAGAATCAGCGATACAGAGTACAACTGGTGAGTCTCTTGGGAAATGATGATGATGATGATGTTATTGCATTGCTGATAATAATGATGATGTTGATGAAGATATTGATGACGATGATAATAACGATCAACGACCATGTTGCTATAAAGGACAACAACTTAAAACAAATAATTTACAAAATATAAAAGGGCTGACAACGTCAGTTATCCGAGGATGAACGTCGTAGCTTGAGCTACTGAAATCATTTCATTTTTACCATATTCATTGTGACCATCCCGAATTCCACCCATAAAAGCCGATTTACATCACATCTTGATTGATTGAAACTTTTGAAAACTTCTCGAAACTATGAAGCCCAGGCTATGCCACGCGTGCAGGTGACACTCTTCCACAGGAAGCCCGATACTTCCACAGAAAACCAAATATTTACATAATTTGTTATTAATTTCTAGGTACGTTGGACACAGTGGTCGGTCTAATCTGTGCCAGCTTTGTATTCATGGCTTTTATGACATTATGCATGGTATGCATTGCAAGTAGAAAGCTGTCGTACAACAGAAAAACACGGAATACGCTACCACATCACCTAGTCACCCGAGAACATGCAGCAATGTTATCACCGCCACCGTTTATTCCTAGCACATGCGAGTGTCACAAACATTTACACTATACTAAAGGATCGGAGACAGAATATAGTGAAGATACGGACCAATACTGTTGTGATTCAGGCTCGGATTATCCTGCACATTGTTGTAGAAAATGTCAGATAGGAACAGCGAAGCACATTGCTGTAGTTTAATGCAGCTATCCTATGAATAAGATTTCAGACAGATTTTCTCGGTGCGTTAAGTTGCAGTGAAAGAATTTTTACAAATTTTGCAATACACACACTGCACGAGGCGACCACGAGGCAAATTAGACGCAACGACTTGTGGTATGAACAGTTGAATTGCGAATCACAAGAAGACGATTTATTACATATGGGAATGTAACTAGCCTGCTAAGGTTTGTGCTAAGTTCGCCAAGTTCGTTCCATTGTAGTTCGTGTAAAGAGGATCGAGGAACCGCTGTTCACTCATACTAAAATGAAACAAGCGTTACTGATTTATAAGAGTGCGCCTATAGTAGACCATAATGCTTCACGAGAATGCCAGCCAGTGGCGGCGCGTAAAGCATCGTGGTCTAGCCGGGCCTTTACGGACAATAGATTGACCAAATTGTACAATTATTTTATACAAAGAGAATTGAAATCCCTGCATTTCTAGTTTGCAATGGTGTCATTAAATGACAACTACAAAATAATAATGTAAATAGAACAGAAGCATAATTTTTTTAGAGAGATTTTAAAAGACCATTAACATATTGTTGTACAATCTTTAAAAGAAAAGTCTATAAGACTAGTGGTAATAAAGATATTCTGTGAAACTTACGAAGTAAAATTATCTTAAATCCCAACAGCGCGCTGAAAACTACTATTTTGGACAAACACATTTCACTTTTTTCTGGAATTGATTTTTCCTCTAGCTTTTACAGCTAAAATCGTTGCATCGCGACCGATCGCCTTTGCAACTTTGATTGCAACCGTCGATCCACCGAAGCGACATCAATGATGTCTCAGAAAAAAACAAAATCCAGTCAAAGTTGCAAATGCCTAAGGTCGCAATCTACGACTTATAGCGTGGTAAAAATCGGTTTTACAGCTAATATCGTTGCATCTAGTTAAACTACTTAATTGTTTGAACAAATCGGCGGGTCGTCGAGTTTGGCCATCAGTATTATAAAAGGCAGGTCTATTGGTAAGTGTGAACCGTATCAGAGTTATTGCTACTACCACAATAAAGTGGTTTTCAATCACGGTATAAGTCGTAAGATATCGTATACTGCAAATCGCATGCGACGAATCACACATACATTTAATCGTTTTCCCTTCCTTTCTGCATTACGTTTTCTTTCACAAACTAACTCATACGCATTGTTCATAATGCAGTTTACCTCCACAGAGATTTGGATTTTCTCTGTGTCTTAAAAATTTACGTGACACTGCCTTTGTTGTTTTGTGTAAGATATTGGTAGTTCTATATTAAATATAAATCGAATTCAAAGTGCTCGACTTTCACTATGAAAACAAAACAAGTTACACGAAACCCGTCTATCACCCAGATCAACTTCATAGAAACACAAGCTCACAACATTCTGGAAGAAAATTGTTTTATTTTAAATACACACTTTATTAAATTAAAGCCAGGCTCGTTAAACCTTTTCTCTGTATACCATCTTCGTGTTATAGGTGGTATCTAGACGCTTTAATATCTCTACATGCTATTTGAGGTGGTATCTAGACGCTTTAATATATCTACATGCTATTTGAGGTGGTATCTAGACGCTTTAATATATCTACATGTTATTTGAGGTGGTATCTAGACGCTTTGATATATCTACATGTTATTTGAGGTGGTATCTAGACGCTTTAACATGTTATTTGTATTGGTATCTACACGTTTAAATAGATATTCTCTGGTTATGGCTTTGCAGATATTTCATTTGGCACATCTGTAGAATTATTATTTTCGTATAATATTAGAACTTTACAAGTTGATTCATTCAGCAATACTTGACTTCTATGGCAAGTTTCTCTTAATGTGTAGCCATTAGGAGCTACGTTACCATATTCCAAAGGGATCCCAAATAAAGGATCAATCGTTACTTCTTTTGCATTGGGTATAGTCTACCACAGGAATCCAAAACAAATACTAATTTATACAGTTTTACTCCGTCAAAGTCTGTCAGTTTTTCTAGACCTAGTTTTTTTAATCTCGATACAGTCCTGCTACCAAGCTTATCTCACAGACATTTATCTCGCACAAACATATACATATCTTGTACCTAGTCCTTTCCTCAGCCTAGCCTACCACAGGGATTCCATATACTTGATATTTTAGAACGACTCTACATCTTCAAATCCTTCAGCTGGGTCTCCAGTCAGATCAATACGTGCGTAGTCGTCAGAGTCGATTGACTTACAGAAGTGCACCGCGTACTTTAACTTCTCACACAGAATCCGCTGACTGGAGTATCGCGGCATTTTGAGTAGAAAGAAGCAGGTGTAGGATTCTGGGAGATAATGATCGGGTGGACTGTACTTGTCAAGGACCTACAAGTTGACAAATTGAGACAGGGTTTGCATTAAACTATTCTAACCCGTGTGACACATTAATACGTAACAATTGCTAGTGTCCAAAACGGTGAAACAGACACAAAGTACCACTCGGAGTGAATTAGAACAAAGTTCGTTTCTTCCACACAGAGTTTCATGAATCACTAGCCGAGTTTTTGGAAAAGTGATCCTTTATCAAGACAATTCCTGAGAATTTGAAACCTTGCCATGTTTAAAGAAGTTCTCGTTTGTGAACATATAATTTCATTTCGTATTGCAGTCCTATTGATTGGTTCGTGCAGAGTTGGTAGAGCAAGTTGCGGTACGACTGGTACTTCAAAGCTAGTAATGAATAAAATCATAGTACAGGAAACGGTCTAAAAATCATTCCTTTATACAATTCAACTTTGGACAAAAACTATGTTGATTATAGATACTAACCTGAAAGACAAAATCTCTTCCTCTAAAGTCTGCAATGGTCCTTGGTAATCGTGTTCTTCCCCATACGAATCTTAAGAATAACGATCTCTCAGCATTAGAGAAGCCTTCTAAAGTGTCCCAGAACCAACGAATTAGAGGGGCGTTACCATCTATTCCTTTATACGTCGCTACAGATTTCAAGAGATCCAGTGGAATATCAGGACTACCGCAGACCATGGTCTCTAGTTCATGCCCGGTAAATAAAGACAGAAATGGGACTGGTACCACCCGTGCCATGCCTTCACGGATCGCTGAGACCTGTCAAGTATAAGATTATTTTTATAAGATATAACAAGTATAGAATGAGGTGCGCGATTGCAGAAAAATTATGCTAACGTATATTTATTAGAAAACGATGCATGAACTGGATAATTTTCATTCACTTGCATACAATCGCGCAACCTGAAGTGTTGTCTTTTGCTACATCTTTATTTACAACGAATATTTCACACATTCATATTTTCAATTGTTACTGTTTTATCATATTCAAGGCATTTCTTCCCTCATATATTCACGTTTCTACATTCATTTATTCGCTCATCTTTACTATCATGCAGATTTCTAAAACGCACGGAAAATTAATGAGTGATTTTCAAAGCAAATCAATACACGTGACGAGTTCTATAAAGATCTACTGATATAGAGAATTGATCATAATTTGCATCAACTTAAAACTCAATTTTTTCACCACAATTTTTTTTGTTGAGTGAATTTTGAGGAAAAATATAAAGTGCTTGAAACTTTCGAAGCAATTTATTCCTTTTTTAATTTATGAAATTGGAATATGTGTTTTATCGGAGCTATAGATACGCGGCTAGTTTCTCATAGATACGCTTATTCGCATTTTATAAATACCACTTTGTGATTTTCAAAGCAAATCAATACCCGTGATAAGTTCTATAAATGCTGATTAGAACTGTCCTCATTTGCATATATTTAAAACCCTATTTTCTTCCAATAAAGTTGAAAAATTCTCAATTTTTTTATGGAAAAATATAAATTTGCGTTTAGAGTTTTAGAAGCAATTTATAAAATTCGAATTCGTGTTTTATCGGCGCTACAGATACAAGGCGAAGGTAAAACACTCGTTCTCATTTTATAAATAATACATAAATTACAATTATGAACATACCTGTAAGTCAAATTCATGTAATCTGTGGTTCAACGCAAGGTGAATGTACTCTTCTCTATTCTCTAGTGTGATGTGCTTGATCTTTTGATGGAGACGAATCTCACATCCACTAGCGCTCGGTGTAGTAAACGGCATCTCCATTGCCTCGAACGTTTCGGCATCCATATCCCGTATACACATAAGACCGGGGACGTAATCTTTGTCAATCTCGGCTAGGTCAGATACTGAAAGCGCTATACCAGCGATCTGTTTCCAAGTCGGTTCTGCTATGTTTAGACTTAACGGGCTTCCTGTGCGTATAGCAATACCAATGAGAACTCCTAAGAACTTGAACATATTCATATGTACGGACGAAGTGGCTTCAGGATTAAGGATAAAGCAGTCACGGTTAGCTCCTGATTCTTCACGGCCGTTAGGCGTGACAATAAGAAGCGGCAGAGAGCCATTCTGGAGCTCGTCACACATCTCAGCGATGGATTCAGAGTATCCACCACCACAGTCGTCTACACTCTCACCAATAAACTTGACTTTCCACACACGATGGGGCAAGAACAGACTCTCAGGACCAAAATTACTCATTTTCTCACAGGCCTGGCCGAAAACAGACTTACAGCCGTCGGGCCCTGCTAAGCCACCTTTGTTACGGTGCTTCTTGACCTGTGAAATGAAATGTGAGAAAGTCTGAACCAGAAAGAAATCTACCTGGATAGGTTGAATGACAGACGGACGCACGGATAGACAATGAGCCAAAAACCACAAACAATTTACAAAGTACATCACGAAACAGACAAATCGTTTTCACATGAGTGGGAAAGGGTGCGGTTACGATACCGCTAGGACACGGCAGTTGTTTTTTTAATTACGGTAACGACAAGATAAGGCGGCTATATGTATGATATGTAACAGTAGTTTACCTGTATTCTGTTGAGCTCAATAACAGGTCCATGTTGTCGGTCACGTATCATGGTCGTCTGTACAACTTTACGAAACGTTGCTTCCTGTTATATAAGAGAATCTGTCGTTAGCATCATCATTATCATCATTATCACTATCATTATCATCATTATCACTATCATCACTGTCAAAATCATCATGATCACTATCATCATTATCATCACTAGCATCATCATCATCATCACTGTCATCATCATCATTACTATCATCATCACTGACGTCATCGTCATGATTATCACTGTCATCATCATCACAATCTTCACTATCATCATCATCATCACTATCATCATCATCACCACTATCACCATCATAACCCTGTACCTTATTAGCTGGCATTAAGGTTCCTCTAAGATGATTCAAACTAATCAACGGACCATCATCAGTATCAGTATCATGCGAGGTCTGTAGATCAAACATGGTCACAGACGAACAGAATAACTCAGAGAACTGATGCAGTAGGATAAGCCTGTTGCGAAGAGTCCTGAGATCTACATGCTGTAGGTGGTTGTATTCCATAGGGACATTGGACGGTAGTTTACCAGCATTGGTTGGTTTGGATGTAGACCAGGCTATTGTATGAGCTGAACCACATGCTACTCGGGATATCTTCTTACCCTGACAACAGACAGACAGATAGACATGGTATTAGCAATGACGAAGCTTAGAGACAGACACAGATATATATACTGTAGGTGGATGTTCACAATATTTTGTTCATTTGCATAAAATTTAAAGTCAAGAAAATTCCAAACTGACTACAAAATTTAAAAGTAAGGTAGGAATTTTTTAGCTCTTAACGTGCAGCGCGTTTTGAGATATCAACTTTTAAAATTGCTGGGTAGCAAAACGCTAATGAGTACAAACATTATCTGTAAAAATAAGCCATTTTCAGCCTGCATCACGCCAAATCTATTGAATGTTTCTTGGATATTCAGAAGAGTTTTAGTGTAAATTTAGCTCAAAAGTGAAATTAATATGCTGACGAAGCAAAACAATGACGTCATCGAGCATCGGTCTATATGCTATACGCCAATGGACAACACAGACAGACAGACATAGTAGTATTAACACTAAAGCGTCGTGTTCAATCTTGAGATCTCAATGGAACACCAGTTATTAGTTAGGGCCTGTACCTTATTCTCTTTTTTTTAATATAATCAATTGAAATTAATGTATTTTCATTATTTATTAATATGTGCAAATAAATAATTTATTGTATTTTCATTATTTATTAATATGTGCAAATGAATAACTTATTGTATTTTCATTATTTATTAATATGTGCAAATAAATAACTTATTGTTGTCGTTTCTCCATGTGCAATATATTACATGTAGTAAGAAGTAATAAGTGTATTTACCTGTAGAGCTGTGACGAGACGTGGTCTTGGTATCGGGTTAGTAGTACCATCACCCAGCTGTCCTTCGTCATTATCACCCCACGTATACACCTCACCAGTGTCAGTACATGCTACACAATGTAATGATCCTGTTGCTATAGCAATCACTTTCTTGCCCTGTAAGGCGGCGACTCGTTTAGGTCTTCGTACATGATCGTCTGTACCGTGACCGAGACGATAGTAATCGCCCTTACCCCTATAAATAACAGTTGCACTTTAACTTGGGAACACTGTGACTACATAAGGAAATGAATGAAACGGACCAACGAACGAAGGAACGAACGAACGAACGAGCGAACGAGTGAACGGACGAACGCGCGAACGAACGAATGCATAAATGAATGAACTAAATAAGTGAATAAATGAATGAATGAATACACGAGGCTGATAAATAAATAAGTGTATGTATAAATGAATGAATGGATGAACAAGTGAATGTATAAATGAACGAATGAATAAATGAATGAATAGATGAACAAGTGAATGTATAAATGAACGAACGAACGAATGAATGAATGAATGAATGAAGTGCAATGCTGAACGAGTGAGTGAAAGAGCAAACGAAGGGATACGCAAGCGCACCATAAAAAAAACCGAAAAAGCACAAATCTTGTGGTGTAAGGAAGAAACCACATACCATGTATATACAGCTCCTGACTTGGTCAAAGCAACGGAGAATTGTGAACCACATTCGACTTTACATACATCAAGGCCAATCAATGATTCTACTCGCATTGGTATTTTACATCCATCACTACCCCCACGTCCTAGCTTACCATAGTCCCCATCACCTACAGAAAACACAACAGAATTTATATCGAACATCTGAATTATATCACAGTTAAGCAATGCGAAGCAATTCTTAACTATTTAGTGCCAGATAAAAATTAAATCTTATCTGGTACTAAATATTAAGAATTGTTTCGCACTTATCTGGCGTACATTCTGATGTATTCACATACTTCTACCTATCAGGATCGGCTACGAAACTATGCGAATCCCTTATAGCTGGCCTACATACTTTAGAGCGTCGCGATGTAAAGTGCACGACGCGATCGACGCAGAAAGGAAGCAGTTTTTACTAAAAAAACTGTCCTGAAACAAGACGCTTCCAATCTTTATTACACGAATGACGGTATGAATCTTACCCCAAGACAGTACCACGTCATCATCTGTCAAACACAGTGTCTGAGCGTCGCCACTACCACAAGCCACGTCAATCACTCTGTATCCACGCAACGCTTCGACTAGTTTAGGTAACAACTGATCTTCACTATCACCATGTCCTAGTCTTCCATACCGTCCTTTGCCCCACGTGTACAGCTCGTGATTAGATGTGATACATGCACTATGTGAACCACCGCATGATATATCGATGACACCTTTACCGCGTAGATACTCGATAACACGTGGACGGTCGTACGAACTACAATTAACAACAGTTAGAAGCAGTTAGAATAAAGTACAAAATAAGCTCAGCTAGTCTATTGGAGCAGCTATAATAAGTTGCGCATGATTCTACTCCATTCACTTACATGATCACGAGTAGGTAACTGTACGGTTACGGTACGGCATGATGAAGTGCGAATGTTTTCTTAGAAATTACGGTTATGATACGATACAGTATTGTTGCCCACTCATATGAATGAATACGACTCTATTCATAAGATGTTACTTACTTTCGATTTCCATGACCAAGTTTACCATCATCTCCTTCTCCCCAGGAGTAAACATCGCCATCCTCGCAAAGAGCCATGGCATGTTTGCCCCCAGAATGCACCGCCACTTTTTTGATAACCACGTGTTGTAAGGATTCGATTAATTTCATTGACGTCACAGTATCTGTGCCTCCTAGTCCTAAACGGCCACCATGACCATAACCAGTTGCATAGACCTGTCAAAAGTAATTCACATAATAATAATATTAATAACAATAATAAAAATCTAAATTTGACTTGAGAAAAATTATTATTTAAATGTTGTAAGGCGACAGCTTGGTCGAGTTGTCAGAGTGCATGCGCACTTAAATATATTTTGGATGACTTACCATTACGTTTACGGGTTTTAGGGCCTCAAGAATTGTCGTATACTACAAATCGCAGTCGACAATCCTTGGAAAATAACTGGTTTTGTTTTTTTCAATGTCATTTTGATTGTTTGTGTTCTTATCGTTTTGTGCTCACCCAAGCAAATACGAGAAGTGTCTATTCGACTGTTTCATATGCTCTGGTGAAATTACCTTTCCCTCAGCAGAAACTGCGAATAATGTTTGTTCACCGCCAGCGATCTGTGTAGGACGTATCGCAGACAATGCTTCACTTGCTTGCGGTAGTTTTACTTTAGCACCTTCGATGCTTCCAAGCTGTCCTCTGTGATTGTGACCCCAGCCATATATAGTGCCACTACCACCCCATGTCATGGTCCAGTCAGATGGACGTCTGGAAAATACACACTACATAAATACACATAACGCAACATGTGACATGAACGTGAAGGAATGTGACGTAACATAGCGCAACTTAACGCAACACGTAACACAAATGTGAGCTTCGAGTAATGTGACGTAACATAGCGCAACTTAACGCAACACGTAACACAAATGTCAACGTGGAGTAATGTTACGTAACATAGTGCAACTTAACGCAATGTAATTTAACGCAATACGTAAGATAAATGTCAACGTGACGTACTGCAACGTACGCAACATAGCGTAACTTAACGCAATGTCACTTAACGCAACACATAATATATAGCAGGTCTTACTGGTTTAACCACAGCAGTAGCTGTTCATCTTGTTCTCTCTTGACAAGGCTATTATCCAAGTAGCCTTCACCTTCATCATCATCAGGTATAAGTTCTCGGATCTTCTCTTGAACGTCTTGCACGAAGTCATGTGGTAGAGAAAGTCTGGATACTAGTGATGATGCAATGCGTGATGCCATGCAGTATCGTCGAAACCATCCCCAATCATGGCGGTCCACACAACAGGGTAGAAGATCGATGCCGAGATCACAGGCCAATGCAACAAGAACCTAGAAATGAAAGGACAATCAGTCAAACGTAGCCTATTATCATACTCCCACCCCTCCCCTACTCAGGCTAAGACAGACGAAGTGGACACAATAGTTTAATGTCCGGTTCACACGGGACTTAACTATAATTAACTGAAAGTCTATCCAAGTGGAAAAGTTCAATTCGACGAGTTCCTCTGAACACTAACCCACTGACTGGACTTAAGAGCATTTGAGTACACTGACAACTCAAACAAGTTTTAGCAAGTCGATGCAAATTGGTATTCTAGCTATAGCAATGGAGGGAGGAGTGAGCGCTTACGACTATTTGCGCATGTGCAGATAGCCGCCCAGTGCTCCTCGTCATACCTTGTAGAAGTCGCTGTGTAGAAGGTGTTTACCACCACGTACTAAAGGTTCCTCGTACTCGTGTTGTTTTCGTAAGGCTTCGGGTAGTCCTCGTATCAGACTGCCCAGAGTGGACGATAAAACAGCCTAAACAAATGACAAAATCATAAAATAATACAATAAATAAGAGAACTTTGATTGAACAAATAATTTATTAAATGATAAATAAATGTTAATGAATGAATAAATGAATAGATAAATGGATACAATGAATGAATGGACTCCATATAATTATTTTTGGTCCAGTTGCGCAGGACTACCGTGCGATTCTAAATTTTCCATGAATTAGTCAATCAAGAACAAGTGTTTAACAATAGAATCGATACAAATTTCGAACTATTTATTTATTTATTCATTTTTATTTTTTGTTTAAAATTCACTTCCTTTATGTGTATTTAATTCAACACCTAACAAAAATACTGCGGAACGAAAAAAAAAAATAAAATAAAAATGTAAGATTAATGCACAAACGACATCAGTGGAAAATTGTTTGTGATTTGTTTGTGGTTTTGGAATAGCTGGAGTGGAAATCCTCAAGGACACGTTTTTTGAACTACCCGTATATAAACGACAAAATACGTACCGATGACATATTGTGATTTCCCATGTGCTTGAGCTTAACTGGTGTATCATCATACATCAAGTTAAAGCCAAGCAATGCTGGAACATCAATGGCAGGGCCAAATTCTGAAGTCACTAACTTACGAAGACGACGAAGAGCCCATGTTCTCTGGGCAGCGGATAACGTACCAAGCTGTGCGCACGACGCAAGGGCTGCAGCAAGTCGTGGTATCTGAGAATGACTGCACATTGTTTCTAGCTGGAAGTCTGAAAATAAATATAAATTTGGTAATTAGTGCAAACGCAGGAAAACCACGAAATAATAACAAACTAAATACTAACAAATAGTAGCTATTTAGTAACTATTTGTCACTAGCACTCGATTAGAACATAATAGTCAGACAAAAGATATAGTCATGTTCTGGTTTTAAGTGTTAGCGACTAGTTAGCTACTATTTGGTAGTGCTTAGTTGCACTTTGTTTCTATTTCATGGACTTCCTGCGTTTGTTCTATCATTAAAAGTTATCAAGAAGAAAAGCTTTCGTGTAGTTTGAATTTGAGACTACAAGAAAAGAATAAGGCATATTTGTTGATTGTTGATTGGTTTGTTTGTTGTTCTAATAATTGTACTTACCTAGCAAGCATCTTACAATATCTATGGATGGTCTAGACAGCAACGACTTATCAGACAATATATCATAAGGAGCGAGAGCTGGGGAGATAGGGTACACAGTAAACTTCCAACCCCAGCCATTCACAGAGCTATCACTAGTAAACTTCCATCGCAACTCATCACCACTTAGTCTCAATTCGCTTGACCATTCCGACCACTCTCTACCCGACCGCACGGATACAATCCGACCAGTTGAATCCATGATAGTCAATGGATCATGGCGTCGTTCTGTAGAGCATTGTTTGTCGAATTCTACACGTAATCCTTCAGCACCAGGGACTTTCACAACGCCTGATGTGTTGGTGTTGTCCGTGTAGGGATGGACGCTTTCTTGGATTACTGGCTTGAAAGCTCCTCGTGCACTGCTGTTGTCAATAGCGACCTCTTCTAGTTCTGTGATGCAAAGCTCTAATAGCATGTCAGCAATCTGGGAATAGAGTGGTAAACATTTACATGATAGCAAAAAGGTTTTTACGTCTTCGTAAACAGTAAACACTCGCAAATAGACACTGGATTGTCAAAATCAGCCTAACTTGGTTGTTATGTGAATGGTACTTAGAGCAAATTTAGGGTACCATTAAATTTTCATTTGAATATACCAATACATTTTTACAGCTACTACTCTGATAAGAAACTGATCTTAAACTTACGTCCAAATAGGTTCGTATGCGAAGGGGCTTTAAAATGCTAATGTTAGCCTAACAGGTTCTTAAACGCGAGTTTCTATTGTACTATAAAATCGCGGGCCAAATCGAGAAAATCGGCGCTAAGAGAAACATTACAACAACCTTGTAATTGTATTGTTACCTCTGAGCGTCCTTGTGCCAGTGCTTTTAGTACTCTAGACAAAACATCTTTACCACACTCCCCAGCACGACTAGCAACAGCTAGTTTTAACAACTCCACAAGTAATCGTGCATCTTCACATTCGAGAATACCAGTAAACTCATCAAGACCGTCAATCACTAGCTTTTCTTGTGGTTTATCGTCCACTGAAAGTGTTATATCTTCTAGACCTATCTCTGTCATTAGAGAATGTTCAACTTGATCTGAAGAGGCTTCATCACGAGGACTCGTCTTTGGATCGGTACTGAGAAACACCTTGGAATCCATTAGAGCTCCCACTACACTATCACGGGCATATATGATTTGTAACGATGTTAGAATATGAGATAAAGACTGCTGACGTTCGTAGTTTGTGTTTAACGAAAGGACAATCTTAGCTAATGAAGGTCGATGACGTTTACTTGGTGTCTCGTTGTTAGGGCTCTCTGTTGCCGTGGTAACAAGTCGTTCTTGGCTGTTGCTAGGTGAGGTTGTTAGAGATGAAGCTCCCAGTGGATCACGTGCTACGGAGAAGATGACTGGTTCGTGGACTATAGGAACTGGTAGGTCTGACTCGGCCCAAGCTATGCTATGCGATGAACCACAAGCAACCTTGGTTATTTTGTGCCCTTCTAGTCCCAGGACGAGCTGTGGCTTTTTGTTCATAGTAGTGCTGTTATTGCCTTGTTGACCGTGGTCATTGTCACCCCAAGCAAACACCTAAAAATATTTATAAACAAAGTTGAAACACCCTAACAGCATTTAAGAGCTACAGTGCAGAGCTGTTAAATGTCTTTCTTTCGTATCAATGAACGATTCCTTCAATATTCTGCAATGTCCAATAATCCAGTTCGTAGTTCAAAACTGGCTTTCAGTGTGCATATAAGCCAATACAAGCCAATGTCAATTAAGTTCTAAAATTCATAATTTAAACGAATATCAAGTTGTAAATGTGACCAACCTGTCCTTGGTCAGAAACAGCAAGGCAGTGCAAAGAACCAACAGCAACATCAACGATCTTTTTACCACGTAGACCTTCTATTACTTGAGGTTTACGAACATGAGTATCGTTACCATGTCCAAGACGAAAATAGTCACCTTTACCCCTGAAATAACATGTAGTACGTACAGATTAGTGTTCATAGCCACTGCACATAAGATTTAAGGACAACTGGTAACATTGTTTGTTGGGTTTTACTGAGCTAAAAGTTGGAGGGTCGTGGAAAGGAAGGAAGAAAGAAAGGAAGGAAGGAAGGAAGGAAGGAAGAAAGGGAGGGAGGGAGGGAGGGAGAGAGAGAGGGAGGGAGGGAGGGAGGGAGGGAGGGAATGAAGGAAGGAAAAGAGGAAGGTAGGAAAAGATAACAAAACACATCAACATCAAAAAGTAAAACAAGCTAATAAAACAAACAAACAATCCAACAAAGAAACGGACAAACAAACAATGAAACATACAAACACACAGACAAACAAACAAACAAACGAACGAGCAAACAAACAAACAAACAGGTAAAAAAGAAATGAACGAACGAGCGAACAAACAATCAAACATACAGATATGACACAAGCCAACATATATTTCATGTGCATACTTACCAAGTCCATAGAAGACCAGACGATGTAAGGGCGAGAGAGAACTGAGCACCACATGCCACTTTACAAACTCCTTGACCTTGTAGTTTATCAACAGGATGAGGTGTACTACATCCCTCGCATCCTCCTCGACCCAGCTTACCAAAATCACCATCTCCCCACGACCAGACTGTACCGTCGTCTGATAATGCAAGGGACTGGGCATCACGGCTTCCACATGCTACATCAATAATGCGATGGTTGGCAAGAGTTTGTACCTATAAATGATATTATGTACTTTGTTAAGTCAAGTTGTACTGAAATCCTGATCAAATATTATCAAATGGTACACTTTTTACAGTGCTACGACTTCAACTGAACTTCAACCGAGATTTTTAGCCAATCAGGAATACAAAACACTAATAGTTGATTACAAAGTTATTTTACTATATTTTATTTATTGTAAAATTTGCACTTGCTATAAACTTGCTCAATGCTGTGGCAAATTCATATGGAAATGATAGGTAAAATAAGGTAGAATAACTTTGAAATCGTGTTTGAGTTATCAATGTCTGTAGATTTGTAAAAAAAAATTGAGGTGGCTTCGGTTGAATTCTTCACACTATAACAAATAAAAAACCTTATTCATTTTGGGAATAAAAAACAAAACACATGCATACATTCCATAGTTAGCCAGTTTTGAAATAACATGCAATTTTGATTAACGTACTATAAAGGGGAGGATGGACATGATTTTCACGAACCACGAGTCAATTTAGGCTCAGGAATCATTTAACCCTTGATAACGGGATGAGTACTGTAAATTCTAGAAAGACACAGCACATTATACCTGCTTTGGTTTTAGTTGTGATTGGTTGTCACCGTGACCAAGTCGACCGTATTCTCCGAGACCCCATGAATACAGGGATCCGTCAGATAGAATAGCTGCACTATGTGAGCTACCACATGACATATCACGTACACACTTGGACTTGAACGTCTCGATTAGCTTTGGTTGGTCGTAATTTCTATGAAAACAGTAAAGACGAAATTGTAAAAAAATTAAAAAAAATTGTGGTTGTCGGGCTTTTTCAAAAGGTGATTACACAAAGCCAGACAATTAACTAAAACACAAGAAACAAACAAAGAAACAAAGAAACAAACAAACAAACAAACAGACAAGCAGACCAGCAGACAAGCAGACAAGCAGACAAGCAGACAAGCAGACAAGCAGACAAGCAGACAAGCAGACAAGCAGACAAGCAGACAAGCAAACAAGCAAACAACTAATGACCACGAACAACACCCGTGAACGTTTTTAATCTGGAAGTATTAATTTTGGAAATATGCTGTTTTGGACTAGTACCAAAACAAAGCTACCACTAAGGAATACTCACGCTTTATTTCCATGGCCAAGTTTGCCGTCATCGCCTTCACCCCATGAGAACAGTTTGCCTTCAACAGTTAAGGCCATGGTATGTCGACCACCAGAATGTACACATATTTTCTTCACTACAAACTGATTCAGGGTCTCTATTTGACGGGGTATAGCTATATTGCCAGATAAAGGCCCTAGTCCCAGTCGCCCGTTTGTCGACTCGCCGCAGGCAAATACCTTGCCATCGTGAGAAACAGCGAACAGGGTTTTAGAGCCACCGACGACTTGCTGGACTTTAAGAGCACTCAAGAACTCTGACATAACAGGTAACTTGACCTGGTGGGTAAAATATATTGTACTTGGTGAAGAGATATAAAGGGATCGCATGAATGATAATATTGAATAAAGAATAATCAATTAGTTAATGATGAAATGAATATGTGCAATGAATATAGATGCAATGAATGAATGAATGAATGAATGAATGTGTGAATGAATGAATGAATGAATGAATGAATGAATGAATGAATGAATGAATGAATGAATGAATGAATGAATGAATGAATGAGTGAATGAATGAACTAAACATCGCATAAGTGGACCAATGGGCGTTTTACTGAACAAATAAACAAGTGAAAGAACAAAATGTGTTAATTGGTGCATAATTGTACATGCTGTGACAACAATATTAACATTTATGAATTTGTTCTCCAGGTCGCAAGACTCAGTATCTTCTCTTTTTTTAATCTGTTCGCATAATAACCAGTCTATATTCGTTAAATATCCACCCACCTTGGAACCTTTCAAGCCAGCAAGCTGATCTTTATCATTCAAACCCCACACAAACACTTTAACCTGACCTTCCTGGGGAGTTTGTGGAACAACAGCTTTCCTGGCTGTAGCTCTCCTTGTAGAGGAGGTGTCGTCTTCATCATAAACAGCTAAGAAAGAAAAGCTTGCAGCAACATCATCCTCGTCGGCTTTAGGACGAGCAGAAATTGTCAGACCATGGATTTTACAGTCGATGCCGCTGCTCTTACATTGTCGAATACCAATTTCAACAACATGATACTCCTAACAAAGAACAAAATGAATTAATCGAGTCTGGATGAAAATGACAGTGATCAAAGGTTTGTGGGGTTGTTTGAGACTAAAGGCTGTTGATATTGGTCTAGCATGCTCCTTCCCAGGTTCCCTCCTATTCTTCAGGAGTCCTGGAGCCGGTTGCACAAAGCCTGGATAGCGCTATAAATCCCTATCCAGCGGATAAATTCTAAAGAAATGTGTGCATAACTTTTATCCAGTGGATAACTTTATTCAGGTTTCGTACAACCGACCCCTGACACTCAGGCTAGTATTGGTATAAGTGCGTGTGCTATTGAGAGAACGGATGAGAAAAAGTGTAATTTTCTGTTTACCTCTTGTACATCCTCCAGTAAAGTAACCAACGAATCACTAGATCCAATATGAATGGTCTTGATCTCTTTTAGCCTCGATACTGAATCACCAGCTGATATGACTATCAACGATGGCATGTAACTGCTGTCCGATGGGTCAGTGGCCATTGTAAGACGATGGATTAATAGGTCAGGGTACAACTCTAAGCGTATCCAATGCTAACAAAGACAATCAAGACCATTAGCAGAATTTGTGGGTGGGCCATAACCATACCACGATTATAGATGTTTCTGTGATTTATTTCGATGCCAAGCATTCATTCACAATATGTGTACATCTTTAGACCGAAAAGTTAGAATTCAACTGTTTATTTAAGTGCACAAAATACAGCTATTTCAAAAAAACCTTATCGGTGAGAATGACGGGTTGAAGATGTCCATTACACGACTGAAAAGGTCTATGGATATTAGAATTCATTCACAATATGTGTACATCTTTAGACCGAAAAGTTAGAATTCAACTGTTAATTTAAGTGCACAAAATACAGCTATTTCAAAAAACCTTGTCGGCGAGAATGACGGGTTGAAGATGTCCATTACACGACTGAAAAGGTCTATGGGTAATAGCTACAGAAGCTACACATACTTTTCCTTCGACTATCAGAGATCTTCATCTTGAGAAAATGACGCTGATCGGAAAACAAGTACTGCTTATTTCTTATCATAATTGGAAGCCCACAGTACCTTTCGGTAGTTAATTCTACATCCGGAATACGGAATTTCCTTATTTTCCCTGACAACGTTTTTTGAAATAGGTATACCTACCATGAACAAGATCGTCATCCTCCACGATATATAAACAACAAGAACAAACAGACACATCTACAAGACGTTATCTTACCTTGCCCTGGGGTCCTGACGATTGCCAATAAGAATCGGTACAATCAACCAGTCGATAGGCCTGACTCTCACGTGACGACACCGTCAAGTCTTTAACAATGCGGCTCCACTCCTTGATAACAATATCGCCCGTCCCAGGACTCAGGTTAGTGCGCTTTCTACCTCGGCCGGGTTTACCCACGTTGACTGGAATGCTACCAGGTTCTTCGAAGCGGTTAAATTGATGTCTATGTGTTCGTCGTATTCTAAAACAGTTCTCACAGTAGTCGAAGTCTGGGCAGGTCTTGCATTTGAATCTAGAGCCTTCTATGGGGGATACGTGACATCCATCACAACTACATAAAGAAAATATGATAAATACTTATTCACATGGGATCCAATAATATTACAAACTGCTGGGAATCACTTTTGTCTGACATCCATCACAACTACACAAAGAAAATATGATAAATACTTATTCACATGGGATCCAACAATATTACAAACTGCTGGGAATCACTTCTGTCTGACATCCATCACAACTACACAAAGAAAATATGATAAATACTTATTCACATGGGATCCAATAATATTACAAACTGCTGGGAATCACTTCTGTCTGACATCCATCACAACTACACATGAAAAATCTGACAAATACATGATATCCAAAGAAAAACATGCACTTCCATACTCAAACGATATGATACCATAGTGCCATAATGAAAGTTTACCGTAATCATTTAACACTCTGGTTAAAAAATATACGGATGTTCAGAGATAAAAAAAGAAAGCAATAACAAAATGCAAACTATCTTGGCGCTTCTCAAGATCTGGCACCAGTTGCCAGGCACTATTGGTGAAAACCATGCTAGTGCGCGCAAGTTGCGACAACTTCAGTTTTTTTTGTTCTCGTTTGAACCAAATTGGTACAAACACAGTCTTTGTGTATCGATGCAATACGATGTCCAAACAAGAGTATGAAGACCAGATGATACCGAATTCTTGATCTAGACATGTAAATGCTATAAACGGGTCGATCTTTCAATGAATCAAAATACGTTGGGTAATGTGTAGTCCGAGCCTAAGTATGATATCCCTCGTATATTGACTTACGTGACTCCATTATGTTTAGCTGGCACTACTTCCATCTCTGAGATCAACCCTGTCCAGTTAGCTTGCTGAGGGAAGTCTACTTTAACATCTTTACCGTTAGGGCTCAGTGATACTACAGTCCCGATACTAGTATGGTTTACTGATCCCCATTTGTACTTAGGAGTATTGACAGAACTCTTGACACGAACACGGTCACCGACTTTGATAATACCTCGTTGAGCTGAAGATGGAATGTATTGAAGTCAACATTGGCAGTGAAAGTGCAGCATTTCATTAACCCTGGCTTTCACTGAATATCTGAGCGAATGAATGAACGAACGAATGAATGAATGTCTGAATGAATGAATGAATGAATGAATGAATGAATGAATGAATGAATGAATGAAGGAAGGAATGAACAAATGAATGAATGAACGAATGTCTGAATGAATGTCTGAATGAATGAACGAATAAATGAACGAATAAATGAATGAATGAATGAATGAATGAATGAATGAATGAATGAATTAATGAATGAATGAATGAATGAATTAATGAATGAATGAATGAATAAGTTTTAAAATGAATGAATCAGTGAATGACTGACTGACTGAATGTACAAAAGAATGACTGAATGGTCGGAGGAATAAATGACAATTGATTCATAAATGGATGGCAATAGACAACATACCATAAGAATCATGTCCTAGTAACTCAACATGTACATAACGAACCCAGTATGTACCGCCCTTACGCTGCCAGTCTGCCTGAACATTAAGATCATGTAAACCATCTCGATCAAGCTGCAAAAACAAAACAGAAAAGACGTCAATTCAATCCGATTCAAAACAATGCCATCTCTCTGACAGAGCTATTTCACTTCATTTCATAGCACAATAGAATAAGCATTATATAAAGATTTATTAGCATCAATATACAAGGCCAAATGCACAAACTATTCTTTTGAAAACACACGGGCGTAAATAACGCTATTCAAACCACACATAACCTATTTGCCCTCGAAAATCCAGTTATTGTCTTATTATTATTATATTGCGTGGTATTTCCAGTTCCTACCTTTACTACTCGTCCTATATCCCCCTCGTGAACTTCTTCATAGGTACGACAGCATCTGGCCATCATGCCAACTTGTATGTGGTCCCTTACATACCGGGCATACTCATCATTACTAGAGAAATCACCGCGAATCTTAAAGTCAGTTAGTGGGCTAGCAGTTTCACTGTCTGACTCGGATGAATCTGTGTCGCTACTAGAACTAGATTCACTATCGTCATCGTCACCATCATCATCGTCATCATCGTCTGATGAATCGTCAGTGGTTGATTCAGTGATTATCTCGGGTTCTCGTTCAGGGAGTTCGAGCTCAGGATGATCCAGGAGCCACGCTACGACAAGTTCAGTTCTTGGATCTTCTTCTTGTAGCTCCTTAAGGGCATGTTCCACGAGTTGCCTTGGGAAACCCATCTCTGCGAGTTGTTTGATTTTGATCTCCGTTGCTGGTGGTTTTTGTTTCTTTAGACGTTCTTTCCTGTGTTTCTTCACGTTTGATTTCTGTTTTGAAGGTAGTTTTAATGAGTTTTGCGGCGACAAAGAGGAAGTACCTGGTTGTGAAGGGTCTTCAACAGTGGAAGGCGTTTCTTCATGTTGGTTGGCTTCGGTGGCTAAAAACTGGCATGTAGCTAGTGCTGCAGCCTGAAATACAAACAATCCCATGAGTTCTGATAGTGGAATATTCTAACATAGTAATGCTTCGTATTCAAAAACCCCGTTTTCCACCGTCCACACGAATACAAGCGTTTTTAATTGCCGTTTACGTTGTGGACAGAAGGTGAGAACGACGAAAAATGTATTCGTTTGCAATAATATCCGGATACTTGTTCACGGGGCATTTGACCGTTACCACTTATGAAACAAGGCTCTCTGTATGATACTGATATAATATCAAATCCCAACAAGAAATCGCAACTAAAATATCTCAATACTTCTCATATCTACACGATCACAATCAGCATCTTCATACGTATTTCACACTCATGAGCAAAACCAACCTCGTCCCCAGGGCCACTCTGTTCGCTCTTTTTTCAAAATGGCGGACGCTCACACATTGACCCTGGCACCGGCTGGTTTGACACGTGATCAAAATCTCCAAGATTTTTGGAGATTTTGACCACGTGACCAATAAAATCAATATGGCCGACAGTCACGTGTCAAACCAGCCGGTACCAGGGTCAATGTGTGAGCGACCGCCATTTTGAAAAAAAGAGCGAACAGAGTGGCCCTGGGGACGAGGTTGGAGCAAAACAGCTCCATTTATTACCTCGAGCTCCTCTCTGTCAAACATGACCTTGATAGGAGATGGTTTAATAGCAGCAGCCATGAGTTGTCGTAACGAGAACGTACTAGCACCTCCCCCATCACAGCCTTGGTGGGTTAAAATCTGTCGAAGATTGTCCTGACGACTGAACAGCACACGGGCAGCTTTTAACAGTCCAAGGTTGATTTGTTGTTGTCTTAGAAGAGCTGTGTCTACTTCGTCAACTAGAAAATGATAGCATAGGACATTAATTACCAAGGATGATATTATAGTCACGGACTCCCTTGTGACCGTGACATGGTGTACGCAATGGTAAGGGTCAGTTGGTTTTATGTATGTCTTTGAAAGCAGATCTAGAATAAGCCACTGTTTGAGTCGAACTGCGTCAGTGTTCAAAAGTATAAAATATATCTTATCAGATGATTTTTTCGTGTAATATGGGTGCATTTTGCGAGTTGAGCCGTAAATCAAAATTTACAACCATGAGGGAGTTTTGGTGATCGGTAATTAAAATTTATCTAAAACTGTCTTCATGCATCCATGAGTGTTTGAGTACCTCTCTTAGTATCTGTGGTTTTAGATCCTCTGGACGACGATTTGTCAGCCGACTCTATGCCTGGAGGGGATGGTAATACAAAGTCTGTAGAGGGGGGTTCTGGTGTTTTACGCTGGCCTGTACCAGCGAGTCTTATTAATGATGCCCATATACCAAGTGTAGCGTCAGACATTGGTAGATTATCGACAGAGAACGGGAATACTGGAAACTATACACAAACATAAATACATTTGGTGTTAGTGACTTGAAATGTTGGTGAACATTATGATGATTGACGGAAATACAAGCAGCATATAGTACAAATCATCATCATCTCCATCATCACCGTAAGCATCATCGTCATCATCACCACCACCATCTCCATCATCACCATAATCATCATCACTACCATCACCATCACCATCACCACCACCATCATCATCATCATCATCTCCATCATCCCGATAATCATCACCACGACCACCATCACTACCATCACCACCATCACCATTATAATCATCATCTCCATCATCATCATAATCGCCACCACCATCATCCCCATAATCATCATGTTGTACACTTACCGCTTTAACCTGTGATATGGGGCATATCTTTGGTTTACTGTCATCGTCACACTGCACAGTGACTTTACCATTTGGTGCAATTCTACTAATAGTTCCTTGGCCCCAGTCTTTATGCTGTACTAATCCACCAAGGCGTGGCCTACTGTCAACACCGCCTATCACGGCCAATACAGCCATTACAGAACCTTGGTCTGTACTGCCATCAAAGGAGTCATTAGGTGTCTGGATAGATAATTAATAATGATAATAAATATTATGAAATTATTTAATAATTCATGAACCTAGAACAATACAAAATCACATCTGTATATCTGCTACAGAAATCGTCCTGATTTGCATAAGATTTGGCTTGAAATAACTCGCCCAAATTACATTTAATTTCAAAATTCTAAATCTAGAAAGCAGCATCAATCTAGACATTTTATAAGTAATATTTTAATACAATATTCGCATCCGATCTGTATGGAATATAAAATGTATAAATATTCCATACAGATCGGCCGTGCAAATTAGGATAATTCTATATCAGTAGTCATAGATCCCGCCAAGGTATTGACTTGCTATGAAAACCACTCATTCATTTTTCATACATTTTGGGACTAAAATACCTGACTAGACGACGTCATGAGTGCAATACTTCCAAGGCGTTCACTTATAAACTGATTAACAAGTTGGTTCCAGGTCTCTAGCGAATGAAGTCTTCGTAGTAAAGTAACAAACTCTTCTGCTACGGTGCTGCTATAGGTAGCTGACACAGATGCTGGTGCTTTGTTGGCTTTCTTGCGACCACGCTTGCTTTTCTCAACTGAAAATAAACACATGGATGATATTGAACAAATTAATTGATTAATTGGTTGATTGATTGATTGATTGATTGATTGATTGATTGATTGATTGATTGATTGATTGATTGATTGAAACCTTTATTCTAGAGTGGAAACACTAAATGTGTGCAACAGTTGTCACTAATTAGTAGTAAATAGCACTAATGAAACAAAAGAAAATAGAATTAGCGTGTACTCTAACATGAACTGCAGAGCTTTGAAAAGGTGTTACACTTACTTTAGGTCTAGTTTATGGGTCGAATTTCACAAGAGTCGAATGCAATAAATAATTAGGCAGTCTTCTTGGATGTAATTAATTTGAAGCATACAAAATTCGATAAATAAACGTAAAAACTAAGAAATGAGCTATTTTGGACTTTTACTGATAGGCTCTGACTGACTCAAAACTTTGATGCCTGGTAGAAGCTGTTGAGACCATTTGCCAACAGTGTCATTCAAGGATAATAAGACATTGAGTAGTTTTCGTATGAGTGGGAAAAAGTATTGTATCGTATTGTAGCCGAAGTATTTTTTATGAAAACATTCGAATTTTCTGCCGCATCGTAGCGGTATCGTAACCATACTGTTTCCCATAATTTCTCAATCGAAAACCACTCTAATAAGGGTGGTTGACCTACAAACATACCTGTTATGGGTTGTATCGGCAAGCTCCCTGTACAAGCAATCAAGACTTTACCAAGTAAAGCAAACAGCTTCTCTACCAGGTTGGCTTTACGTTGTCTATCATTCTTACTATCCCATGAGGTCAGCGTAGAACGGAGAAGTCGAAGAGCCAATATCTAAAAAAATATATAAGAAATCAAGTAAAATATAGAGCAAACACAGGAAGTCCATGAAATAAATACAAACTAAATACTAACAAAATGAATTGTAGCTATTTAGTAACCAGACCATTACTATTATTTACTATTACTACTATTTCCTTTTGTCTGGGAATTGTGTTCTGGTTGAGGGCTAGTGATAAATTATTACTAAATAGCTAATATTTGTCAGTGTTTAGTTTTGTTTTTATTTCATGATTTTCCTGCATCTATCACCACAGAATGTGATTGACAGAAGTCATTGTGATTTTTCTCTGTATTGGCCACATGTACCTGTCTTGGTAAATTGACTGTTGCTACTGGAGTAATCTTCTTATCATCTGGTATTGATCCACTCACAAGTCTCAACAGTATATCAACCCACTGGCTACTACTCAATGCCTTACACATTGCTGGTGTTACTGCTATACTGCGAATGAAACCCAGCTTTGCCCAATCTCTGAATTGCTGTGCTTGGATACTTTGAATGGGGTTTCCTATTAGATAGATATTTTAGATAATCGATAATGATTAAAGAAATTGATGAATGAATAAATGAATGCACAAATAAAATGAGTGACTGCGTGAATGAAATGGAGGGATGGATGGAGGGATGGAAGAAAGGAAGGAAGTAAGTAAGTAAGTAAGTAAGTAAGTAAGTAAGTAAGTAAGGAAGGAAGGAAGGAAGGAAGGAAGGAAGGAAGGAAGGAAGGAAGGAAGGAAGGAAGGTATAATAATATTACCTTCATAGCAATGTAACAAAGTAATGTTGGCTAAACTTTAGAATACCCCTTAATTGCTCCATAATGTTACCTTTATTCTGAGTAGTCCCAGACTCTACCAGCTGTTCTAATAAACCACTCACTGTCCTTACACGGTTAACTTGGATATCTTCAGCGTGTAAGCCACACGAAATTACTAGAGCACGCATCAAACATAAACATGATTGTCTAATAAGAGCTGTTGGGTGACTCGATTGTATTTCTGTCTTCTCTGGCTTTGAATCATCTAAAAAGAATAACCACCACATTAAAATTCATTTTAATAAAAATAGCAAGAGAATACTTTGTTTATCAAGCCCGGTTACAGCATGGCCAAGTGATTACAATGTTAACACCACATTGCGTTTATAACAAGCCAATAAAAAAAGCTGATCAGTCAGAACACAAAACCAAACTAGTCACGCCAAGCTTGACACTGGTATACTTCAAAAAAATGCTCAAAGCGATCAAGAGTGAAAGGGTTAGTTTTGAAAACGTGGCACTCGATAGGTGACGAAATATCAATCAATAAATACATACAATTGCCAAAGAGTTTATGAAAACCTTTTGCTTTCTAGCTAATTGTGCATAATCCATCTTCTGAAGAAGGCCATAGTATCTCGACCAAAACGTTAAGAAATCAAATTAAAATTAATCAGAGACAACTTTTATCCTCTTTTTTCAATATGAAACCCGATTAAAAATCTTCAATGATATTTACTATACCTTTCATATCTTCCTCTTCTTCATCACTGGTCTCTGGTACAGGTGGTGGTCCAGCAAGCTGTAAATCATACTTGCCCTCTTTACCCATACGATATGAATTTGAACTACCTGTTGCCCACTGTACTCTTGCCCAGCCGTCATCACCTATCTCACATATAATACGACCTTCACCTGGGGGTGGTCCATCCTGAAAGTGAAATTTCATGTCATTCCATCTCTTCTCAAGTATGATCCATTGAATCTCAAAAACAGGTCCTTGTAGGGACCAATCTCAAAGAAAAGAGTAAGTTTGATTTTGAGACATATTCTACAGGTGAAAAATCCTCCCTACCACACCCCCTCATTTTTCTAATGGTTCATCCCTGTAATAATAAATGTACCTGATCTCCCCACTTCCAGTCTGGTCCTCTCACCACACGTGTTCCTATTTTCATCAGCTTGACAGCCTCTGGTCCTGTCAGGGGTACTGTGGGACGTTTCTTAGACGTCTTGCATTCATCAATAATTGCCGCAAGAGCTGCATCTTCCTCTTCTCCAGTCTCACAAGGTCCTGCTAAGCGCATAATGGTCTGGGCTAGACCCAATACTCCAGAGTTCAAGATGACACAAATATCTGCAGACCTGTGGTCAGATATTAATACTCCAAGTGCTGAAAGCAGAAACCGTGCAACTGGTAGAGCGCCAAGAGATATGCCACCACGAGCAAACTGGTCAGCAGATGTACTTGGATTCAATTCAGCCATTTTGAATGAACTGTCAGCAAAATGTACTGATCCACTCAAAATATCAAATGCCCATGTATTGATCTTTCCATAGGTTGATTCCAGGATCACACGGTCAGATGGAGGTATTAGGTCAACATTGGTTAAATAGTGATGGATGGGATCCCTGTGTGTAACACAAAAAAATGTTGACAGCAATGTTGATTCATTACCATAATAAAAAATGTTAATCTTGAAATGTGATTAGAGTAATTCCGTAGAAATAAAACTAGACATGGAAATGCCTTGAAACGTTCCACAATAAGATTTTTTGAGTTGCTTATTTCAAAAATGAAATAAAAAAATGGGGTGCCCGAACTCGTTTTCTCGCGATAATTTTTTTGAAAAGTACCATGTTTTGTATTTTGGGAGTAAAATTCGAAAATTCAAAAATAATTAATTACTGGTCGATAAATATATCTAGACACAATTCATTTGATTTTGCTATTTTCCCATAAAGATATAAGTGGATATAAAAATCATGAGGTTATTTGATCAGATTTGATCAGAGAAACCTTTTTTCTAACCAAAAAGCCTAAATTTCTAGCATAGAGTATAGTGTTTGAGGGAAGTCGAAGTGCCTATTCAAGACACATTTCTAAAAATATCTCAAAAACTGGACATGGAAGTTTATTGACAATTAGATATGTGAGAGAAAACATAGTTCTTGAAAAAAATAAGAAAATAAAAAAGACAGGTGCCCGAGTTCATTTTCATGCTATCGCCGTCTAAAGACCTCAAATGTGTGAAAATCTATGCATTACCGGGGGAGGACTGGGTCGAGTTACAAAAATGTCGCGTTTTCTCGCTTGAACATTTTGAAATTTTGAAACATGCGCAGAACTGTGCGCAGTGCAAAACTACCAAATTACCTTAATTAATGCCCATTGACACTAGTAATCTTTGCAGTGCTTTTTAAGGCAATGTTCAATGAACATTTTCATAGTTTTAAATATATAACAATTCTTTATCAACTGACATAAAACTTCTAGCTAATTTCTTTCTTGATGGCTTTGCCATTGAAATAGCCAGCAAAATCCAACAAAAACTGCTTGTAAAAGGGACCTGCCAAAAGAGTATACTTGCATAACAAATCCAAACACTGATGCACAGATTCCTAATTGTCCAAACGGTTAACTTACATATGCAAGATTGATATAGTTGTTTCCATATGAGTGGGAAACAGTACTGTGTCATATCATAACGATAATTTCTAAGAAAACATTCACAGTATATGTCATATCGTAGCTGTATCGTAACCATACCATCTCCCACTCATGCAAAAACAACACTCACCTGTGGTGAGACTTGGAGGTTAACAATCCCTGCCAACCACATAAGATTGCATATCGTACAGATGGAACAAGTGAGTCTTTAGATACCAATAATAAGAAATTCTCTGCACCTTGTAGACGTAGTCTTGCACGTTCAACCTACCATTGCAGAAAATACTATTAGACAGTCTTGTGGAATGATCCTGTGTGATTATGACCCAACATCCAAATTAGGACAAGTGGTAATGTATTTATGCAGTCTTTACAGTCTTATGTTTTAGCTCTCAACCAATAAACAGTAATTTATTAAAATGCAAAGTAAACATTGAGCCTAATGATCAAACTATAGACACTGAACTATGTGCATGCATTATAAGTGACCATAGTTTTTAGAATCACAGTATTAAATTAATGATAGTTTGTGTCTTATATTATATCTTTATAGTACATTAATTTCTTCACATCGTTTTGCATTTTGCAACTTTTCTGCAGATTGTCTTCAAGCTCTTTTACCTACTACCTCATCTTGCTTTTATGGAATTCGAGTAACATAATTCAGTCATATTATACACAAGGATATTTTTATGTGCAGCTCCATATTATAAACAACCAAACTTGTATCTTTATAATAACAAAAACAACCATGTGAACAAGAACAATGACTTAAAAAATAACAACCTCAACAAAAATCAAATTCAAAATTCACAATCATAGAATCACATTTTTGTATTAGGTATATCAATCCATAATTTTGTGAGAAATAATTGTAACATTTCATCAACCTAATTACTAATCAGTGATTGAATCATAGTTAAAGTACCGGTACATAAACAATATCAGCAATGCTTGCACTTCACTAAGCTAGTGTTTGAATACCTGTTTTTCTAATGCTTTCTGTACAGTCTCGATATCTATAGGGTCATCATCTAGAACAAAGTCTTTTATATGGTTCATGATAACAGTCTCGGCTGAAGCAGACATCATTCGTTTACGAAGCCATTTCACTTTTTGTACTCCTTTAAGACTGGTATTGGGAAGATGGTGTACTGGCTAAAAAGATTGATAACAGAATAATATTAATGGACAAATTAACAGACAGAGAGACAGGTAAGAGTGTTAAATACACAGTAAGACAATGAACTTTACCTTATCTTTATCCATGTGGCTTAACTCTACAGGTTGTTCCTCCTTCAAGGTCTTTTTGCTGGCTTCAGGCAAACCTTCCTCGATTTCTTTGTTCTTCTCTTGTGATTTATGTTGTCCTTTTACTGTTCTTTTGTCTTTTATCATCTTACGAACTACACGAACCCACCTTGGTACAGTACTTTGTATCTTTAATCGTGTAATAGTGTTGATTTCAGTAGATATTGCAGGGCGAAGAACAGTGAAAAGAAAGCGACATCTTTCCAGAGCTGGATGACAAACTTCTTCATATGAACGTGATGATTCTTGATGAGCCTGATGAGATAAAGATTGTCAAGTAATTGATTGATTAATAACTAATAACAAATGGACAAATTGATTGGTATATTGATGAATAAATCTCTGAAAATGAATATTAGTGATTCATAAGATTTTGAATACAGTGCAAAGGCAAATTTAGAACTGCTTTCAGAGTGAGAGGGGAGAGGGGAGGGACCATTTTGAGGAGTGTGTACACTACAACATACACATCAAAATGCTGACAGGATATCTCAAAGGTACTACAAAAAAAAGGGTCATATTTCCCTCCAGTAGGGGGAGCTCACCAACCCCTTACTCTCCCCATGCAGTGGTAATTATAGGCTGATTGATTACATTATAGATTGAATCTTTGAGAATGCATTGTGAGTGACTTGTATTTACAGACAGTTTATACCTTGATAAGTGAGCATTTGGCCTGGTGTACAACCTTTAGTACCTCAGCTATTGGTTTTGGTAAAATAGTTTGTGTTTGTCCAGTTAAAGAGCTTGTACTGGCATGTGACCAAGACAGATCTGATAATGATGATGACTTGGATGATAATGGACTGTGATCGATGACATTTAGTGCCATATTACCTGGAAATAGTTATAAATAATGGTGTCAACATATTCACTCATAGATGATGGGAATTTGATATTTTGTGTGTCAAGTCCACATCAAAGACATCTCACTACTTGAGATTCTACTAGCTCAGTTGGTAGAGTTTGTAAGTTGACACGTCCTGAAGGACTTCATCAAAGTACTCTTACTCCGACGGAGGACATTGATAATTACATTCAAGAACTTTAAAAATCTCCAAATAAAAGTATTGACATTAAAAACAATCAGAAAATAATAATATTGACTCCATTACAAATAATCACAACAATAATCATTGCAATGACTCACAATAGGTTTTAAGTCCATCAGATACAATTCTATTATTTACATTCACCACTACCAAAACCAGCTGCACCATAAGTATTTTACATAAAGTAATATATTGTTAGGTCAAACTGTTTGAACCAACCTAATTCCTGATGTTTCAAGAGACAAGCCATCAACAATCGTCCAACTTTCTCTACTGGATGGTCAAAGGGGAATTCTATAGGTACAACCATGCGTTTGTGCCTGCAGTAACGATCAACCAGTGCTAAAAACTTTAAGGCTTGAGGATCTTCTATTTTAGTCTCTACTAAAGATTGTAAGAAGGGCTTTGATGGGTCTAGACCAGTGAATGGTTCATGGATTTCTACCTTGGTTTCTTTAACACTGAAAGTAAATTTTAGTGCATGTAATTAACACAGAATCCAAAAGCCCTGCTAAATAATGATAGGGGTGATCAATGTTTAGGGGTCTAATTATGAGCTAGATTTCACAAAAATTCGGGGGGGGGGGGGGGAGGGAGGTGTGAAGTTAGAATATTTTTTTGCTTTTTTTTTTTTTTTTTTTTTTTTTTTGCTGTTCAGGAAAGTTTGAATATACTTTGTAACATTTATTCCTGAGTGAATGGAGAGCTTTAATTTATCTTGAAATACTTGTCAAAACACTCACTACCTTGTGGTAGACATCTTGTCCACAAATGATGGTTCAATACCCCCAGCAAAGAAGTCAGAAGACAACCATTTTTCTGTTTCTTCTTCCTCACTGGATAGTGCAGTAGACCTTGACATGTGACATGCATCCAGCCCTAGCAGTAGACCAAGTGTACGTTCACAGTCAATAAGTGGTGATGATACAGTCATTGCACTGTCTAGTGCAAACTCTTGCTCAGGCTGAGATAAAGAACAAACAAAATAGGTGAATGAATGAATGAATGAATGAATGAATGAATGAATGAATGAATGAATGAATGAATGAATGAATGAATGAATGAATGAATGAATGAATGAATGAATGAATGAATGGTTATATGAATGATTTGTGTATTTTGGATTAACCAATAGTTATAAGAATGAAAGAACAAAATAGATAAATGAATGAATGAATGAATGAATGAATGGATGGATGGATAGATGGATGGATGGATGAATAAATGAATTATGTATTTAATGTATGGATGAATGAATAAATGTAATTTGTAAAATGATCAATGCAGAATTGAATTATTAGTATTCACAACCAGTGATAAAAGGCCATTTCAAGATCCCAAGAAAGAAAGAAAGAACACTTAATTTTTTTTTGATTACCTCCACATAGATGCCAACAAACAAAGCTTGCATCATCTCACGGGCATCAGTTGAGTGTTGTGCTTCCTCAAATGCATGAGTGGCATCATGAGCTATAGAATTAATGCAGATTACTAATAATTAAAGAACATGTCTTATAAAGAAATCATGACTCAAAACATTTCTCTTAATGTACATATCATGTACATATATATATCAACAACACATCATTAAAACCTAAAATGAAATTTCGTTGTTTTTTCTTGTCATTCAAGTTCATTGAACGAGCCAAACAATCCCACCATTTTGGATCAAATGTACCACCATTGTCTTTTATCAAATCCTATAAGGGTATTTGGGCCATGGACACCCACTGAAGTCAGAAATAAATAAACAGTCATAACACCTACAATCTTACCAGAATAGTGCTGCAGCAGCTGTTTACCACAAGGTGCCTAAAAACAAAGGATTCCAACTTTACAAACTAGCAAATAGGAGCAGTAATAAGTGCTATAGAGGCAGAAAGTGAGGATAAAAAGAGAGAAGCAAATGGAAGGAAAAGAATTCAAAGAAAGTGACTACAAGGTATAAAAAAAATACAACCACAGACTGAAGTAGTTTGCAAACCTGATCCTTAAAGTCTGCCAAGTCATACACTTTACCATGGATAACGACCCACAAACCTCCTTCTCTATTATGATTTTCTAGTTCATGTGGTTTAATTAGAGTGACTTCTCCTGCCTGGCGACTAGCTGGGCTTGGGCTTCCTGTAGTCAAACCAAATGATTGAAAATAAATGCTTGTTATAATTATCAATGAACTGCAATGTAAACTGCATTGTGCTGAATGGCTGACATTTAGACAAAAAGTATCCCGATACAATTTTTTTAGAATCACATTGTATTAGAGTGATTTACTAACATTTTACAAAATAATTTAATTAGCTTACCTATACCACCAGGCCATGCCAAATCCTCTTCATCTTCTTTTTTCATACCAGGAGCAAGTTGGTTGAACTTATCCAACATGTCTAACAAGCCTGCAAGAACTGGTATTATGTGTGCAACACCAAGGGCAGCAGGAAGACATGTATGTAACAATACCACAGACACAAGCAGTTCAGGTAGCAATACACCAGTGTATTCTCTTTGGATTATTTGAGATGTTGCTACAAAGTATCGTGGACCATTAGCTGCGAGTGTTGAAGCACTGGGGAGTACCTCACCTACATGACTACATAGTAATGCAATGTACTTATGTAGAAACAATGCTGTGCCGATTTGCTTCTTAGAAAGTGGAGTATCTTCACCTGAAATGGAAAAAGATGTAATTTTATATTTAAATTGAACATCACACATTGAGAAGAATTGATAAGTATTTGAATTTTTAGTTTCGCATATGATCTTACTGGTGCCATATTTTGATTGGTAGAGCATTGGAATAATCTGTCACACTAAAGGAATGGATCATAAGTAGTGTGTATCCATGCATCCAGTTATGGTTGCATGCAGACGGTTGCTAAGTACGAAAAAAAAAGCGTAATGAGTTGCATGATGCACAGCAAGCTTTTTTGAGTGCTTGAGCAGCATCCCAAGTGCATTTATAACTCGATGGATGCACAGCTACTTATGATCCATTGTTTTTATAACATAGATGATTTCTTATAATAAAAACCATCACTTTTTGCTTTTTTTCTAGCATGAATACAACGGAAAAACAAGGCGTTGACAGTGCACACACTGTTCTATCATCTAATCAGAGCGCATGTGAGATCGAAACTTTTTGTTTAAAAATGAAATTGCACAGTGCACAAGCGTGCACCATTGTGAAATGGTTCATAAAGAAGAACCAATCATAGCTTGCATAATAACTTATCTATGTTATAAAATCTTTTTGGAAAGTATCTATTTAGACAAACGATTTAAACGGTTGGGCACATATTTAAATGTTCAAGTCCATAATTAAACAGTTATATAATTGTATATGAAGGTTAAAATGTTCAAGTTTTAATAATTTATATACTAGTACTTTGTATTATAATTAACAATTACTCACCATCACTACTGAACCAGGGTACGTCAGCTCCTTCATTTACAAACAACTTTCCAATCAATAGTCTTTGTAGTTTTAATAACAGTTCTACCATTGTTGACCTGGCTGGTGGTGAATAAGGCCATTGTAGTTTAGGAGGCTTAAGAACCATTTCCTGAAACTCTGCCCTGACTTGTGCACTAGATGTCTTCAGTAGTTGTTGTGCAAGATAAAGGATTGGTACACTTGTGGCAGAATCTTTAGTTTCTGTACCATAGTCCTTCTCACTTAGTTTGTGGTTTGCTATTTCATTTTCAATAGCATTTTCAAGTGTTGACTCTAAGCTTCCTTCAGCCATAAGACTGTTGACTAAGAGTTCCACCATGAACTTCTTGCCCAACTGCATTGTTGCTGGCTTCTCTGATGCTGTGATGAAATTAGACAATTGAGCATTTTGCACTTAATGATACAGAGAAATGAAAAGCCAAGCAGAGTGAAAGCTTGGATAGACTTGACATTAAAAATGTTTCTGCCATCATGAACTGGAATTAATTATAACATTACTGTAACTACATGTCAAAACAAAACAGCCCAAGGCAAAAGTCTAACTACAATTGACTTGATGTGTGGACTTTTATTTCAAGTTTCATTTGAACCGAGCCTTTTACTTACTTTCAACTAGCAGTTCAGTGAGTGCTTTTGCTCGCTCTTCTGGTGTTGGCAGTAAAAGGACCCAACCACTCTTTAAAGCTCCCTGGGCAGCTACTTGTACAGTTTTTAGAACTCCTTTATTACTGGCTAAAGTGACGACTTGTTGTTTTAGAGACTGAAGCAGTTTACTACCAACGCCGAGACCTAGTGTATCAGAATCCACATGCTCTGTGATGGCTGCATGTGACTAAAAACAGTTGAGAACAAAATATTCAGTAGTATTTTTTAAATGATTGAAAAATAATTGTAAAATGAGTTGTCTGTAATTTTTCAAATTACAATAATTAATATTTATGGTACTAGAAATACATGTGCAAATACAAAAGCAAAAGTCCCCTTAAAGTCACAGAAATGCGGCCTGACAGACTTACTTGTAGTCTCAACAAGTTTAAGGTGGCTACAGCTATGCATTCTTTCTCCTGTGGGGGTGGGGGCCAGTCCTGAGACCCTGTCAAGTCTTCACTAACTCTTCTCAGTAAAGCATCAAGAAATTCAAAGGTTCTCTGGCTGACATCTACACTAAAGGGTACTCTTGTCCCTACACTCCAATGACCAGTTGAAGACCACACAAAACTCTGAAAAGAGCAAAGAGTTATTTTGATTATTGCATAAAGGTTAAATTGCTGTCTGGCATACCGAAGTTCACAATAAATTTTAAGCAATGAATGATTAAATTGATGAATGAATGAATGAATGAATGAATGAAGAAATGAAGAAATGAATGGATGGAGGTGGAGGGATAGATGGACGGACTGACGGTTTAATGGATGAATGAAGAAATGGATGATTGAACAAATGAATGAATGGATGAAAGAGTGACTTTAGTTACATGTAAATTACATGTAATCAATCAGGGACTGCGGCAGACCCCCCCCACACACACACACTTTTTAGCGCTAAAGAATAGAAATACAAATTATCCAAATAATTAGGTTTTTTAATTAGTTTTTTCTTCTTTTTAATATTATCTCTTTTTTAATGTGTATGCATGCCATGGATGTCTTGTTCTTTGTAACCTGTTATTATCATTTGCCTGTCACACCCCCCTACCCCCCCCCCCCCCACACACACTTTTCAACATACTCCCCGGTCCCTGTCAATAATTGAATAACTGATTTTGAATGACTGAATGGCCATAGAAATATATGATGGAGCTAATGTCTGTTTAGTACACATATTAATGACTGGAAAAACAAAAAAAAATGAATGAGACAAAAAGAAATATAACAAAACAAATGAATGAATGAGACAAAAAGAAATATAACAAAACGAATGAATGAATGAGACAAAAAGAAATATAACAAAACAAACAAATGAATGAGACAAAAAGAAATATAACAACATGAATGAATGAATGAGACAAGAAGAAATATACCTGTGCTGGGCCGCAAGCTATGCCTGTAATTCCTTTGCTCATCACACCAGCTACAATGGTAGGGACAGCTCTAAATTGACATTCAATGTCACCAAGTTGTCCTTGGTCATTTCTACCCCAGCAGTAAACTTCTGCATCATCAGTGACGGCCATACAATGAATCAATCCTACTGATACATCAATGATATGTTTACCGCATAAGGCCTCAATTATCTTAGGATGACGAACATGATCTTCACTTCCATGTCCAAGGCGGAAGCCTTCTCCTTTGCCCCTAGAAACAAAATAATACAATGATTACACTTTTCCACTATGATGTCACATCAATTAAAAACCTATCTTCAGAATCCTTCTACAACTTATGAATAATTAATGGATGATTTTCAAAGCATGTTGTACATGAGATGTTGTGAGGTTTTTAAAACTCCTAAAACTAGTTGTATGACATCCTAAAACAAGTTCCAGTCTGTGTGCAACCAGTTTTAGAAGTTACAACTAGCTATACAACCTAGTATGCAACTGAAAACCATTGTTTTGTCCTTCAGGTTGGGCTTCATTCCAATGAACTACTAGTTCATTGGAATGAAGCCCAACCTGAAGGACAAAACAATGGTTTTCAGCTTCCAAGAGATCAAAACTCTTTTGTTTTTTCCTCCAGATGGGGCTGCTTTGACGCCACATGCAAGGAATCTATGGTCAAATACTACAAATGATGTACAACACATTGCACTGTAAAATCACTTTTTTATCCCTTATCTTCTTTGTACTATGGATGCCGTTTTAATTAATTTTAGAGAAAAGCAAAGAGTTTATCACAAGCACAAGTGTACAGCACATGAGTTGTTAGGTTTTAACATTCTCACCAAGTCCATATGGAGCCATCTCTTGTCAAAGCCACTGAGAATTGTGTGCCACAGTAAACCTTTACAACACCAAGACCTTCTAATCTATCAATAGCCCTGGGACTTTTACAGCCATCACTACCTCCTCTACCAAGTTTACCATAGTCACCATCACCCCAAGACCACACAGTACCTGGTAAGAAAAACACACACACAAGTAAAAATAGGTTATTGACAATGATATAATAACTTTGGCGAAAATAGCTGATGTTGTATCTTTGATGTGCAAAGCCATTATAAGAAAGATTTTACTTTGACTAGGAATGAACTAAAGGAAAGAGACTCTACACAAGGGTACACAATTATTCATTTTGTTACCATCATCAGCTGCTGCTAGTGTATGGGCATCTCCACTTCCACAAGCTACATCGATGACATGATGTCCACGTAAACCACTGACCAACATAGGTACTAGTTGATCTTCGCTAGTTCCTAATAATTATGTAAGATACAATTTACAAGTATATCATTGATATAGAATAACCAGTAAAATAAAGAAATGTATGACTAGAATAGGAATGAAAATCAAATGACGAAATTATAAACACACAAGTGAGCCAATCCATCCATCTATCAATCAATCGTTCAGTAATATTATCTTAGTAATGCATGACATAATATCAATATCATTATTAGATCATTCAATAACATGTCATATGTAATTGTTATTGATTTTTGCATTTGATAAAATGTATATCAGTCTACATACTTGCACAATCATATAGAAGTGTTCATTAAAAACAACATACAGTGTTTGAAATCAAGACTGCCCATAATTCTTTAGTCTTAGAGTAGTATTTTCAATCACATCCTATAATTGAAAGTAATAAAGTACATACCATGTCCAAGACGACCATAATTTCCTCTTCCCCATGTGAACAGTTCACCCTCTGAAGTAACAGCAGCACTATGAGTACTGCCACATGATATCTGAACTACCTGTTTACCAGCTAGACCTGTTATCAGAGTTGGTTCCTCACGAGGACTGGCATAAAACAAGAAAAACATAACAGTCATATAACATAATTACGTCAGCTAGTACTATAATATGGTATATGGTATACAATATTATAACATATATTCAGGGTTTTCAATAACAGGTGGCTACCGGCGGTATAGGGCCGCCTATTTTACCTCTTACCGCCGGCTATTTTGTGTCCATTGTAAAAAAAATATGATTGTAAATTTTGGAACACAGACGCCTATTTCATTTACTCAGACGCTTATTCAAAAAGATATTGAAAACCCTGTATATTACCTATAATAATATATAATATTATGACCTGTTTCCAAACAGAGTCACCTTGGGCCACTTGCAAAAAGCCTGGATAAAGTTGTCCACTGAACAAAAGTTATTTGCTCCAGAGAGTTTTTATATACTTTATCTGCTGGGTAGGGATTTATCTGTGGCCGGTTGGACGAAGCCTGAATAGCACTATCCAGCGGATAAATTCTAAAGAAATCCTATGGAGCAGATAACTTTATCCAGTGATAACTTTATTCAGGCTTCGTGCAACCGGTCCCAGGTGAATAGGGGTATCCAAGCTTTGTACAAATGGTCCCTAAAGCCTCATGGCCCTATACAGATAACTAACTGAAGACTAACACTCAGTCTATAACTATGTAAATTTACTCAATAAAATAATGTAAAAAAAGATTTTTTTTTAAGCATGGATTTAACCTACCTAGTATCGCCATGACCCAGTTTGCCGCCATCACCACTACCCCAAGAATAAACCTCTCCTTCTCTTGTTAATGCCATAAAGTGCTTGCCTTCTGCATGACAGCTAACTTTAACAATCTCACAACGCCTTGACAGTGACTCAAACAAAACTGGGCTCTGGTAATGAAACATTAAATATTTAGTAAATAATAACTGTTGAGCAATGCTAGAGAGTAATCAATGTAGGATCCCTGTGTACATGAAGGGGACCTGGGAACGACAACATTTGAACAGTGTTAGTTTCTTGGACACTCCTCATGGCTGAGAGGGACTTTATCTCGATGGTGAGTCAATGGGAATAGGTACAATGTAATTGCATTGTGAATTGTGCATATTCTGTGGTAATACTGACAATAAACATACCATTTAATGAATATTAAAGACTGTAAAGCTCATTGAGACATTAGGTAAAATGTGCTATAATTATATAAGCACTACATTACATTATAAACAAGGAAAAAAAGAAACAGCAATAACAATGAAAACAATATCCTACCTGCCCCTCAGATGAATAAGGATGTGTGTACAACCTTCCAGATCTGGTCAAAATAAGGATAGATTTTTCAGCACAGCATATCTGTTTAACTCCTAGTTCAACTAAATTGTGTAATGTACGTGGTCCTGACGTGTGTCCTGTGTTACTCCAGTTCAACCATCCAAAACCAAGAACTTCTTGAACCAAGGCTGCACTGGTCACCTGAAACACAATAATTATTCTTTTTACAGTATTGGTTGAAATGATGGTAAAATGCAGCTTTCAGTATGGTTGACATAGTAATTTATTTATATGTTGACAAATAACAACAAATATAGAAAACTTAGAACAAACTGACAATTATTACATGTATTTCAAAATAAAACAATTGAAAAGTTTTGCTAAGACTGTCAAATGAATGTCACTAATGACTGAAATTTTGTTAAGAAAGCAAAACAATACTGTTACAACAAAACAGAATTTTGACTGCTTTACAATCCAAATCTGAATCTGCTGGCGCACTTTTGTCTGACAATTTGGGGTTAAATTAATGTCAAGCAAATGTTTTCAATAAAATGTGGACATTCAATAATAATATTAATAACATCTTTGTCATAAAATATCATAATTATTAATCATTATTTATATATACTCATTATAATTAATATTGTGAGTAGACTAACCATTTGGTTTGATAATGGAGGTATGTATGGTGCTGACAGTCTGTCCAAATGTGATATAAGAACAACAGCAGCATGTTGAAGTTCAACAAACTCACTCTCATCATCAGGTAGAGCAAGATAGCGAAGGAATGACTCTGTAGGTGTTACTCTTTGACAAGTGGTGGTCAAGCTCTGGTAGGCAAATAGAAATGAGTCATTAATACATTAATATTTTAACCATTTCAATATCATACATGTACATGTATTTTTACATAAAGAATAAAAAATGATCTAAATAGCCTGAAGCACCTGATGATGTTTCACCGCCATCTCTCTATCACTGACTGTCACAATATTTTTTTTAAATCCTTTCATATCCAATTTATTTTTTATTTTCTCAAGAAAACAGGAGTAATTGTCATAATTAGTGAACATAAGTAATGTGAAAAGGATTCTGGTGTAAAGATGGGGGTAAAACATTATCACACATGAAGCTTTTATTAATAAGTAGTTTTCACACGAGTGAAAAATAGTATGGTTAGAATATTGCTACAGACTGTAACAACTAGACTGACCATTCAATTGTTTCCGCTAAATATGATACAATAAATTATGCTACTGTTTCTCACTCTAACAAAATTGACTCCATTGTATACAACTCTATTACTAACCTCATCTGATAATTTGCTGAACTCAATACTTTTAGATGGAGCACCAGGAATATCCTGGAAACGTTTCAAAAGTCCAACAAGAGGAGCGCTGGTAAATGATGCCTCAGTGTCGTTATCTTGTCCATTGTCCCATAGTTCTAACAGTAGTAGAATGGCTTCTAGCATGTGTTGTAAAGTACCTCGTTGAATAGCAAGTTCTATTAAGATCCCTAAAGCTACATGCTGATCACAGACAGGAACACAATCTAATGGCTTACAGTACACTTTGTCCTCATTGCCCTTCCTGGAAAATAAATGACTTGATTGCTCAATTTATATGTATTTATTATGTATATGTATGTAATAGTTATTATAAATTTTATTATATGCTGGTGAGCTGGTCAATTTGTTGAGTTCATCAAAGCTATTCATAGTGAATAAATTCCTATGATATAATCAATTTGACCAGCTCACCAGCATATGTTGCTTCATAGCTCATTGATTCTCATTGAATCCCAATTTTTTTCCGGGCCTTCCTTCAAGCAATAATTTATTGCTTTAGTTGCTTTCATCACCATGACGATCATTACTGTACTCAATAGGATGGTTCAATCCATTCTTTCACACAAAATTACAAATCTTACCCAGCTACAACTGATTTCAAGAACTTTGTAGCTCTTTCTACCACCTCAAGCCATACAGGAGACACTGCAGTTTCATCAAACAATGTTGCCTCTGGTAATTCTTGCAAAGCTTCTAAAGCCTCTTCTAGTAATTCTTGACACAAATCTGAATCTTCTCCAGAACGCCATGCACGTCGTAGGAAAGCAAATGCAAATGATAAAGCAGCTCGTGCACCAATTCTTGCAAGCCCAAGAGAAGCCTGCTCCTTTCCAAGAACCCTCCTAAAGAAACAAAAACATTTTTTTATCAGGTATTGATTAATTGCATTGTTCATCAATACAATGTTATGCTACTAGTAAATTTCACACACTTACATAATACAGACTGACTTGTCTTAAAAAAACGTTTTGATCTTTTGTAAGGTATGGCATTGCATGCATGATATGCTGAAGGTATGGGTCAGGGTTTGGCTGGTATTGAGAATTGCTGCTTGTCAGGTCATGCAACAAACATCAATAAAAAAATCCCCAACAAACAGTCTTTTCAAGACTTTGCCTATCATTTCTTATAGAACAGTATGGAAAGTACTGCTTATAATGAACAAAAGTTAATCCTATAATTTGTTCAGTTAATAAGACATTCTCTGTCAATAATAATTAAATTCATCAGCCCATTGCAATATACCTTGGTTTAACTTTACGAGAAGTTGTCTCCCTTCTTGTAACCTCCTGCTTTTCTTCTGTGATAACATTCTGTTTATGTCTTGACAGAGCAATGAAGTACCTTCCTAACACAGCTAATCTTTGTTTCAATCTAATAGCAGACAATGTCGTGCCAGCTGCTTGACCAGCTAGTTTATGCTGTTCAAAGATCAACACTTGTAATGCTTCCCGCAGTTGCTCCACTGATGGTGGCTTGCCCCATGTCCATGAATCTATTATAACACTAGCCGATATAGACTGCTCTTCGTCCTCCTCCTTTTGTTCTCTATCCTCCTGGTCTAGTTTCTGACATGACGTACAGTTGCATCTATTAGTTGGACCACATATACCATCACAGCATGAACAGGAAAGAGCATTACGGCCACAGTAATATCGGCCATTTTCACCTTTTTGAGCAGGTACCCCAGCAGTATTGAGTTTGATGTCGTTCGGGTTAGGTGGTATCTCTCCGTCTTTTGCCAGTTCATTCCATAACCTTTTGAGACCATCAGGTGCGAAAGCAACCTAACAAGCAAACAAGAAATACAATTAATGTGTAGTTGATTGATTGATTAACCTATAATATTGACTTGGATTTTTTTGCTTAGTTTGTTAATACACTAGAAGTTTAATTACACAAAACAAATCAATATCCCAAATGCACTTGTAAAGAGAGGTGAAAAAAACAGATTGATATTGATTTGTTGACTGATTTAAGGTAGTTCGGGATCCTTGCTACTGCGCATCTTGCTCGCACATGTGAAATCAAATAAAATTTCTCGTGCGATTAAAAAGAAATTTTTTGTTAGAGCCAAAATATGGTCATTCTTGAACTTTTTGTTAAAAAATAATATCATAGCATTGCATACGGGCCTCAAAAGCAACTAGTGTCCATTCCCGCGCTTCCAAAACATTGAAATCATCTTATTTTCCGCGCCGTTTTTTGCTTATAGCTCCAAAATTAGTACGGTGACACCCAATTATTTTTCAATTTTTATATTTGGCATAAACCCAGCTTTAAAATTTTGAAATAAAAAATATATGGTCTTCGAGACTAAAACATGGTAATTTTGACTTTTTTGTGGTAAAGTGTATAAAAAATTAATGAAGCTCTTCATTTAAATCTCCGTAAAATATCTCAGTCGATGTCTTTTCTAACGAGTAAATTCATGAGAACTATAGCGAAGGGAGCATTTTGTCAGACTCTTATAGCAGATTTGTGAAAAACTTTCAAATTTGTTCGCAAGAATATCATTTTCAATAAATTTGATGTTACTTCTTTTAGTTGAAATGGGGCAAAAATGGGCCTATTACCACCCCCCACAGTTCCACAACAAGCACGGTGACCCCTATTTTTAATTTCATTTCTGTTTTTTACATGTGTCAGTCCTTATTCAGAAAAAGTTTTAGAAAATTCTATCGGCGGGAAGTGTGGATCCCGAACTACCTTAACTGATGTGTTGTAGATCAGTTGCTCGATTGATTGATTAGCTGCATGGGGCTAAAGTTATCTACTGGGTAAAGTTATCTACTCAATAGGATTTCTTTAGAAATTAACCGCTGGATAGGGGTTTATCTGGTGGATAGTGCTATCCATGCTTCATATAACAATTGATATTTTTACTCGGTTGTAGGCTTGCTTGGAATGAATATTATGCATTTAGGGTTGACACAACATAAAGAAGAACACATTTTGAACAACTGGCCCAGTTAAACTATCTTAATTTCTGCTGAAGCTCACTGAATTTGTTGAGCTCAAAATGATTCCAGCATTCAATAGCAAGAGCAATATACAACATAAATGGATGATATGTATGATATTTCTTCATCTATAAACCCACCATTTATTTAACATGAAAATGAGTTTCATAATGATGAAAACCTGTTTTGACGTAGTGCCAAATATAACCAGACGATTACAATTAATCTTTATATAATGCAAGGGTTTATAGTTTTTAAAATGAAAAACCTTAGAATTAAATATGATACTCATTTTATAAGCAACCTATCTATTAAGCAGAATTGTTGCCTGTTCTTGATAATTAATAAAAGAGAATAGCTTTTCATTAAATTAAATGTTGTTGAAAAATACGGCAAATTTTAAAGCAAAATGTCAATTCATATATCAATGCCGAAAACAATTTCAGTTTGAAGCCGAGTATTTTATGTAGCACTAAAAATACAAATAATAACGGTTTTAACATTAAAACTACCCTATCGATAAATTGAGATTGTTATAGTTGTCATGAGTTTGTGTGCAATTGACACTTGAAAAATTAATAGGGAAAGAGAAAAATGAGAGTATAAAACTGTGAAAGCAAGACAAACCTGGATGTCTGTCTTGAACCATTTCAAGTCGAACCTCAGCTGAGGACGAAGATTCCCCACTGGATTAGACAAGAGTGGCATTCTTGCTTTATGAATCAAGCATATTCTGTGTCATTATGGAAGAATTACATATTTTTATCGTACAAAAACTCCAAGATTTCTGACACAAATGTATATTACTACAGTTGGCCGTCAGGACCAAAAATAGTCACCTACGTCACGTGGATAAATAGGTATATACCGCTGACTGAGCTGCCGCATAGAGGAGCTGTCTCAACCACGATGCTTAGCGCGCCTTTGTTATTGTTTACATATGTTTAAAATAAACAAATCTATATCTGATAAAATATCTTCAAAAATCAATAAATAACCAATATTATCCACCTCCGCGCCTCAAATCCTATCTCCCCTCCCCAAGAGAGACGCTACGCAGACTAATGTGAACCGCGAACAATTTGTTATAATGTTAACTTTACTATTTTTTTTAAAGGTGCAGTTTAGAAATTCTAGCTGGTAAACCGCAGTAAAGAGGATTCTGACAAAAAAAATCAAAGCATTTTTTCAGAGTATTAACATAATTAAAAAGCACTTAACACACTTCATCAATTATGTAAAAAGATCAACAATAAAACCACCATGTTGGTTGCACATGGTAGTAGGCTTATACTCTATTCAATTCGCGCCTTTTCCAGATATTTGAGATTAGTACATCACTCTCAATGTTGACATAGTTGCTTCTGCTGCTGCCAATCAAACTTAGTGACGACGGCACTGAGCATAGTCTCATAACCAAGGGTAACAGTTTTGCTGATTTGTCCCTGTTCACTTTAGGAACTAAATTCACCGTCCGAAAGAAAGTTGCCTCTATCTTCATAACACCGTCCAAACTTTGTTACATATACACAGAGTTAAAGCAATCTACAGCTTCCAAGATGACGATGAAGTAAGTGAATCGCTCTGTAGTCTCGTGGCTACTTATTTTAGCAATTAACCCAAAGGTCAATATTTCGAAATACCGTCTTCAAGTTATTGAGTAAATCAATATAAATTGCACTAAAACGTTCAAGTTTTCTACCGATTGAATAAGATGTTCTATTCAGTTATGAAACAAGTTTATGTTAGTCAAAGAGCGGTACTCTGATTTTGCAAGTTCAAGCGTTGAAAGATACCCCGGAGCTAATAAATCTAGAAATTGATATTAGAAATATAAAGTACGTAGAATTGTAGTGTAACCCCTTTTATAAACAAGTCTGTTATTTCATAGCTAATACCGCGATGAAACACTTCTCCAAGCTATATATCTTAAGCCACGTGGGCTTATTATAATACTATTGTAACTAAAATGTTATGACTACGAAACTTCTGAGCTTCAAAGACTTTATTAAGAACGAACAAATTTTTTAATGACCTTTCATTAATCGTTAAATGAACTTTTCAGCGTTAAAGACCGTCGTATCGTCATCGGTGTGTTGGCGTTCTCGGCTGTTGTAATCCTCGGTATCGGCTTTGGGTTTGGTTTTGCGCATCGAAAATCGGTATCCCGTTCATCGTCCGACAAGACACCAGATGTTCAAACAACATCAAGGCCTCCTGTCATAACGACAACTGCTTCTCCCTACCCTACCCCTGGACCTAATGCAGGTAATGGGGACTACAAAAACGGCGCAGTTGCTACAGACGCGGGGAAATGTTCCGAAATCGGGAGAGATATCCTTAAGAAAGGTGGAAGCGCTGTTGACGCGGCGGTGGCTAGTTCTTTATGCATTGGAGTGGTCAACATGCATTCTGCTGGCATTGGTGGAGGTGGTTTTATGCTAGTTTATAACAAGACAGCCGGTACTGCAGTGACTCTAGATTATAGAGAGGAAGCTCCTAAAATGGCTACTCAAGATATGTTCCAGAACATCTCATCAACTATAGGTATAAACCTGTTTTGATCGATCTACAGCGTTTTAGTCAATTGCCATTATTAAAGAGTCTCAGCTCTTTTCTATTCTTGTTTTCTTTTGTTGTTGTGTTTTTGTGTGTGTGTTTTTTTTTCAGTTGTGTTTTGGATATAGCCTAGTTACAGGCTCTACAATAGTAGGAAAAACCCTCTGAGATCGTTTTTGTTTCAACCGAAGATGTTGCGCTCTTTCAATATTTGTCTCATTAAAGCTCAGTTTTGTTTGCTAAAAAATTCTACACAAGCTGCATATTGAATAGCTCGAGATACGAATGATACCAAGTCTTGCTGATTAGGATGAGTAAAAGTGGTGGGAGCGTTCAAAATTAAACTAAAATAAAATGAACAAGACGAGAAAATATGATTCCTTGTGAAAAATTCATTTTGTAAACATGCGAAAAACAAATTAAATTAAATTCAACCTCATTATTGTAAATTAACAACGCAGTTAATGTTTACAATCACAAGCGCTATAGCTTATTTGTTGTTTTTGCTTTTGGAATTAAAATGAACTCTTATTGGACGAAACACTTCGATATACGAGTACTTATTTTGTTAATGCATGTTAAACCTTTTTACAACGTCTACCAGAAATTTAGCGGTTTCTCAAGAACACTGAATATACGCTGGATTTAGTATGGTGTCTTTTCTCGGACCTATTGCTTACATATCCTTTACACAAAATTAAATAAATACATAGAATGAATATTTTACACATCTCATCCAAATGCATATTCTTGAGAGGCCGAACGTTCACACTTACTACCCCTATATTGATCATTATGCATCGCTCGGCCAACCATAATGCAGATTTTACACACGTCGTGGACAGTGCTATTCACTTCTCGTTCCATGGGCCCCTAGATTTTTGGGACTATATCTGAATACCAAGAATGACGTATTTGCCGTGTTGTAAAACACCATGACATGATGTCCTTCTTCTCTCTTACTTGGACATGCTCGATACGGTTACGATACGGTAGATGATTCTAATCGTTTCTTAGAAACAGCAGCTATGATAAAAAGAACATACGGAACTGTTTCCCACTCATTCGAAAACAACTATAACGTTTTTGCCTTTTTGTGTCATCAGGTGGTAAAGCTACTGGGATACCAGGTGAAATCAGAGGTCTTCGTTGGGCCTACGAGCGGTATGGTAAATTACCTTGGAAAGACCTCGTGCAGCCATCCATCGATTTAGCAAGGGATGGGTTTCCTCTACCTATTCCTGTTCATGAAGCGGCAATGGGGAGCTTAGATGCTGTCAAGGCAGATTATGGCCTCAGGTATGTCTTAACGTTCAGCTTTTGCAACTTTTCGGAAGTGTAGTATATAACAGGGCCGTAACTAGAACTTTTATAAGGGAGGTGCACATAAAAAACCCTGGACCATTGATAGTTTTTAGTAGCCTTTTTTATTGGTAGCTGTCATATTTTTCACAAAGTCGGCGTGTTAAAAAAAACGTGAAAACAATTCATTGCTCTCTTTGCGCTTTACAGTTCTTTTGAATGACTTTATTCTTTGTACGTCTTTTCGGTGATTATTCTAGTTTTGTGCTCTTGATACCAAATCTAAGAAAGAAATTCTTGTAATAAAAAAATGGAGATGGATGAGTGGACCTTTTGACTTTTCTTGGGGTGTGCACGTGCACTCTGTGCATTATCCCTTCCTTACCTTCCTCATCTATTTTCCCATCTATTCAACGTCCAACATCTTAAATTTCGTCAGTGCCCCAATTGTCCTTGTAGTTTAGCACATTGCATGCCAATACTTGACTAATATTGCTCTCTTTTTAACCATAACTTAGAGATGTTCTTTTCGTTGGCGACAAGTTGAAAAACATTGGCGATTTGATTCAAAATCCCCAACTTGCAATCACAATGGAGAAAATCCGTGATGATCCAGAGAGCTTCTATACTGGTTGTCTGGCTGATGATATCGTTCGAGATGTTCAAAGAGCGGGAGGTATTATCACTAAAGACGACCTCAAGAACTACAAACCCAAATGGAAAGTTGCGTTGAAGAGTGAATTGGATAATATGGGTCTTGATTTCTTCTCTACGGCTCCTCCGTCTAGCGGGGCTGTCATTACTATGATATTAAACATCCTAAAAGGTAACTGTTTTGTTTAATCACCAAACAAACGGGTCATAACTAGACCCTCGTAGTCGTTTTAGTCGCGCAATAACTGCGACTACAAGGGAGTCTGGGTCATATAGCCAAGTAAACCACATTGTTTACTAAATATAAGGGAAGTTGTGATGATTAACTATATCATAAGAAATAAGGACGCTCGAGATAAAATAAAAGTCTTTATTAATTCATCTCAGGTTGTTCCTCCTGCTATAGAAACATGGACAAAAGTGTTGAGATTTTAAAATACTGGCAACTGCACTTTGTTTATACTTTGATAAAACACCCCACCCCACCCTACTCCATAAAATCACGTCTAGAGTTTTTCATAACTGCAGGAACAACTTTGAAGTGAGGGGGAAAGCTGGGATGGAGAATTCTGTCAACAAAAAATAGGTCATAATTATCATGAATAATTAGTTTTGCCATTGTCTGAACGACTATAGTCCCTAATTACCCTGCCTAGGGACTCTTCAGCGTATTTAGGTAGGATATAGGTTAGGGTTTAGGGTTATAGTCCTTAATTCTAGCAATTAACTGCAATGATTGTACTAGCTCACCTTCCTATAAATTGTGTAGCCGCCGAAGTTTCCAGCGTGGTCGAAAGAGACAGCAACGCCTGACTACTTAGGCAAAGCCTCCCAAGAAGCCGGCGGTACGCGCGCTATATTCTCCACTGAGACGATATCACGATCGTAACTTTACATTCATAGGATATAATATGACTAAGAAAGCTCTGTCTGACGATACTCAAGCAGCTCTAACCTATCATCGTATCATTGAGGCATTCAAATATTCTTATGCATGGAGATCAAAATTAGGCGATCCAGACTTTAGCAGCACAGACACATCAAACTACACGGACATCAATACGGTTAGTGATTGGAAGTGTGTTATTGCATTTGCTATGCTCCCAGGTTTAATTAATGTACAGAGACCTACAGACGATGAGATTGATTGATCGATGCACAAAAGAGCACTGGTGGCATTTGAAATCATTTCTCGCAGTGTATTTTGATTAATTGATCGATTGATCTTGATTGATTGAATTCATTTATTGATTCATCGATCCATCCATTCACTCATATCATTCAGTCAGTTAGTCATTCATTCATTCATTCATTCATTCATTCATTCATTCATTCATTCATTCATTCATTCATTCATTCATTCATTCATTCATTCATTCATTCGTTTATTCATTCGTTCATTCATTCATTCATTTTTTTATTTAGTCGTCCATTGATTGATTGATGAATTGATTGATTGATTGATTGATTGCGTCATTCATTCATTCATCTATCCGTCTGTTTATTTATTCATTTAGATTTTGAAGAACATGACTGATCCAAACTTTGCTGAGACTTTGCGCAAATTGATCCAAGATGACAAAACCTTCTATAACGTATCACACTATGGTAGTAATTACGACTCGGGAACCGGCCCTGAAGGAACTTCTCACCTATCGATATTAGCAGCTAATGGAGATGCCGTCTCATTGACTACTACGATAAACTTTAGGTATGTATCATGCGATTTACTGTACTCCTTAGCTTCTCAGTCGTTCTTACGCTCGTCACGCACAACGTTAGAAGAAAACTAGATAGTATGAGAAGCAACAACATTAAAACCAGCAAATTCTAGGATTTCCATGTCACCAGGATTTTTCCTCTGTCGGCAAATCTCATCATGTGTGTAACGATTTGTGTAAAAACCTTTATGTAGGAGTGAGTGAATTTTTTTTTCCATTAAAGAGGGCATATGAACATTCATACATCTACTTGTTAAATAGACTATGATAAAGTGATTTTATTTACTTTATCTATTTGTCGACTTCAATGCGTTGTATTTTTTGTAGGTTTGGTGCTAAGTACCGATCACCTGTCACTGGTATTATCTATAATAACGAAATGGATGATTTCTCCACACCTGGCAAGCCTAATGGTTTCGGAGTGAAGCCATCACCCAGTAATTACATCAAAGCTGGAAAAAGACCAATGTCGTCGATGTGTCCTATTATCTTTGTGCGAAAAGGAGATAGAACTGTGCGTCTTATTGCTGGGGCGTCTGGAGGCACGCGTATTACCACAGCTACTTCGTTGGTACGTAACCCAGCAGGGTTTTTTAATCATATAAAATCATATCAAAGACATTTTAAATCTAGTCTGGGAACTTAAATTATAGTGTTTTAATTGCATAAATCGATACTAATAATGGCTCTCATTGAAGCTAATCTCTTTGAACTGTTATTTGTTCCAGGTTGTAATGAACAATCTCTGGTTTGATTTACCACTAAACGAAGCAGTCAGTCGACCAAGGGTGCACAACCAACTCTCTAATACAACTTTTGAAGTCAAAGAATCCCAGTACACTACACCAGCAGCAATAAGAAAAGGCCTCGCATCAAGAGGCAATCGTCTTATTCCTTCTACATCCTATGCAGTAGTCCAGGCGATCTCTAGAAAAGATAATGCCGCTAATATGTATGCCCAGTCAGATCCTAGAAAACATGGATGGGCTGCTGGCTACTAAAACATGCTAAATATATATCTAGCGTCATCCGCAGCCGACTCATTTGGGTTTCCTTTGGAATTTGACCGAGCAAGACTAGGAAGAAATAAAAATCCAGTTTGGCCCAATTTCCCTCAATTACTCGGTCAGATTCCAAAGGAATCCTAAAAGCGAAAAAAAGAAGCACAACATCTTACAATTTATTTGCTTATTACACTTTTTAAAAACTATCTTTACTTTATAATAGGTAAATTACCGCGCTGTTTTTGGTTTCAACTGCAAATAGTCGACATTGGACAACCGGCGTCCGGGCATTTTTTTGTGGATTTTTTTGTGACGTTTTTTTATGAAATAGGTGTATAACCATGAATCATCATTATATCATGCGCATGCGTAGCGGTTTATGTTTTAAGGACGGGGAGGGTTGGGAACAAGGGATAAGGGCTGCTTCATAGGCTTACGTCATTATCGTCATTGTTACTGACTGCCAAAATACATTATTATCGTCGTAGCAACCCTGCTTGCCTTCGTATCTCGAACGATGTAAATGAATGGAACTATCCACCATGTTTATACATATGAGTATATATTTTATGAAAAATAAACATTGTTGATGTGTTGGTGTATTTCCATCGTTGTTGTTGTGATCTGACATACTCAAAACACAAACAAACGGACAAACAAATAAATAAACAAACGAACAAAAAGATATTTTTCAAGTTGAAAAGCTTGGCGTCCCGGTCCCAACTTAGTCATCATAATGTCGTGTTTCACCAAGGAGTATGAGATAAGAGAGCTTATCCCCCGTATTGGGCTTAACACTCTACAGGGGATCTTTTCATTCTGTTTTTAAACTGAAGTTATTTCGGGAACGGAACGTGATTGGCCAGATTGCAGGCGGCGCGGTCGCATCGTCAAAACATCTCAAGACAAAAGTGCGGAGATTGGTAACAAGTGTCTAGATTAAAATAGCACGACGATTAGAGCCCCTGATGGGGGTCCGGGGATAAGTTCTCTTATCTCATACTCTCTTGGTTTCACTGATAAATATTATGAATGTTTTTGGTTGATTGTCCTTGCAATTCTTTCTGATTGCAATTGGTTTGTTGGTTGGTTGGTTGTTGATTGGGATGGTTGGCTGGTCCGGCTGGTTGGTTGGTTGATTGTTCATTGGTTGGTTGCCTGGCTGATTGGTTGGTTGGTTGATTATTTATCTATACATTGATTTAATCATTTATTCAATACTTCGTGTAACAATTCATTCCTCTAATCAACGACATAAATAAACGAAAAGCTCTTTATTTATATTACATTTTCATTTACATTTTTTGCACTGTGAAAGGTTATATAGTTTGTTAAATAGCTGTGTGCATTCCAGTCTTCATATGCGGTCACCAAGTAGTTTTGATCTTCTCAAACTGAATCAATAGAGTCTTTTATTTTCATTTCCAACTGAAATAAATATGAAATAAAGCATTTAAAATTCAGAACGAAATGAATTAAATCATAATGATGATGGATATGTAGATGCGATGATGACAAGGCAATAAGCCTGAAGCATGATGACGTTTTACCCCCGTGTATAGACCAGAATCCTTTTCACGTTGCTTTTGTTCACTAATTATGACTATTGTTCCTGTATTCTCGAGCGAATACAAAATTTGAATATCAAAAGGATTTTAAAAACTATTATGGTAAAGAGATGGGGGTAAAACGTCATCACGCTTCACGGCTATTGGGCCGGTGATCGTGATTTTCAAAGATTCTCAGTTCGAAGTAGTCCTCAGGATTGAAAATTATATACACATTAATCGCACAACTGCTTCGTATCAAATGATGATGATAGCAGATGATAGTGATGGTCACTGATACCTGTGGTTAGGGTTAGGTGACGATGATGTGCTGGTGACAAATCAGTGGATGATTTACTACGGCAATTTAAATAAATTCTTGTATTGTACGTCAATTTGCCGGTCAATCTTGTTTGTGTTACTAATTTTTCAAACACATTTTTGAACACTGAAGCTGGGAATGCGCTATATATGTAGGTGTTAACTAGCATGTTTTGATTATTTCTTTTAACACTTAAGTTTAGCATATTATATAACCAATAATGAAATAAAAGACTTGTCATGCAAGGTAGATTGATCATGTATTCTCATGATCGAATCTTATGTGTACATTCAGATTACCCGTGATGAAGTTAATTTACTTACTTGTAGACATGCAGTTATCGTGACGCACATGCAGAATTACACACAAGAGGACAATTTGCCCACAGAGTCTCTTTCATCTCAGCACTGTTGCAGTGTGATCGAAAAAATTCACACATGTTATTATTCCCGGGATCTTGATAACATTCTTTACCTGAATTGAAATAGTTATCAGGCACATTATGGCACAAGTGCTATGCTTATATTATGTGATCAATAATCGCTACAGGGCCCCGATCGTCCCAAGAGACACGTCACTAATTAGCGGATGAAAACACGCATTTTCAGTTTCATTATCATTTTGTGTGCGTGTGTTTTCAAAAATTGTTCTTCGTTTGCAAGTACTAGATAGTCAAAGCTCTATATAGACTCAAAGTAATACTTTTCATCATGCAAAGACACACGGCTTCCATGTTCAGTTCTCTGCTAATTGACGACAATAGGAAAGATAATACCAATGGAGCAAGGTCTTCAATTAAACGCTTACCTTCCTCATTTAATACGTTCTCTGAAAAGAAAACATAAATGAAATCAAGGAATTGTAAGAGTTTTTTATCATCGTGAGCCTACTTTGCATTATTATGTGTAGTACATCAAACTAGAAAAAAATATTTTAAAAGTAATATTATACTGTAAATACTGAAATGGAAAGCAGCCTGAACACGCGGTAGTAGACACCATCCTAAAATAGCTAAAGTGCGCACAAGTTAAAAATAGACCACTCCGACAACTGAACAACTCTGAAAATGAAGTTTTGGTCCACATACAAAACAATAGCTACTATATTATTTATAATCATAGCTACGACACATGTTATCAGATATGCATTGTATTTCAAAATCAGACCAAATCAGAGCCTTGCATGAAAGAAAGAATCAACAGATCTGCATTCATCTTTCATTTGCATAATTCATAATTTCTTTAAACTATATTCTCTATAACAACTTCTGTAGATCACTCATCGCAATATCTTGATACTATAAATATAATTCAATAGTTACTCTTACTTCTCATGAAGTCCATCTTTGGCATGCTCTTTTTGAATTTCATATTAGCTTGCCTTTTCACTTCTCCATGCCACTGGGGTTCTGGTTTGGCTGTAATTTCAGCCACCAACACTGACAATGCTACGAGAACAATCAACACTCGAACCATAGCGTTCCTACTTTAATGGTGGCAGTGACTACTCGTGAAGTACTTTAGTGGAATAATCAGCTTGTTGTAGGTTTTCCAGCCCTATATTAGGTACTTATATAGCTAAGGTGATTGGTGTAAGAAAATCTTGTAGTGATAATGAGAACAGGAAGCAAATACTAAACGATTTTTTTCTAGTTATTTTTCACTAATCACCGGACAATATCGTGTCCTTGTGCAATTAGAGCTCATTACTTGAACGTAGGGGGGAAGATTGGTAAGCGCTGTTATATTCATTAAAAAATAACATTATAGACTATAGTTTAACTGTTGAATATCGCATAGAGTGCTTACACTATGTCCTTTTATTTCATGCATGAAATAAAACCTAAATAGTTACTAAGAAATAGTTTTTATTTAGTGACTATTGGTCACTATCATTCAGTTGGAACAGCTTTAGTAACAATAGCAAATACACAAGGGGAACCATGTTTTTATGAGTGTCTTGACAATAATTGAAAATGAAGGACAATGTTAATAAAGATATTTCTAGTTGAATGATAGTGACTTAAACAAACCAGCCCGTTAAACCGGGTTGGCTCGCCTTATATAAACAGGCCCTGATAGTCACTAAATAGAAACTATTTGTTAGTAACTATTTAGGTCTTATTTCATGGACATAGTCTAGATTTTATTCATAATGACAAGATAGATGGACTAAAGCCTTTTTTGAAATTCCGAATTCCAAGGTAAAAATTTCACATTTTCCATTGTTTAATTAAACCATGAAGTAGATCAAGTGTTCTATTTGTCAAACATAGTATAAATCGGCAGTAACCTATGAAAATATAAAATGCGATTGGTTAGTTAAAATGTACCAGAAGAGTGATCCTGACCCCACCCCCGTCCGACCATGAGACGATAAACTGATCTTCAAAGTTGTTCCCGCCACTGCTAATTACAAACATCTCGCGAATACCCTTGATCTCTAAAGCGCAATGGAGCAATTATCTAGTAAGTTTAATAAGTCGCGTCATTAAACTGTTAACTGTAAACATCTATGCTGCTAACTGTCGACAATAGCAACACGCCCATAGTTCTTCTAGCAAGAACTGTCGATGCACTGGAAATGAACTTCAGGAAAATAGACCAAATAGTTCTATTTTCATTTATTTCAACCCGCGTGCCTACCTGGATTTTGATATTCCGTTGACTTTCAGGTGATCGAGAGACTACACTCTTATATTGAATTGTTGCGGTCCAAGCTAGTGTCACCCTATTCGGCACTATTTATAGTCACCCACCACTCATTTTGACTCAAGTGTAATTCGTTCATTTTTAATCAATTCTTTTATTTAATCTCGGTCAACAATTTGGTCTGTCTATCTAAGCATTTATTAGTGATTTAACAACAATGGAAATCCATTGGAAATAATCAAAGGCTTTTAAGTACAGCCGCCGGTTATTTTAAAACTAACTTTGATAAATTATAGTGTCTAGTCGCATAATCTTTCGCCGAATTGCCGTTTCCTTCTCTCTTTCTTCGTTTTCTTTCTTGTTCTTCTGTGTTTAATTTATGTACCGTTACCCAGAGACAGGAAGGAAACTACATAAATGAGAAGTTAAACTTTGGTAATCTAACTAAAAAAAAATCTGTCTATATTCAATTTTGTGGCAGTTATTTACTTAATCGTTGAGTAATTCCTCATTCGAATTCAGTGTGATGAAAAATAAAAACACTCTCATCGAATTAGTAGAGAAAAATCAGTGATATATAAACAGACGTACCGAGGCAGGTAAAAAAATGACCAGTAAGTTATAGAAATGTCATCAAAATTAAGATTGAATTGAAATGACAAAGCATTTTGCGCATGCGTAGAAAATATTAACGAAAACACACGACATGAATATCGAGATAAATAATAACAGAAAAACAAATAAATGTTGATGTTGGCGCGATTTTAAGTACTAGCTTCTTTTGCATTTCACGTTATTCTTCTTTTCCACGGTCAGGTGTGTGGTATTACAATGACGTCTGTCTGTTTGGCTTTGGACCCTTAAAGCCTGATTTACACGATGTGATTTGTGGGGCGCGATTTGTAGTATATATACGAATAGTCGTAACTTCTAAAACTAATCGCAACAATAATTAAGTATAGTATGTTTACCTACGTATTCCTTGTACAATCTCTCTCACTTGAGGGGAAACAACAAAACCAAACTGTGAAATGAAATTTTACTACCTACCCTCCCGTCCCTCACGATCTGTGTTGATTCCACTCGCCGTCGACGACTCTCTAATCACTTTGGGAGGGTTTTTCTTCACTACTTAATCAACAACAATGACATCAGGAATAATATAGTACTATTTTGTTCATTAATTCGATCATATTCTAGCATCTTATATATAAACCAACGACAAAAGTGAACAAAAAAACCGTCTTTATGTTACATTTAATTCTACTGATTTGCCATTTTGTGAGATTACATAGATTGTTAATTGATAAGCTGTGCATTGGTCTCTTTCCTGGTCTATCTTGTCACCAAGTTCCATCTCAAACTGAGTCGGTGCAACTTTATTTTTATTCACGCCCTGAAATAAATATCAAAGGAAGCATTTCAGTGAATAGATACTAGAAGGGAGCTACTTATAATATTTGCTCATTCAGTTCCTGGAACAAAGAAAAAAATGCTGTGTTAGGATTATTTGTAACTTATTTGCGGGCTCGTGATTGTGCAAATAAATCATTTGAAGAACTATGTAAATATTACTAGAAATATAATCGGAAATTGAGGAAAATATCTATCTTTTAGAATACGAATGCGGTTGGGAAATTCTGAAAATATATCGAGCTTAATTTTAATAAGTAAAGTTTACTCACTCTCTCTCTACTAAACAAAAGGCATTACGCTTATATAGCGGTTATTATATTTTCCCTCAAGACGAAAGAAACAATTAGTCATAAGAGTTCCTCGTTGACTATTGGTTCATTTTTTGCGACTTTTCATCATTTGTTTATTTAGCTTTGAAGAACCGTAGGCAAACAAAAAAACAAATCATGCAAACTGATCGTGATTGAGACGACATAATCGAACACAGTTACTCTTGTTTTGAGCACACGATTGGCGAATTTTTAACTTGTGACTAAACCCTAAAGCGCGCGTGCACTCGAATCGGTATGAGTGGGAGGAACCAAGGCTGTATCCGACTATTAGATTCTAATATTCGCCTTGAGCATAGGATAAGTGCGCTATAGAAAGAAAGTTTATTATTATTATCTAACTATTGCAACAATATCATAATGGTTGACCCCTACATAATCTTATAATTAAACATGTAATATTTTTTCAGGCTATAAATCTCGTATTCTAATTAGTATTCTAAACGCTTGTAACCAGCTGACATCTTGTGCCGACTGTTTATCTACAATACTAATTGCAATACTATAAAATATAAAATACTTTAATTACAATTCAATTCAATCAGTTTTTCTTACTTTTCATGCTGTCCATAATTGGCATGCGCTTGAAAGCATATTTCAATTGCCTTTTTTCGGGATTTCTTCTGTAGGCAAATTTCAATTGCCTTTTCTCGGGATTTTCTCTATAAGCATATTTCAATTGACTTTCGTCGGGATTCCTTCTGTAAGCAAATTTCAGTTGGCTTTCCTCGGGCATTTCTCGGTAAGCATATTTCAATTGCCTTTTCTCGGGATTTTCTCTGTAAGCATATTTCAATTGCCTTTCCTCGGGATTTCTTCTGTAAGCATATTTCAATTGCCTTTCCTCGGGATTTCCTCTGTAAGCATATTTCAATTGACTTTCCTCGGGATTTCTTCTGTAAGCAAATTTCAATTGCCTTTCCTCTGGATTTTCTCGGTAAGCATATTTTAAATGACTTTCATCAGGGTTTTCTCTGTAAGCAAATTTCAATTGGCTTTCCTCGGGCGCTTCTCGGTAAGCATATTTCAGTTGCCTTTTCTCGGGATTTCTTTTTCCCTGGGATTCTGTTTTGGCTGTAATTTCAGCCACCAAGACTGTCAATACTACAAGAACAACCAACACTCGAACCATGACGTTATACTAACTATGTATTGGCAAAAGTAACATGTACGTAAAGCACTTTTGAGGAATAGTCAGCGAGTCCAGTGACTTTTGTAGCAATTGTAGCCGTATATATAGCTGCTGTGACTGTCACAGCAAGACTTCATGTAATAATGGGAATAGGAAGCAGATACTTAACTATGAACATTACTGTTAGTTTCTACTAATTTGATATTACCGGAGCATCTATCATATCCTTGGATACAGTAACCAGTCTGACGACTTGTCCCTAGTGCTCATTACTTTCAAAGGGGGTTCTGTTATTCACTCTGCGGGAATACCGAGACTGGCCTTTTTATTTTTTAGGGTAACGGGATTAATGCAATATTTTAGTTGGAATCCCGGGATTCAAACTTTTCAGTTGCGTCCACACGAATCCATCTTTGTTAATACACATATTCGAAAGAAAAAAAACATATCAACTAAAGCCTGGTTCACACGAGCAGAGCAAATGCAAACGCAAGAAATGCATTTTTGACGTGTGAATTAAAACGCAAACGAAAGTGCATTTGCGTTTGTTTTGGTCGTGTGAACCAGGCTTAAAAGTTGATAATAGTTTTTCCATAGTTTCAATCGCTAATTGGTCAAAACGTAATGTTGAACAAACATACAAATCTGAGCTTGTGGTACATTCACACCTACCACTGACTAAACATGGTTTAACTATACAGCGATGTTCAAGTTTTTCTAACTCACGCCGGAGAAACTATATATAGTAAATCCATCACATGTATTACAAAAGATTATACCTGGGTGAATATTATAATTTGTTTTTGCAACTATCATTTTTAGAGCATAGAAGAGTGGTGGAAAATGAAAAAAAAAACCTCTTTAATATGGCGTGAATATGAATTTTTATTTGAGTAGTGATCACGACTCCCCTGTCCTATCCTAAGATGATGACTTCTTCAAAGGTGTTTTCGATTCACTGCTAATTACAAACTTAACTCTCTTAACTCATCAGAAGATAGATTTAATCAAAGCGTAGTGAAGCAATTATATGAGTTCCGTCAAGTTGCGTCATGAGTAAATGAAATTGCGAATAAGATAACAAAAACATGCCATGCGATATAAATTAACTGTAGTCAGAAATTAATTACTTGGGAAAAAGTTTCTGGTACAGAACTGTTGAGTTCATATAATTAAACTGAGGTCATGGACTAATGAAAATATCATTGATATTTACTTAAATTTGATTTTAAGTCCTATTTTACGTCATTTTTCTTTATTGGTTTTCTCATTGATTGCGTTTGTTATTATTTCTAAGCCAAGTAAATCTTGAAAACCTAGCTCCAAATTTATTGCACTTATTATTTCTTTTGTTGTTGCTAATATATGGGAAAGCAATGTTTACTTTAACAATGTATTTTTATCGGTTTTACACTGCGCAAAGAAAAGTTTTTGACCCTCTCCAACGAGTAACGAACTACTCTGCTCGTGAATTATAAGGACTGGCCCCCCATTGGAGCACAAGCATTTCCTGAATGAAATACTGCGAAATAAGCATAAGTCAGATATTCTAAAGAGAACGCGAACAGAATTATGGGAAAGAATATTGTATTTTCATTGTATGTTCAATATTTTACCGCGCGCGTTTTGATATCTATAAATTCCCTGCAAAAACATGGGTCCAGCTCTGTACGAAATAAGCATACGAGTACAAGCAGAGAGCAAGTAAATCTTGATTCTTTAATGTCCGGTGATCGTAATGAGGATAAAGTAAAAGATATATGAAACAGCAGGCTTTAGTAATTCAGAGTTCTCGGTTTTAAAACTATTCTATAGTTGATCAAAATACTCATTTTTTTTCGTTTATCACAGTAATTAAGATGCAATTTTGTTTGAGTATCTAAACACTTATGGGGGATTAAAAGAACAATCTCGTACTTTTTTATCATTATGGTGTCCACGGATCCAGGCTGCTTAACATACTATTGATAATCCAAAAAAATACTTTTTTTGTGTGTCCCTCATTCTAATTTTAATACGTTAAGGAACTGAAAAGTGTCTCCTGTTTTTTTTTAAACTTATACAATGATAGTAACTAGCTTATTGCAAGCTTTTTCATTTGCCTTTATTCAGTGTTCTGTCTAATTACCGTCCCGTTACCGCAGAAACAGGAAGATAGTTAAACTTTGAAAGGGTAATTCATCTTGAATGTGTCAAAAAGTATATATTAAAGACGAGATCAGAAATTGAAAAATACAAAATTAGTCTCAGTGAAGTGTTAATCTTAAAAGTGAAAGCAACGCGAGTTTGAACACAAGATAACTTGGCTCACTCGTGAGAGGAGGGGATTTATTTTGAAACTGGCTACAAAAGAAAAGAAAATAAATTGCACGCAAGCCCATATTTGTAATCCGAATTTTTTTTTATAAAAACAAAAACAACAAAAATTGTACCGCGTGCACTCGAATAAGAATAATTTTTTTATAATAATTATTCTAGAAAACAAAAAAAAGGAAAAAAGAAAAGAAAGAAAGAGAATAAAACATAACTAATTATAAAAGAAGCTATATAGAAGCTATGTAAATGATACTATTCAAACAAATATTAAACAATGTGACTTTGCTTGATGAACATCGTAAAAAACTGTAGTCACGTTGACATCAACAGTGATAAATTTTAATTAAAACATATCAAATTTATTGAACATATTCTGCAGTTTTTTGAGTGTCAAAGCATTAGATGAATATAGTAGAGTGTTCTGTGTTATGTATGTAGGGTGAAACTCTGGATATAAAAAACAACTTCAAAAATGAAATACTTTTGTATATTAAGTTCAAAGAATTGAGCGAGCTCCCGATTTTTAAAACAGTTTTCAGTCAATTAGACCATATAAATTTGCTTTTGTTGACAATCGTGTGGCACGTCATCAGTCACGTGACCGTTATTCTATGAGTTTCGCGAAGCTGAATGATTTGTAAGCTCTGTGAGAGGTGCTGACGTGTCTTCTTAGTAAAATTCGTCTTACATACGATATATCCGTGTCTATCTTTTAAGTCAATAAAAGACACCAAATGAAGCCACCACACACCAGGGTACGTGCGCTTGCACGAATCTAGGATGCCGCTGTTCACCAGACAAATCCCTATCCACCGGATAAATTCTATAAAAAATTCTATGCACAGGCCGGTTCTTACTAAATCCCATGAAGTTGTCCTTATTTTTCATTACCAAAAATATTCAAAATGAGTCACCCATTTCTTTCATTGCTTTTTTTTTGCCGGACCGCCACCAGTTTTTGTTAAACTCTAGGGTGAATCAGGATCAGCATTGTTTTCAATGATTTCCCATTACCCTCGAGATAATTCCATAACTTTTTAAGCCTAAAAAACGAAAACACCAATTTCCATGAGTTTACAGGATTTCCATGACCCGGCGTACGAACTCTGTATGCAGAGGATTTCCTTTATCCGGCATTAAAAATCTATCAAGCTTTGTTTGACCAGCCCCAGATAAATCCCTATCCGGTGGTTAAATTCTATGCAAATGTTATGCAGCGAATTATCCTAGAAATACCTGGATAAACGTTATCCGATGGATGAACGTTATCGATCCTAATAGATAGCTTTATCCGGTGGATAAATTTATCCAAGCTTTGAGCAGCCGGGCTGAGGAGCTTTCTTCTGAATGACAGTCCATAAAGCGGCTCTTCTGTGAATTATTATCAACTATCAGGATTTGCTGCTAAAGTTCGAAAAACAGTGAACTGATTCCATAAGTTGGTCCCAGTCAATCTCCGTCTGTCTTTTTAGTCGCTACTGAGCGACCTATCAAATACAAACACCGAAAACTAGGACTTATGAAATCAGTCTACTCAAAAGCCTAGTTTCCATATAATCGCTCACGATCGCTGAAATTACTGATGCGATCACTGTCAATTGTTTCCATGTGTTTCAATCGCTGTTAAAGTGTTTCCATATTCGCTGATGATCGCCGACATCATTTTCAGCGATCCGGCGATCGTGAGCGATTATATGGAAACCATGCATACTTAACAATACAGTCGCCCAGGGAAAACTATACCTTCTATATTGACAAATAGTATTTAATATAAGAAAACTGATAATTCTTTAATTGATAAAACTCCAACTAGTACTACATGTTTTACATGTTACCGACACATGTACATTTGTACAACTGATCTACAGTCTGATCTAGTTACAATCGTATTGGATAAATAACTAACCAACAAAATTATTGAGATTCCTCATCAAGTACTCACAAGGTAAAACAATAATTTTACTATTTTTGATTACAAAAATTAAAATGCCCTAACAAATCCTAAATAGATTTCTCTGTGTTGATTTCGCACAATTTGATGTAATAAATGTTCATAATTTATTTTTAATAAATACTTTTATCAAATAATCGTTATTTAGAATAAAGAACAACTATACATAGAATAGGTGCTAATAAAAATCAGAAAGCTTTGTATATATATTTTTTTAGGAAACAATGCTTTAAATAGATTTGACAAAAATGATAATCAAAAAACATATTTTTAATCAATGCACGTTTTTCTCCTACAAAGGAAGCCCTCAGAAAATTCTCGAGAGTCGAAATATTCGCGAATGCAATTCAAATTTTTTGAATGTGTAAAGTACGTTATACGCTAAAAATATTTGTTTGGTTTATGGCGGAAATGCATCAAGAGATACATCAACTGCATTTATATGCAGAAGATCAGGGGTTTTTCCACGAGGGATCTAGAAGTCGTTATCTTAGTCTTGTGTGATAAAGAAACTAAACGCTGCGGTAAAGATACAAAAACAACTCAAAGGACGTAGGAAAGAGTCGGAACGATCAATTTCGCTGCCTATACTTCACTAGCCTTTAGGGGGTGGGGTTAGGGAAGGGTAATGTCACATCCGCTATATAGCTTCGACCATTCAATTCTCATGGTAAACCGAGCACAGCAGTCCGTTAAGTGCCCCCTCCCCTCCCCATGCAATACATATATATGTGCATGTAATCCAGAAAATCACCACTAGAAGGCCACAGGTGACTGGGAGAAAATCGGCGCTTACTTAGTGGCGGATCACGATTTTCTGCTTCTTTGCTTTAGCTATATGAGAGCTGTTCGTTTGAACTCAAATTATTAAAAAGAAAACGGTAAAAAGCAGGTGCAACGGACCCCGTCACACTACCCGTAGATTCGCTAGTGTTACTTTATGCTCAATTCTTCAAGTAAGCTACATATAGCAGTTCATAAAGGTTTTCCCAATGTATAAACAAGCCGTAAACCGTCTAGGGAACGATTCAATGCAAATACGGAAAATATAATGAGGTATCAAAACCGGTGTTAACCCTGCATGACTGTATAGCATCGGATCATTACTACAATGTACTGCATACTACATCGATTCAATGCAATAAATACGGCCGCATTCTGCCTATACCATGCACAATACGTGCATACATACTATAAAATGCTGTAAGTACAAATGACTAAAATAGCTTTCACTATAATATCAACTTATCGAGGAGTTCTCGCTCTGTAATTGCTCTTTTCGTCGTTTAGCAGTTGACTTCAACGCGGCACTCCTCCATAACCATTTGATTTTCTTTCTTCGGTTTTCTTCTTCTGTATCACCGTTCGAGTCTGACTCGGCAATGGTCCACGAGTCTCTCTTATTACTACTACTACCAAACCAGCTAATCCTCTTCTTAGTCTTGTTCGCCGGCGGGGAGTGTTTGCTGCCGGAGAAAGAATCCAAGTTTCCATTAATCAAAGGATCACTATCATGTCCATTTAGTAACACCAAGTGTTTAGAACCATTAGTGACTATACTACCACCATTCAAACTATTTACCAATGCCATTTCATCCATATCACAAAGCGTCTTTGAACTTACGCTGTTCGGGTCCGCCTTGGTGCTGCCAATCTGTCTGCTATCCCCCAAGTTAGGAGAATTTTGTACGGCCACGCTGGAGTAAGTTGGCGGGGGGTCGTTATCGATTAGTGATGTACCCGCTACTGCCGCTGCTGCTGGAGGATTGTTGTCTGACAGTTTTCTTCCAGATCCAACGCTACCGATGTTTGCAACATTAGCTATGGCCTGAGCTACGTTTGACGTTTTACGATCGGACGTTCCAGGTGTTGATGGTTTGATGTCAGATACTATGTTGAAACCACACAATGATTCAATCTGCGCCCATCTATGTTGACGCTCTTGTAACTCGTTTGTCACCTCAGCTAACGATGCCCTGCAAATACATGAATACTAGATTAGCCATATCAGTCATAAATAATTACATGTCTGTCTTACATGTCCGTCTCAGTTTGTCAGTCACTCAGTCATTCATTACGACTGTGACTGCTACTCTTCAGAGGCGTACGAACAGTAATATCCATGTGGGGGCACTATAATCCCCCACCCCTCACCTCCTCATCCCCCACCCCAAAATCACAAAACAATTTTTTTTTAACTGTGTAAACTCATGCATTAATGTCTTTTAACCAATATTTTGTGTAAAACAGCTTGTTGGTCTGCCCAGGGATGTCTATTGATCTGATCGTTTGTTCATATTTGTTTACAAGGATATGTCTGTCCTTCTGTTATCGATATGGAATCAACAGAACATTCTACATCAGTACATTGAAACACCGTCAACTATTGCCTTAAACTGCTTAAACCAGCACGTTTTTGTCGCCGAGGGACGAGGAAGCACCGTCTGGCGTTCCGTGAGTTTCAATAATTGACTGATGCATTATCAACGCTGCTTCCTAGATAGAGTACATCAAGATAGTGCGAAACCCCCCCGCCCCATGGATTGTGAATCAACAGTCAATGCTCACCTCGCTTTGATTATACATTGATCGACCTCGTCTATTGTCATGTCATGGGCCATTCTGAACGAACCAATCAAAGTATTTCTCTTTTTTCTTATGCGATCGCACTATAACAAAACAAGAATTCAAGATTTTAATGGTACAGGTGGATTTACTGGTTATTTACATTGCATGAAATATAACACCTTCCACTGTCAATCACTGTCAATGAAAGTATTACATGGCAATCATTATTATTTATGTGCGAATCAGGCACGAATATCTGTAAAACCATCACAACCATCACAACCATCATCACCATCACAACCATCACCATCACTACCATCATCACCATCACAACCATCATCACCATCATCATCATCACCATCACTACCATCACAACCATCATCACCATCACTACCATCATCATCATCATCATCACCATCATCACTACCATTACAACCATCACCACCATCATCACCATCACTACCATCATCATCACCATCACTACCATCATCATCACCATCATCATCACCATCATCACCACCACCATCACTACCATCACAACCATCATCATCATCATCACCATCACTACCATCACAACCATCATCACTACCATTACAACCATCATCACCATCATCACCATCACTACCATCATCATCACCATCACTACCATCACTACCATAACCACCATCACTACCATCACAACCATCATCACCATCATCACCATCACTGCCATCACAACCCTCATCACCATCACTACCATCACCATCATCATCACCATCATCACCACCACCATCACTACCATCACAACCATCATCATCATCATCACCATCACTACCATCACAACCATCATCACTACCATTACAACCATCATCACCATCATCACCATCACTACCATCATCATCACCATCACTACCATCACTACCATAACCACCATCACTACCATCACAACCATCATCACCATCATCACCATCACTGCCATCACAACCCTCATCACCATCACTACCATCACTACCATCATCACCATCATCATCAACACCATCACTACCATCACAACCCTCATCACCATCACTACCATCACTACCATCATCACCATCATCACCACCATCATCACCACCATCACAACTATCATCACCACCATCATCACCACCATCACTACCATCACAACCACCATCATCACCACCATCATCACAACCATCATCACCATCAAAGATACTATCAACAATGAACTTACAGCATCCTTAGCTTCAGCCATTTGTTTCAGTGCCTGTGATCTCTTCACATTAAAATGCTTAGTCTCTTTAACGTAGGTCATTTGTAGCCATTCTTTCAGCGCAGGAGGTGCTCTCCAAGACTGGTATTCAAGGGCCTTTTCAGCTTTATGTAGGGCTTTACGAACCTGCACAAATGAACAAATAACTATTAACAGGTCTATACATCCAGCCCCTAAAGATTAATACACAAATAAAAAAAATAAAATAAAATAAAGAATAGATATAAATTAAAAGGTACATTACATATTTACATCAAATCTAACAGTTATTAGACACAAAGTTCTTTCATTGCCTCATCTTAGTTAAACTTCCAGTTAAGTACCTCAAGGCTGGAAATTTTACTCATTTTAAAATTTTGAAACCTTGAAATGATTTGATAACTAAAAAGAAGTCGAGTGAAATAAAAATCAATATGTCACATAAATGAGGATAAGCAGATAAAAAAAACAGCTCCAGAGATTGATGTTGAATGTTTTATTGGAAATTTTATCATTCTTTATCTGTTTGGAGCAAGCACGGTATTTTTGAAACTAGACCCTGAATTCAGGGTTTACTCGTGCCCAAGAACGGAGGTTCTTAAAAACCGAAAACAAAACAAAACAAAAAACAAGAAACAAAACGACACAAAATATGCAATACGGTTTCTTTGCGACATCTCGAACTTTTATATTACCACAGGCAGCCCAAGCAATCTACTCGCTCCGCTCGCAGCAACTAGAAGGCAGGAAACTATCATCCATACCACCTCTTCTTTAACGGCAAAAAATACTCCAAAATCAACAAGAATTACACAAAAACTACATCAGCATAAAAGCTCAATAAACAAGATTTCAATAAATTGCACTTTATTTCAATTTTTCACGAAAAAATACTGCAAATTTTCGCTTTTTCTTTCAAAAATCGGCAGATTTTCCAATCAGTTGAAGCGTGGACCATAGCGAGTGAACATTATTCGTTGTTTGCCCTTTGTTATGTTTCTCTCAATTTCGCAAAGTTCAGCCAAAAAAGAGATCCTTTTAGACTTGAAAAGTGACCAAATAGTCTCCTTTGGGTAAGATACCAAAAGATCCTTTTGAAATATTTGTCTTTTTTCGCTTTTGTTAATACACATCGCTAAACAATCGTTCTTCAACTCGAGTGAGCGAACTTCGATATGTATACGTCTACAAGCTCGAAAATTCTCACTTTCGCAACGAATTTCTTGCTACTTTTTGATCTTGTTCACTTCTAATAATTCTTCTTAACAATTCCACGAATTGTTTTTCCTTAAATTAAGTTTTATTTAGCTGTTTTGATGCGACATGGAAGCATTCGTTTTAATTATTTTTTTAGCTGTTTTGATGCGACATGGAAGCATTCGTTTAAATTATTTAAAAAATTGTTTATTAAAAAATAACTGAATATAAAATTGCAAAAGAAAGATTGCTTAAGAATAAGAAAAAAGAATATAAAAAAAAAGAACCAAAAAAGAGATTGGCCGTTCGGAGACTTGAACTCGTACTACTTATATATAGCTTAATGGATCTCACAAACGTCATGTTTGGCGCGATGGCAAGTCAGGTAAGGCGCTGCCTGACAATCCAAAGGTCGCAGGTTCGAGCCCGTAGTCCGTCCATAGAAATTTCTTTCTTTGTTAAGTTAAATTAATCAGACCTGATGGAACGTGTCTGAACTTGCCTAAACTTCTAACAGCGAAAAAAAAGGAGGAAAAAAAAAACAACAACAAGAAACTCGCAGCAGAACTATACTCGTGCCCTCGGCCTAAGGGCCTGGGCACGAGAAATGAATGCAATCTATCATTGTACCTGAGCAAGCTCCGCCAGAGCATCCTCTAAAAGCTGCATCTGTTCTTTACTGTTTTCTTGAGCATCATGCCATTTTTCAGCTTCATTCTACAAAAAAATAAATAAATGAATAAACAAACAGACAGACAAACAAGCAAATAAAATATCAGACAAGTTAAAAGTCATCAGACACATATTCCAGGGAGAGCATTTTATTATGTATTTCAATTATCGTGCAAAGTAAAAAATGATGAGACACATACTAGACGGAACTTGTGCAAAATATCATAAAACTGCCTTAGTATATGAAATCTGATATGAAATAGAATATATCAAATAGTCTTAATTATGTTAAAGATATGTTAATGTAGAGTAGTTTAACAAGCAGTTCTAGAAATTGCATTACTTTAGAACTTTTCATTTCCTCTTGTAGTCTCATCTCAAGATCAGTTTTGTCTTGTATTGCAAGTTGATGTTCTTCCTCAGCCTTGACCAACCTGGGCAGATAACAAAAGATAACTTGCGTTAATATTGAGGTTTACCAGCAGTTTTTCCAGTTAGAAAAGTGACAATCAATCACAAATCAATCAATCAATCAACCAAACAATTAATTGATCAATCAATCAATCAATCAATCAATCAATCAATCAATCAATCAATCAATCAATCAACCATTCAATCAATCAATCAACCAATCAATCAACCAATCAATCAATTGATCAATCATTCAATCAACCAATCAATCAATTGATCAATCATTCAATCAACCAATAATTTAATCACCTCTCCTGTAGTTCTCCAAAGTTCTGTTCTGCTTGTTGCAAAACACTGAGGTCTTTCATCATTTGGTCCATTTGTTTCTTGGCACGTCTCTTTTGACTGACAGCAAACCAGCAACCAAATGTAGCAACAAGAACAGAGAAGGCAACTACAATATCCTTGATGAAATTATGACCAGTTGCTGAAAAATAAAAACAATATTTTAATTTCATTTGTTCAGTGATTTTACCAACAACAATTTTGCTATGTGTGACCTAAAAGGTCCTAAGATCTGCTTCATAACTAGAGCCTGAACTGCCAACACAGTGACAGGTGACAAGACAGTGACAATGACAAAGTCTTCAGTGTGGGCCTTCTGTGTGACCCTCCAGTGTACCATACATCTGTATAAACCACTGTTATAATTGCACTTTCAAACACAAACAGATGAATAAATTAATCAAATTTTTGTGCAAGAGATATTTGCATCCAACATGTTAATTATCTATTGGCAGAATTATTTAAACATTTTTTTAACTCTGCATTTTATTACCAAGATCGCAAGTGCAAGCTCATTGAATAAAATTTTCAAAACTTTGCTGTAATGATAAAATAATTGAATAATATAAAGTAACAAAGGTTTTTTTTATCACAGAAAAATGTATATTCTTTTGATAGATTATAATAACATGATCAGACTACAAACCAAATTAAAAAATACATTGATATTTCGCTGTCATTTCAATGTTGTTATAGTTGAGTACATGAAAATGTCAGTGATATTAATTGCAATGAAATTATTTTTTCATGTGCATTTCCAAAACACAGCCTAACATTCAAGGATGAACCACCCCTAACTCCTCCCATGGATGTATCAAAAAATACTTATAGGTTCTTACTGCTTTTAACCAATAGTTGAGTTAAGGAGAGGACAGTTGATGCAGGTAGTTCCATCATGGTTGTGTTTTAAAGCTTTTCACAACACTCTCTAGTATGCTCTCCAGCTACTAAAGCTACTATGAATTCACTAAAGAGTACATGACTATTCTACAATGATATGCATGGCTTGGCTGCCTTGTTGCTGGTATTAAAGTCAATTAGACAAACAAGTAATAATCATGCAATAATACATGCAAATTTTATCACCAATATTAACTGATATTCTGCTCAAAAAAATTCAAAAATGATTCTAATAATTTTTGAGTTTTTTTTATGTAGTGGAAAATAAAAATCTTAACATTGTAACATTATGTTAATGAATGGAAACAACAATAGCATGTAACAAGCTTTTCCCTGCTGAATTTAATAATGCAAAATAGTTGGCACTTTATGATCATTCATTATTCATAGGCTTTTAAACAACTGTTGATCATGAATAGCAAATTGATTATTCAGCTGAAGAGTGAATGAATAATATAAAAGAGGATTAAAGAGTCAGTACTACATTCAACCTACCGGGAGGTCCAAAGAGAATGACATCCATAGCTCGCAAGGAAATCTTCTTTCTGTGTTTAGGATCTTTAATACCCTGGAATACTCCATTGAACTGCTGTGCTGCAAGTCTGTCAATATGTAAAGAATAATATTTACATCTCAGGAATACACATGCTGTCTAGTCTGTGGCATGTTTAATGTAAGTACAGCATTTATATTGACTTCAAGTTAAATCTCATTTGAGAAGTACAGTGTACATGTATTATTGTGTGGTTCCAAAAAATATCCCACCCCCTCCCCCCCTCCTCACCTCCAAAACAACTAAATTAATACAATCATGTTATTTAGTTAAAATAATAGCCAAAGATGTAGGACTTTACATCAAGGTTGATGTTGATTGGCATAGCAAACATTCCATAAAATGCACATAAAATCATTAGTCCTATATAAGGCTGAATAGCATGCATGACGGCATGTATGACTATCAAGTGGCCCACCACAGACAGTACCAGCACATTATCTGTGAAAACTGTCTTATAAAAATAATTTTGGTTTTAAACTTGAAATATAATAAGAAAAATAAAAAAGGGTTTATTTGTATTATTGATACTTCCTTAATAATCTTGAATTGTACTCATTTATTTCAAGTTCTGCACTGTCATGTTGCAAAATTTTTGCTATTATGAATTGTATCATGGATTCTAGTCAGATTATGTTTGAAAAGTGCTCCAGACATTTTCAAGCAAGAAAATGCGATATTTCTGTAACTCGACCCAGTCTTCTCCCGGTAATGTATGGATTTTCACACATTTGAGGTCTTTAGATGGTGATAGCACAAAAACAAACTTGGGCACCTATCTTTTTTATTATTTTTTTTTCTCTCACATATCTAATTGTCAATAAACTTCCATGTCTAGTTTTTGTGATATTTCAAGAAATGTGTCTTGAATACCGGTAGGCACTTTGACTTCCCTCGTACACTATACTCTATGCTAGAAATTTAGAGAATTGTGTATGTCTAGAAATATTTATCAACCAGTAATTAATTATTTTTGAATTTTCGAATTTTACTCCCAAAATACAAAACATGGTACTTTTCAAAAAATTCTCATGAGAAAACGAGTTCGGGGACCCCATTTTTTAATTTCATTTTTGAAATAAGCAACTCAAAAAATATTATTGTGGAACGTTTCAAGGCATTTCCACGTCTAGTTTTATTTCTACGGAATTACCTTAACAATTAAATTATTTTTATAGATAAATATTAGACAGATAATGAGCTTGGGTTGCCTGTCACCCTACATCTTAAAGGTTAAGAAAAGGTCAAGTAGACAGGTACTTGAGAACCTGTTCAGGCTTTACACTACTTATATTAATTTTTAACAGCCTTGAAATTCATTCAAATATTAAGCAGTGTTTGGGACAGTTTTGCAACTCCTGGATAAAGCTATCAACACTGAAGAAAAGGTTTGTCATTGTGCAGACTTGTTTCTGGTGGATAGTGCTTGGCAATTAGACCCTGCTAAATATTATGTTATAAAATGAATGCTAGTATCATTCAAGCTTTGTTCAAAAGACTGTAAGTTCAACTTTTCCTTGTAAAAGGAAATAACATGAAAGCTTTCTCTTGCAAACCAAGACAAACTCAAAGTTAATTGCATGTACATTACTTTATTACATAAAATTCTACCTTGTTTGGAAAACTAACATAATAAACTTGTCTTGAAAAGACAAGAATAAAGAGTCATTTTAGCATGTCAGTAGTAAATGGAATGATAACGAAATCCCTCAAAAAAGACATCTGAAGACTTATTTTGGCTTGAAAATATTATGCATATATTTGTGAGGAATTTGTTCAAAAAGGTGAAATTCAGATAGGCTTTTGCTTTGTATGACAACCACTTACCCATCAGTGACAAGCAATTAATACAATTAAATAAAAAATACAACATGTCACTGTTTTCCCCTCATGCCAAATTGACTCTGATCAATAAAAAAATACATAAATGTCCAACCTTGGTAAAATGCTGCCGTTCATGTTAGAAGATGTAAAAACATCAGTGTATTGTGGTAGATGTACATAATCTACAAGCCACTGTGTAACTTGAGCATTGGTCCAATTGTGCACTAAACAAAATAGAAAGAAATAGAGAATTAATTAATAAGGGAACATACATCACAAGAAAAAAACATCCAGTTCCTTTACCTCATATGTTCATATGTAGTTGCACAATGCCTGGATAGTGTTATCCACCAGAAAAACAAAATCCCTATCCACTGGATTAATTCTAAAACAAATCCTATGGAATGAATAACTTTATCCAGTGGATGACTGTATCTATGTATCATACAAGTACCAGCCCCAGAACTGTAGCAGTGTATTTTTAAAGTTAATGAATTCAGTTATTTATAACAACACAACCAAGAATCATTGTTTCTTGATTGGTTACATAAAAAAGTTGTAAATTTTAATATTACTAGCTGACCAACTGACATACATGTATATTTGATATCTATAATTCCACCATTTGTTTCATAGTTGTAAAACGTATACGTTACAGGTATACACCATTTACATGTAGTGACAATAGCGATCCTGACATTTCAGAAATTATAAGTCAGTACTCTGACATCGTCACTAAACAATGTATAACTTATGTTGACTACACATTTTTCAACTTTTTCTCTATAAACACTGAATGTAGTATATCTTGCTAGTTTTCAACTCTTCAATTGTTTCATAATTTGTTTAATATTTGATATTCATTTATTTTTTTCATTTATAACTTTAGTTAAAATATTTGTTTGTTTTAATTTAAAAAAAAGAATGTTGATTTGATCTACTGTTAAAAACCATTAGTGCCTGACAGTTTTGAGAAAACCTAGCATGAAAACAAGTCTGAAAAAAGAGAACAGCATATTGGTGTTTGAATAGTATATTTCAAAATTTAGATCAATTTTTACAATTTTTTGTAAAAATATTTTGTAAAAATTATATTGCTTATTGAGAATGATCTAAACTTTGGATCAAAATCTACTATTCAAACACCAACATCAGGTTCTCTTTTTTCTGACTTGTTTTAATCATTGTTATTTATAGTTTGATCTACTGTAGTATATACATTTTATTTGAATAAAAGTAGGTGCATTCTATTAATGCTATTTTTACAAGACATCTCTACTGAGAAATGACCAGCTGTCTGACATTGATTGGCTATTAGAAGCCCTCCCATAGACACACCTGTTAAATGAACATGTGCAGACAAAGTTCATTTATATAAAACTACACTACATGATTTTAATTACCAGTAATTCCTATGAACTTTTAAAATACTGTACTGTCTGAGGCTTTGCTTGAAGTTTTTTTTTGCACCCCATCCCTCTTTCAAAATCAAACGATTCATCTCTAATCACTATGATGATTTCATGGTCTGGTACCATATCATGCACAATCAACCTTTCCATACATCAGACAATGTGATACAGTCAGAGCTTCAACTATACACTTCTTAACACCCCCAGTATTACAAACAACCTACTATACTGTATATTGGAAAGCAGATTATCTCTACCTTCAAATGAAAAGTATAAAACAAGTTGCAAGGTTGTTTGCTATGTTCAGAATTGACTAAATGCACTAGTTTTCAAAACAAACAAACAATGAAATAAAATATCAATAATTACCTTCACTAGAAACCCAGCTCTTCCACAAGTCTCGTACTGATATCTGGGTGTCGTTGCCATGGAAAAGATTGTGACGATTCTTGTCAGTTACTTTCAGCTCATCACGTATAAACTGAAACAGCCAAACAATAACAAATGTCAGTAAATACTGTCAGTATTATAATTTTAATCAAATGTATGAATTTACCAGTCAAAGTGAAATAGAGACTTAAATTTTGGGAGCTGGGTATCTTTTTTGGACAGCTTATTACATGTAATCATTAGATCTTTGTAATAAATTAGAATAAATTACTGCAAATGTAGCTTTTGTACCTCAGTTCCTTCAACATTCAGAAATAAATTTATCTGGCTTTAGTTGTGTGGAGATTTCAATGAAAATAATTTATTTTAGGTGGAGAAATAAATTTATTTCAAAGATTATTTTGTGCAGCAACCATTCTATTGTCTAAATGACAGGAGATTTTACTTTTGACTACAATATTATTATTATCTGCTGGCAAAAAAGCTGTACAAACCCCATCTGACTCGCTTAAATCTACTTCACCATTCCTGTCATCATCAAGATGATTATGAATTTTGGTAATAGCTTCATAATTCAGCTGTTCAAAGTCCTCTATATCGGCTGAAAAAATGTAAAAAAAAAAGAAAATTTAAATAAGTTGTATTTAGCCTTCCAAAAAGTAGTGATGTTTAAAATTCACAACAATATTATGACTAGAATTTAGATAAATTGCATTATAATCATACTTTAAAACCGTACAGAACACAACCAATATATTTATATTAAATATTATGATGATTTTATAAATCTGTGAGTATGGGATTTTATAATTGACAATATGACTTGAACGATACATTTCACACATTGAAAGCAATGAGAACATTAAAAGGTGCATATGAAATATGGCCATAATGATCATTACCTATGAGTACAAGATTTTACCATGACAATAATTATGACTTGATAAAAAATAGTCAGAGCCCTCATGTTCTATTATGTTCTATTTTTGTTTCATTGACCATTAATTTTAACAAATGTTTTGTCCTGGCTTTCGACCTTCTCGGGCATCATCAGGGTTAGAAATATGTTACAATCAACCAAAAAGCTTAATTCTTACAAGGGATGTAGATGTTTGGTTTTTGTTTGTTTGGATTTAGTGGTTTATTCATTATTTTGACCCTTCATCTTTTTATATCACTCTTTCTGTTGTTGTTTATTCTTCTTAATCTTTAGACTAGAGATTACAACAGTATATTGACACTGATCAGTGATAAGCCATTCAGTCAAAATACACAATAAAAAGTGCATAGTTTGTCTTGAAATTGTATATGCAAATTTCAAAGGAAACTTCGCCAGATGGACCAATGAATTTAATTTTTCACATTAAGTAATAAGTATAATATATACGATGATATAGGTCATGCATTCATTCCATGTATTTTACATCAAATTCATATTTCAAAGAGAGAAAATCAGAATTGGTGTTCATCCAATGTCAACATAAATATATTTATCAATGATATATTTATTCATTTAGACAAAACAGACATATCAGCAATAACTTCAAAAGCACAACCTCACTTAAAAATACTATGATTTAACATAATAATTATGTGTAGATCTCAAAAGTAAACTATCAAGAGATAGTATCAAAGCGACTTGATAAAAAGTAAATAAAAAAGCTAATTTAAGGACCAAACAACGAAAAACACGTATAACTAACACGAAAAACATTATTCAAAGTCTCTCAAATTCCTTTTCGCACTTTGCCTTGAAATGACGCTAACAATTTTAGACATTAAAATGAATAAAGGCCTGTTAAGCTTTAATACAGAAACTTGTATTTATTTTTTGTTATTATTAGTTGTCTCAGTTAAATTTTTAATTGCTCTGAATGTAGACCAAAAATCACCATCTTCACATGTACATAGACCAAAAAAGTATTACTGTTTTGGTTGTTACCATTGGATTAGTGTCTTTTCAGATAATTTTTCTCGTTTTGATTTTAAGTGTTGAAATGGATGATAAAATTTTGCAAGCTCACACAGTAAATTGAGTAGGCTTTAAGTAAAGCTTTTACATCCGGAAAAAAAATACTGATGGTTTAAGTGTTTAACTTTATCTCTTTTTTCATTCCAATGTAGATATATTACAGCACATATTTTGAAAAAACAGAGCTAGAAACGTAGGAATTTCCTTCTATGGATAGAAGAGCAAACACATCAGCAAACTTACCTGAATTTTGAGTTGGTTCACAGGGATAACATGCGTGAAAGCCACACCACACGACAAATACCAAAATGTAACGAAACATTTAAAGCTTAATAAATGTGAGCAATTATTCCCTCATTTTGAAATGTTATATCATGTGAAAATGCATGAAAGTTCAAACATCGGGTCGGTCAACAAGTGAGAAAAAACAAACGCCAGTAGTAATCTGAGACCGCTGTACGAAAATTCTGTCCGATCAGCCGGCAAAGTTTTTCCGTTTGCTCTCGGTATTTTCCGTCTAGCAGTCGGACTAGTCTGCCAGGGAGGATAAATTCTGGTTGCTTAAATTAGAAAGATTCTGTAAAAGTATCTTTGAGAAACTCGATTATTATCAAACGTGTTCTTAATGAACATCATCTTCTAATCTAACTGAAATTAATTTTTAAAAAGTAGACGTAGTTTGTAGGCGGGTTTCCTGTGGTGCACTCTGTTTGAGTCGGCGATTTCCGTTCACCGAATGACGTACGAACTCTTCGAAGCAGTTTCTGTGACACGTCAGAATTTTGTTTGGATCTCGACATTTGTGCCCAAAAATGCCGGTAAATCCGGCCCCAAATGGTAAGAATTGCTATTCTAGATTGTAGATCAGACATTTATCTTTAGTTTTAGTGTATTTTATTATGTCAATCATGAATCTTTTGAAGTTTTATTGATAACCAAATGAAATGAGTTATGTGCGACTGGAGCTGGTGTCATGGCGGATCTCATAAGATCAAAACATTTTCAATTTATCAAGTAAAATCTCTTTCTTTTTCAACATCCTATCTCGCATTTATAATATAACCATTGTTTTGTTTTCTTAGATATTATTTCTTTGTTCGTTTTAATAGTTTTAATAATCTTTAGTGATTTATTTTGATATTTTTAGATGGTAAGTTATGGCGTCGTCTAGGGATTACACAATGTTTACGCTATGTGAAATCGAAAACTGGTCCATTTAACAAAGTTTTTGTACGTCATAACACTATGTTGTTTTTTCTTCATTGTGGTAAAGCCATCGTTTTCTTTTTAGTACTTCAATCAAAGGGGTAGAATAACAAATCTAAACGAAGTACCATCTAGAACAATTATGTTGAATATTCATAACAGACATCTGTATTTCCGATAAAATTGTAACCTTCGATCATGATCATGGATGTTCTTGTTGTCACAGGGCCATCGACTAGTGTACTTGCTTATAATGGCGATTCACCGAGGGGATGGAATGATCCACCAACATTTGCCTTTTCTAAAAGCACTGGTTCAAGACCAAAACTCGACTTGAGAAAACGAGTTTCACACCAACAAGCATTACATGGTACACAAACTCCTCCTGGTTTTAATTCTTCTTCGCCCACTACTTATGGTGTAAACGCTGGCAATGAAGTTACAGATAGTAAGTATTAGTTAACAACATTTTCATCTTTTCTCGTAACATTTTAAAACTAATAATTCCCATGGCACATGATGTATACAAAAGATACTAATTTATTATTATTTACATAATCCGTTATGGCACTAAAGATAAATTTGTGTTCTATCTGTAATATAGCCAAATAATGATAAAATTTGAATATACATTTTATGCAAGTATTATTTGAAAAAAAATCCAAATTTAACTTCTCATGGGATATATTTTTTCTACATTTAATACCAGACTAATAAGGTTGTGTTTCATTATCATTTCGAGGATGAGATTGAAATTGCATGTTGCCTATGAAATTATTGCTTGTTTTACTAATATTTGTGATCAAATTCCTTGTTGTCATGTTCAGCTGTTCAATATGCCAGTGCTTGTCTGGCACTTGTGATTGTTTTGCTGTGTTATCAGCAACCCACAAAGTTTCAAGCTTGCCTCTGTTTACTAATTTTTATGTGATTTGTTTTAGGAATGGCTAGTTTAAGTCTCCATTCTCCACCAGTTACTACTGGAAATGTTTCTTCTCTTCATCCATCTACTACACCACCACAACAGCCAAAAATACTACATCACCATCATGCTTCAGCACCACCAGTAACAATGTACACACCTAATCAACAACATCAACAACCTCAAATAAATCAAGGACATCATGAATATCATAGAAGCCATAGTCTCCCAGCGTTATTTGTGCCAGCAGTTTTACCAGATCAGACTATACATCAAGGTCATGTTGAACCTGTTAGTACTCCAGATATCAACTCTGCTTTATCTGATGTCAATCCTAACCCTGAACCAGCTTCAAAGGCACCAGGGTACTTGGGACAACCGCTATTTGCATTAAAGGACCATTCCTTTGAACCTGTAAAGACTCATAATGACTCAGGTGTACGCTCTACTGCTGAAATCTCTGATCATTTAGATGATCATAGTCAAACACAAATCTTCCACCCTGTACCACTACATAATGGTAATGGAATTCAACCTAGTGCACCTCCTATGGGACATATTACACCTCCTAAAAGTACTACTCCAGGTGGACGGGTTTCTCCTTTTTCTAAGCCTGCCCGTGCTATTTCACCACACCCTGCTATTCCAGTAGCTCCACCTTCAAACCAAACTATGCCAATGCCACCACCACATATTCCTGGAATTCCCATGACTACATCATCTATCCCAATGATGCCGATAACTCAGTCAAATCATGCTAATATGGCTGTACCTGCTATGGCAGTCACAAGTAGTATGCCACCCCCATTGGGAATGGCTGTCACTAGTGCTCCAAGTATGCATGGAGGTGTTGGACCAACTGTCAATCATCTTACCCCTCATCATCCTACACCACCTATCATCCCATCCATACCAGTAGGGTCAACTACACCTACCCCACCCCGTACAGTCATGAATGGACCTCCTGGATCTCGGAGTTCAGGCAGTACTCCCAGGTGTTTGTCACCAGAAGATGACGCTGGTGACATAAGTGATGAAGAAGGACTTAAAGCTACTATTGATGCTTTGAATGATGTCATACAGAAGTACAAACTAGAGGTAAGGTATCTCCCATCATTTCTCACCACAGTCTTGACTTGCACAAGTTTAGCCACATAGTAGAAAGAGGTTAAACCCTTAATAATTTTTCTTCGTAAAAAATAGAAGATGTTTATTTTTAGACCAAAATAACTAGTTGTTAGATTCATTTTTTGATTGATTTGGTGAAAATTCGAAAATTCAAAAAAATTAGCCAAACTATCTACTTAAGTCATTTTCGCATTAAACCCTTCAGTTATAATCTGTTATTGTTAACTTGTAGATCTCCAACTGAATGTTAACTAAAAATATCTCTGCAATCAATTATTCACATATCTTTTGTGTTTGTTTATAGAAACGAATATGTGATGACATTGCAAGAAAGCTCAATGTCATGTCTAAAATGTGGAGAGAAGGAAAACTTGGGAAAACAGTCAAATCAAGAATGATAAGACTAGCTAAAGGTTTGTCAACCTGTTTATGCCTTTACTTCCTCACAATTATTCAACCAGGTTTTATTGCTTAATTAAACAAAATGTGATAAATATTAGTTTGTATTTCCCAGGTCACTCCGACCTGTAGACGTCAATGAAAAGTTGTGTAGTATTTTCGAAATAAATTATGGACTAGATAATTCATTCAATCTTGAAATAGATCAAATACCACTAAATAAACAATTCAAAATTGAAATAAAAAATGGCTTAGTCAAATATTATCAAGGCTTCATTTATTGTGTTTTTAACTAGCCTCAAAATTTCTCCTCATGTTATGCGCTTATAATAATATTATTAGTCATGCATGCACATATGACATACACAGGGTAATTGCGTTTTCATTCATGTATTTCAATTTATTCCCTGGGGATCACCAAGAAGATCGAAAGTGTGGAAAATAACATTTATCAATAATTTTACGTGAGGGTTAAAATCATCAAAAAGTCCAAATTTAAAATATTAATTCAAGCATGATTTTATCATTGGCAATTGTGTTTCTATGAAATATGACTGAGAATAAAACTAATGTTTTTAACCAGGAAATATTTGTTTTCTTTACATTATTTTTGAAGGAATTTTATAAATCTAGATTTTCATTTTTAACATTACTTTAAAAGTTGTGGGAATGAAAGTCACATTTTTATACAGTGTACACTGCTGATCATTAATTTTTAATTTTAAAAATGTGTTTGGTATGCATAGTAATGTAATTTTCTTGTTTTACTTTATATTGTAGCTCTTGATAATGGAGATGGAGAAGAAGCACATCATATCCATGTCAGCATTATAGTAGACCATGTAGCAGAGGTATGAGAAAAAGCTACTAAATCATCAAAAACATATTTTTCTTAGAATCATTTTTTTTTGTGTGGTTTTGGGCCTTCCTACTTGAGAGTTTGTCTTAATGTGTCACATTAAATGGCAATTGGTTTCAGTGGTCGTAAATATGGTGGTTTTCAATTATTGTGATTTTATGTTATTCTTTTTGACTTTGAAAAAAATATTGCTGACTCAAAATAAAGTTTCATATTTTTTTGTCAATTGTGGTATGTTTTATTTTCTCGCCACAATGAACTCTTGGGTTTTTGTTCATTAAGTTCTCTGGTTTACCTTGGCAAAATAATTATTAAAATTAAATAATTAAATAATTTAATTATTTAATATCATGTAGTAATAATTAGATAGATGAGCAAGGTCATTTGTGGGGTTAGACACATGATCTATTGATGCAACATCATGGACTAATCTAATATTTGTTTAATCAGGTAAATCAATGGATGGTAGCAGTAAAAAGATTAATATCAATGGTTAGACATCATGCTCCTGCAAACTCATGACAAAATCTGCAATGGATGACAATCTAAATATATCTGGACTCTACCATCTGTATTGGCCTACAATCTGTACCAGTGAAATTAAGAGAGGACAGTTCTCTCAATGAACAATACATGAACAATATCATCTGTCAAAGGGGTTGCATCAGGCAGTAGTTGACAGATTGTTTGGGACGGGGCATAAAAACAAAACAGTATTATTTATATACATTACGAACATTGTGAACTTCAATGAACTAAGAATACCTTTAATGTATTTCATTCTAAAGAATGTTATTCATACAAATTTTATCGATTCAGAAATAATAAGATGAAATCAGATATCTGCAGCAGATACATGAACATGTAAAGAGGTGGTGTTACATTGGAGAACTGACAACGACAGTGCCATTTAACATAGTGTCAACGATAATTTTTCATTCAAGAAATCACTCAGCAAGACTTTGCAAGTTTTTTATCTGGCTTCAAAAACTCTTAGTGCAAGATAGAGAATGAGCAAATTATCAATGTTGTTAGTTGACCCATGTGACACCACCTTTTACAGAAACAATTATCGTGGAACATTTTAATTTTTTAGTGTAGGTAGTAATGTGGATTCAAGAGTATTTTAATATCATTTGTTCATAGTAATTTTGAATTCATTTTCACAAAGGAAGTACGTAGTCTGATAATGACTGTTTTAGACTGTTATTTAAATGATGTCTGTTACATTAGATTAACCTTAGTCCTATGTTGCATTGTAATTATTGACCTTCTAATGATTGTACCCTTACATAACAGGATGATTTGAAAAATGTTATGCTGTACAATTATTCTCGTATGGTGTTGATTCTGGTATTTGCCACACTGGATTGGTAAATAATATTATATGAAACATTTTAAGACATGATCATTATTAGGAAGCTATTTCCTGCTAGTAGAACTTCTATGAAGCCCCCATTTAATAAAAACGAGGAACTTTAATACTTAACTAGTGTTAGAAAGAATAATTTTCATTGTGATGACCAGTACGAATATCAATTTTGGTGACAAATAATGATGAAGTACTTAAATATTAAATCTATGCGACTGTCATGTTATAGTGCAAACATCTCGTACAAGTTATTGGTCTTGTGACATACAGGTTTACTGGGTGCAAACTATTGGCTTGCTTCGGTTTCTTTTGCTTATGTATATTAATTTTGAACTAATTCCCTGTGTGTTGTATCATCACCATCACAACATTATTTAAATACTGAAAATGTAGAGTAAACTTGTAGTAGGATAGTGTAAGCCTCAAGTTAGTTGTAATGCTGAAAGTTGTTTCCCTGGGTATAAAGAATAAAGTTGTGTCAGGGACAGATTAGAATAGTGACAAGTATGAAACTTTCTGAAAGTAAAAATGAGTCAAATCATTCAGTCTAGATAACATTAGAGATATGAAACTTGACCTTATTCTGCCAGCTATGATAAGTATAGCTTTCGCGTTATGCATTAATAAAAACCTCAAACGTAATTGTAGAACATTGTATTTTATGTGTGGAAAAGTAAGCTGTAGTTTAATTGATGAAAATAACTAAAAAAATTGAGAAAATGTTTTGGATTTGCTGTGTTGTTTGCGATGATATGCAAAACAGAGTGATATCAGGGGTAGGGCAGTGCAGTGCTATATCTCACCCCCTTGTAGCTATCACAAACTATTTCCTTTTTGACGAAAAAGCTCCTGTTCCTGACTTGTACACTAGCCTGTGTGCAGTCTGTTTATTGTCTCATTATGAGGAAATATCGAGATACACACATTCTACTTGCACAAGGGCAAATACAGGATTTTAAACAGAGACACTCTCGAACCCATAAATTAATAGTTTGGGTTTAGAAGCCGATTTGGCCCAGGACGGCAGAGTGTCGGATAAATTAATTTTTTTTTTTTTTTTTTTTTTTTTTTGAGCTTTTACTTTCTTCGTAATTAAGATTAATCAGCGTATCAACAAGTGTGCCAAAGTACATAGTTGCTGTAAAGCATTTGTATACAAAATATTAGGAAATTTGCCTTACCTTACCCCCGTAAATACCGAATGTGACCCCCCTTGTCCAAATGGTGTTGGGGTCCATAGCTGAAATTAACCAGCGTATCGAATAGTACAAGTGTGCCATATTTCGCGCTTTTAGCTCAAAGTGAACAGCTGGACCATTTTTTCTGCACCATATTGTTTGACTATAAAGAAAATAGAAATAAAACTGCCAGATGAATTTTTTTTTATACTCGTTCTAACAAACAATTTTGAGAAACGCTTTCAGAAAATACAATAAACGTGCAATATGACGTCAAAGTTCATGCATTTTGGTGACTTGAGAACGTAAAGAAAAAAGGTCAAAAATCGAAGAGAAACGGAACAAAAACACAGTAATTTGTTTTTTAAGAGCAAAATTCGTGTTTTGTTCAAATATCTGCACCTTATTTTATTTAAAAAATATGAACAGATGTATAAAAATATTTGATCATGAAAAAATTGACGAAATACCAACTTGCGCACGAGCTGCTAATTCATTTGAATGAGTCCTAAGCGGAAAGTATTTTGGCAATTTCTCAAAAGTTAGCCCGATGACCTATGCTCAATTTCAGATATATTTGATGTTATATTATAACAAATAATTTTATCAAATCAAAAACATATCGCAATTCTTCGAATTTTTTAAACAAACATAATTTGACTAGAATACATGACAAAAGTCCTGAAACCAAAAATCTTGAAACATACTCAAAGCTATGCGCAGTGCAAAACCGATTAACAGGTTAGCTCAGTTGGGAGAGCGTTGGCTGTTAACCGGGAGGCTGCGGATTTGAACCCTCAACTGGACCATAACTCAGGGTTTTTTTTAATAATTGAGGAGAATGTTCTTCGATTTATAATTGTAAGGGCTCGCGTCTTCTCGGATAAGGACGATAAACTGGAGGTCCCTTCTCGCCACACTACACATTAACCATTAACGGGGGGACGTAAAAGAACGACTGAGGACGCAGGTAACGGCCATCCTCGGTGAAAGGCCTACACTAATACATACTAATTACTAATCAACCTCATGCTTGTAAATCAGGATTACATTCTATAAAATATTAAAGATTGTAAAGCGCATTGAGACATCGGGTGAAAATGCGCTATATAAGCACTACATTACATTACATTACAAAACAACGGAATTACCTTAAATCTGCCAAACCTTTATGTAGATAATTGTTTTCGTAAGGGACACCCCACTGAAAGATATCTGGATCCACCCCAGTGTTGTTAAGTTTTGGTAGTCTTTCTCTTTTCACGCATTAATTATTTACCTCGGTCAAGCTTTAGTAGTCCTCTAAGATATATACAATACGTCACATCCTTAAAACGCAATTCTGGAAAAATAACACACACACAAAAAAAAACACAAAAAAAAAACACAAAAACAAAGACAAATGGAATAACAGCAATCGACAGTGAACTACCGCGGAATGAGTACTTAAAGTATTACTGAACGTTTAGTCAATTTGCTATTAAACACAATCGAGTTGCACATTATTAGACCCTCCCCATATGGACTGCAGGTAGAAGCGACAGGTCATGTAACTTTTAGTCCTAAAATATCACCAAATTTCACCATGTAGGGATAAAAATATGTACAATTAAGTGACAATTTTCTGAAAGTCGGCAAAAATAACAGAGAGTTTAATAGTGTTTGAAAACAAGCGTTTCTTTCGGCGAACTACATAAGAAGTCTGCAACGGAGGCTATTCAGTCATGTGATGAGATTTGATTTTTGCTGAGATAGACACTTCTACATTTGCGTCCACATTTCCTTTTTGCGCTCGGAAAGTCGAATTGCTCTTTTTTTATTTGAATCGTTCTTTATCCAAAGCAACAGTACACAAGAAAACAGAACGCAAAAAGATTTTCACTGATAGATCTTACAAATTTTATTTGTAATTTTAACTGAATCTGTAAGGACAGTTATTTCCTTTAAATAATCATAAAATAATGCTTTCAAAAATTGAATTTTCTCATTTTCACAAATTAATCTCTGGCCGCATTGCAAAGCAATTATAATTATCAATTCAAACTTCTATGAATAAATTCAATACGTACAACAATTATTTAGATTTCTCAAACTAACTATAGAGAACAACCGGCGTTAACCGACGTTTCGAACTATGATTTCATATTCATATACTTTTTACATGTTGTCAGACAACCTTACCTATACTTATAAATAAATGACATTTCGTTATTCAGTGGTTAATGAGTTAGTGATAAATATATAGCGTATCTTGACCTATTTTACTCGCCGCAAGTTATCGTTCTACCTACAGCGACACCTACAGCACAAATATAAAAGCAACCGGGGTACGGTAAGAGCTGCGAGACCATACCACTTTCCCTGTCCGTCTGTCACACTGTTTTAACAACACCATCTGATTGTAAAACACAACTTCACATAGCCTAGAACACTGAGGACATTGCGCTCGAACAATAGTTGGTGGAAGACGGTTAGCGTTGTGGTCTTCAACCCACTGCCATGGACAACGGCTGTCCCGAACTGCAGCTCTACGTCCTCTGCGCTTTGGTCTGGAAGAAGCTGTTCGGCGAGATGGGAGATTTTGTGCATTACCTCCAGAAATCAAGTCCACCAGAATGACACTGTATTTACGGTGAAGATATTTGAGGTTTTTACATCGTGGTGGATTGATGTTGTTATCACATGAGAGGTTGTTGATGCCCGCACTGAAGACGGATCCCAACTGCACCACGAGACAAACAAACAAAGCTGTGACCTGCACAAGAAAAAATTAAATCATTCAAACCTATTCATGAGTTCGTATAACACCGAAAAAAAATTGACAAAAACAATCACGCAGATAAAACTGACTAAACAACTACAAATTGACAAATGGCCACACAATGTACACAAAATCAAACCTGTCCTTTTGTCGCAAAAATGACACCTGCGAATTCTCTCGTATCAATTAAACTGCACTATAAACCCTGACAACTATACTAACAGTATAGTTGGAGCTCGGATTATCGACCATATATTAGAACTGGAGTGAACTTTACCTTCATTTTCGACTTTTTTTCGTTTTACTTGTTGAAACTTTCTCGCTGAAAAATGTCACTGGCATATATGATAGTACATGTCACAGATATTGCCTTTTTATACAATTTCAAACAAGGAAATATGGTGGAATCGGTGCTGTTTTAATCTGGTGGTGTTGATTTGTTAGCCAATGAGGTGACTGATTAAGATGGTCCCACTTCGGGGATTTTGATGACTTGTCGATCAGGAAGTCTACAAGTCGAGATGTACGTAGATTGTCTTGCATGAGTGGTGAGGTACAAACGGACACTACGATACAATACGCTACAATATCGCTACTCGCGAATTAATCATCTGTAGAACGCACATTAATGACGTCATGGTTCATGGTTAAGAGTGGGATCTTTTGAATCGTTCCGATTTTGCAATACGGAGAAAATATATAGAAAAAAGGTGCTAATCAGAAAATAGATTAAAAACAAAATAGTGAAATTTGAGAAAATTGTGAATAAATTGCAAATCGATATATGAACTAATTAAATGTTAGTTACATATATGGTGACAGCGCCTTCACTGTTGCAGGACCAATTTTGCCTGACGACATCCGGTTTTATAATACTTCAAATAACTTTAAAACAAAACTAAAAACACATTTGTTTAGATATAAGTGACTATCTTACAACTGACTGACATTTTTCATAGACTTTAAGGAATAGTATATATTTTCAAATAATATAGCTAGGAATTTTAAGAACTTTCTATTTCTTATACGACAAATTGATAAATTTATTTTTTACACACGTCTGTTATATTCCTACGTTTATATATATGCTTTTATATATTATATTGAAAGTGTAAAGCGCCAATTTAGCTTCGAAAAGGCGCTATATTATTTTATTTGTTATTACTGTATTATTATTATTATTGATATTTTTATTATTATTATTATTATTATTAAATGAAACTTAACGTAATAAAAAAAATATCAGTTGCATTCATTGCCTTTGAAAAATGTAGAGCAAAGACTTTGATTAAGTATTTATTTGAAATAGTTATAATAGAATCGTTACAGTTAACCCGTAAAACAGCAATTAATCTTGATAAGCGTGATATTGGGTAGCAATCAGTACTATATGGCGTGATATTGTTTTTCAAAAAATGCATTCATAAGCAAAAAATGCATTTAATTACTTTTCAAACTGACTGCATGATGATGGAGGATACTCTCCGAAAGCTTGGTAAATAATCTAATATTTACGTATTAGAAACAAAGTAGTTTGCCGTAAAAGTTGTTGGGTGATATTAATTTATAAGTCGAATCTCACACGTGTCGAATACAATTAAAACAATAGATAATTAGGAGGTCTTAATTTGTTAAATTTGACGCATATGAAACACTACTGGCAAACTAGGCCCTATTTTCGTTTGCAAAAAAAATTGTTTAATTGATTTCATAAAAATCAACAAGCAACTAAAACATATAAAATGTTTTTATTTATACTAAACTTAGTAAACACTGTTTTCGAGGGAAGGGGAATCCCCTGATAGGGCTATGCAGACCAACTATTCATATAGCCTGCTTACAGGCGTTCCTAGTTGGGGGTCGGGAGAAACTGGGGACTGAAACTCCTCCCCAGTTTCTCCCGGCCCCCAACTAGGAACGCCTGTAAGCAGGCTACTATTCATAATGAATGCAAAGTTACGAAAACATCGACGAAAACACTATATTACAAATTCTTGTAATTGTGTATTTCAACAATCAAGTCTGAAATCAAGATCTCATTAAATTTATTGAATCGTCAGTGTTTATATTTTGTTCATGTATGGATATATATTGTTTACCATATTTTGTAATGCGCAGGTGAACATCTTCCCATTGAACCTGCGCAATATAAGTTTTAATTATTATTATCTTTTATTTCACAGCAAATACTAATGATTTTACAATATTAATTGCTGGCAGATGTTACATAACTCCAGCTCAAGAGCTATCCTGATCCTGAGAGCTGGAGTACTTTTCTAATGATATGGGCCGTGCCCAGAAGTACAGATTTTTGGATATTCGCTATATTACAACATTTGATTCCTAGTCTTTTTAATTGTTCTTTCAATTGAGCGGGTATCGCTCCTAGTGATCCAATGACTACTGGTACTGTTGTTGTTTTCATTTCCCAAAGTCTTTCTATTTCAATCCTTAGGTCTTGGTATTTGTTGACCTTTTCGTTTTCTTTTTCTTGTATTCTGTGGTCAGCTGGTACGGAAATGTCAATTATTTGTACTCTTTTGTTTTTTTTGTCTATCACAACGATGTCAGGTCTTCTGGCTGATATTTTTTTATCTGTGTAAATATTAAAGTCCCACAGTATCTTGACATCATCATTTTCTTCAACTGCTTTGGGTTGATGCTTCCACCATTTGTCTTCACATTCTATTCCATTCTTCTCACATATATGCCAATGAATATTCCTGGCCACATTGTCATGTCTTTGCTTGTACTCATTTCCAGCAAGCACTTTACATCCTGAAACTATATGTTCAACAGTTTCAGTTTTTTCTTTACATAGTCTACAGAGCGGCGACTCGTTGTTCTTATAGATATTATTCAGTGCTTTCACTGGCAATGACTGATCTTGTGCTGCTGTGATGAGGCCTTCAGTTTCTATTTTGAGATCTCCTTTATTTAGCCACTTGTTCGTACTTTCGATGTCAATCTTCCCTTCAATATTTCTTATGTATTGTCCATGGAGTGGTTTGTTCTTATATGCTTGCATTCTTTCGTGTTGTTTGCGTTGATGGTATTCTTTCTTTGTTTCTGAATGTTCTTTAATGATATCTGGTGTATCTTTGATGATATCAGATAGGTATTCGTTCTTCTTTACATACTCATTCAATGCAATTTCTTCTTCATGCACATCTTCGATTGACTTAATTATTATTATTATTATTATTATTATTATTATTATTATTATTATTATTATTAAAAAAAATATTATTATTATTAAAAAATTCGCAAAATAAATAAAGTTTCCACTATTATTATTATTATAATATTATGATTATTATTATTGTTCAGCCGTAATACATTAACTTACAAAAATGCAAGATACAAGTACAAAAAAATAGAAAAAGCAAAAGTATTTGTAACAATTATTTTTGACATTTTTTATTTTATTTTCAACATTCGCATAACGAATATTTTTCTGCTTTATAATAAAGTTTTAAAACCTCTTCCGCGACACGTTATCAGGCCACGGTAGTGCACACGTCATTGTTTTTATTTAGTAAGTGATTAACTGATACCATTCGCTGAATGCATAAATTAACATTTAAAATTCAATAACTACATCGTATTTGTTCCTGCACGAGCTTCTTGTGCTGGATCTTAGAGTGGTTTACAGAAACCTGTGAAAGTTACACTTTAATGGATTCCATTTAATTACACCTTGTATTATCATCGTTTGAATTTCTTGTGTTTTCTTGTGTTTTACACCTAATCACAGTTAAGTTATCGCAAGTGTTTTCAAAAAGGGTTTTTGAAAATGACTCTTAATTGGTAAAAGCACAAGCATGAAAGAATGGATATATCAATGCATTAAAAATGTAAGATACCCAACTGGTCAAATGTTTTATTGAAGACAGTGCAAAAACACTAAATATATATTCTACAGATAAAATTAAGTACATTGTACATACTCAAAGTACTCTTTGATAAACAATTGAGTAGAAAAACTAATTGTGATTGTGTTGCCGTGATGGCAACCAAACGTTGTCGTCTATTACAGTCATTCTACTATAGATTATACATATTTCTTTTTTTAGTTTTGTTTTTCGTTTTTTTATAGAGTCGTTTTCGTATGAGTGGGAAACAGTACTGTATCGTATCGTAGCCGTAGTATTTTTTTTATGAAAACATTCGAATTTTCTGCCGCATCGTGGCCGTACCTTTTTCACTCATGCGAAATGGGCTCTAGATTAGAAGTTGTATCCGTTGTGTATACATTGTTTGTGCATAAAATATGGTCATTGCATTCCTCCAATAAAATGCGATTATTTTAATTCATTCAATAATTGCAATTAATTTTCACTTCTTTCACACATTGTTTTCGTGAGCTTGATTCGATTGAGTCAAAGTCAAACTGCAGGTAAGGTGCTATTCTTCCATATGAGGATTCTATTGACATTATTGTGACTTTCTAAACATATAAAAGATTATTATATTCCTGTATATAGTTTAGATGGCACAATTACAACTTAGAAGTGTCAATGTCTCCGCTGACATTGTTTTTCATCCAGTCAATCAAAATTTGATTCAGTTGCAATGGGCTGTGGAGAAAACATACAAGTATTCAGTTGGTGAATTATAGCTGATCAATACGGGAAAAAATGGATTATTCGATTGATCTATATTGATTCAGTTGTTGGATGGTTGATTGATTGATCGACATCATCATGATATGAATGGATTGGTATAGTATGGCATGGTATGGTATGGCATGGTATGGTATGGCTTGGCATGGTATGGTATGGCATAGTATGGTAAGTATGGTATGGTATGGTATGGTATGGTATGGTATGGTATGGTATGGTACGGTAAGTATGGCATGGTATGGCATAGTATGGTAAGTATGGCATGGTATGGTATAGTATGGCATGGTATAGTACAGTAAGTATGGCATGGCATGGTATGGCATGGTATGGTATGGTATGGCATAGTACGGTAAGTATGGCATGGTATGAGATGGCATGGCATGGTATGGTATGGCATAGTATGATAAGTATGGCATGGTATGGTATGGCATAGTACGGTAAGTATGACATGGTATGGTATGGCATAGTATGGTGAGTATGGCATGGTATGGCATGGTATAGTACAGTAAGTATGGCATGGCATGGTATGGCATGGTATGGTATGGCATAGTACGGTAAGTATGGCATGGTATGAGATGGCATGGCATGGTATGGTATGGCATAGTATGATAAGTATGGCATGGTATGGTATGGCATAGTACGGTAAGTATGGCATGGTATGGTATGGCATAGTACGATAAGTATGGCATGGTATGGTATGGCATAGTATGATAAGTATGGCATGGTATGGTATGGCATAGTATGGTAAGTATGGCATGGTATGGTATGGCATAGTACGGTAAGTATGGCATGGTATGGTATGGCATGGCATGGCAAAGTATGGCATAGTATGATAAGTATGGCATGGTATGACTTGGCATGGTATGGTATGGCATAGTACGGTAAGTATGGCATGGTATGAGATGGCATGGCATGGTATGGTATGGCATAGTATGGTAAGTATGGCATGGTATGACTTGGCATGGTATGTTATGGCATAGTATGGTAAGTATAGCATGGTATGGTATGGTATGGCATAGTACGGTAAGTATGGCATGGTATGACTTGGCATGGTATGGTATGGCATAGTACGGTAAGTATGGCATGGTATGAGATGGCATGGCATGGTATGGTATGGCATAGTATGGTAAGTATGGCATGGTATGACTTGGCATGGTATGTTATGGCATAGTATGGTAAGTATAGCATGGTATGGTATGGTATGGCATAGTACGGTAAGTATGGCATGGTATGGTATGGCATAGTATTGTAAGTATGGCATCGTATGGTATAGTATGGTATGGCATGGTATAGTACGGTAAGTATGACATGGTATGGCATAGTACGGTAAGTATGGCATGGTATGAGATGGCATGGCATGGTATGGTATGGCATAGTATGGTAAGTATGGCATGGTATGACATGGCATGGTATGTTATGGCATAGTATGGTAAGTATGGCATGGTATGTTATGGTATGGCATAGTACGGTAAGTATGGCATGGTATGTTATGGCATAGTATGGTAAGTATGGCATGGTATGGTATAGTATGGTATGGCATGGTATAGTACGGTAAGTACAATGTATGACATGGTATGGCATAGTACGGTAAGTATGGCATGGTATGAGATGGCATGGCATGGTATGGCATAGTATGGTAAGTATGACATGGTATGACTTGGCATGGTATGTTATGGCATAGTATGGTAAGTATAGCATGGTATGGTATGGTATGGCATAGTACGGCATGATATGGTATGGCATAGTATAGTAAGTATGGCATCGTATGGTATAGTATGGCATGGTATGAGATGGCATGGCATGGTATGGTATGGCATAGTATGGTAAGTATGGCATGGTATGACATGGCATGGTATGTTATGGCATAGTATGGTAAGTATGGCATGGTATAGTATGGTATGGCATAGTACGGTAAGTATGGCATGGTATGTTATGGCATAGTATGGTAAGTATGGCATGGTATGGTATAGTATGGTATGGCATGGTATAGTACGGTAAGTACAATGTATGACATGGTATGGCATAGTATGGTAAGTATGGCATGGTATGTTATGGCATGGTATGTTATGGCATAGTATGGTAAGTATGGCATGGTATGGTATAGTATGGTATAGTATGGTATGGCATGGTATAGTACAATAAGTATGGCATGGTATGGTATGGCATGGTATAGTATGGTATTCGCTAGAAACCCACCATTCCAAGGGGGTCCAATGACTCGATTCCTCTATGTGTTTGGTTGTAAGCTTCACAGCCTAAAAGATATGTTCGACAATGTTAAAATACTGTTTTTAAATGTGTGTCGATAATTTGATAATTGATAATATCATTAAAAACACACCAAGCGAAAGATAGTTTATTGGTAAAACGTCCTTTGGAAATAGCCCTTCTAATCACTACAATGGATAAAAGTATAATTTTAAAACCAGTAGACTTACCCAATCCTTCATATGCGCAGCAAATGAAGGGGTCAATACTAGATCTTTCCCACACGTTATCATCAATGAAGGCTGCTGAATCTACAAATAAAACATCAAATTCGAAGGTGTTCAAACAACTAGGCTACTCAAATTCTAACTAAAATATATCTAAAGTATGTATTTTTTGACTTTTGTAAAAATATCAAAAATATAACTTCTATAAACATCCACAACAACAACTGTCTAATATGTGATTGTGTGCAAGCAAGGGGAAATTAATATGAAAACTGCAATAGTTTGACCATGCAGTATAACACATACCTTTCTGCCTACAACTTTCAAACTCCAGGTCCAGTCAGCTTCCATATTACGATACCAGTTCAGGGGTCCTCTGCAAATAAAGCAGCATAATAAATTCACCATAACCTCATAACAAAGTAACTATTCTCAATTCTGTACTTCATAACATAATTGGTGCATATTAGCAATTTAATGTAAAATTGAATGAACAAACGCATGAATGAATGAATGAATGAGTGAATGAATGAATGAATGAATGAATGAATAAATGATTGAATGAATGAATGAATGAATGAATGAATGAATGAATGAATGAATGAATGAATGAATGAAGCAGTGTACAAATGAATGAACAAATGATTGACTGAATGCCTTAATAGGTGAGTGAACGAATAGACAGAGGAATTATCTAGTAAGCACAATACACAGTTCACAATTCATATCAAAACATCGGCTCAGTACCTGAAGCCAGTCTTGGAGAAGTTTTCTACAAAGTAATCTAAGTCTTGTTCTGTAATTAAAGGGCTTCTTGGGACATCAGGACACCCAGCCAACATACCACCTAGTGTATGAATTATCTTGAGTTATTTTTAATTATTCTGTATATATACATAATCATAAAAATACAGTCTGGCAAGCAATTGTTACCAATATGATGAATGGCATTACAACATACCTCTCTCCAAGACATTTGCAGTGGATATATTTTCACCAAATACCTGGAAACAAACATATTTATCCATAAGTTTACATAATTATTGTTGACATTTTGAGATCATCAATACAGTGACAACAGGGCACCTTTCTTGGTGCTACAGTGGATATGATTTTGTAATGACACTTTGTTCAGTTGTATCAACCACTATTAAACACTTTCAATTGGAGCTTCTGCATCCTCTACAAGCAACTCCTTTGTGCTTCATGTCACACTTTCTTTTGGAATGATGCATATTCTACTGAATATGGACCACATTAAACCAAAGCTAATTATTGCAGTTATTCCTCTCCAACACTTCCAGAAGAAATGGCAAAAAAGGGATGCATCAAAAGCTATCACGGAAAAAAAGAGATGGGGATTACTGCAACATTTTTGCAAAAACACACCTGGTCCTTTGCACCCCTGTAGAAAAGTATAAATGTTCTTCTCAAGTCACTTTCAAGTTCTTTCTCAGCTTCACCCTTCAAAATTAGAGCAAACATTGTTCAGCGCCAAATAATGGCCACCATGGACAACTCTCTTCAATTCTCATTGCCTTTATAAACAAGAGGTCTGAAAGTTGTCTGTTATAAGGAAGAAAATTGTCACTTAAAATTTATCTATCACTTGTTAATCAACTTCTGCCATTGCCTTGAAATAACATCATAATTATGCTCACAGATCAAAAGCTAAGTGCAGAGGTACAGATCAGTCCAATTTGATCCATTCACCGGCCATCAAATAAATAAATCAGTCCATAAATAAACAAATCAAATTAATATATTAATCAAATTCTAGTATTTCCATGCAATAAATTGAGATTTTAATTATCGAGTGTGTCTGAGTGATGAGAAGATGGTATCAATTATTGAAAGAAATAAAGGTTACCATAATATCCGGGGGGTGGACTCCAAGGGTAAATGATTGGGGATGCTCGTCGTATCTTTTAGGGGTAAAAATCGGCAAATCTTTTAGGGTATAAAAAATATATAAAATTTGCCAAATTCTCACTTTTTGGTATATTTTAGGGGTTGAAAGCCACTGAAACTCGTGATTTTGGTATCTTTTAGCGATGAAAAATTTGTGAAGCCACGCCCTTTTGAAAAATGTGTGGTATCTTTTAGGGGTATTTTTGAAAAATTCCGACAAGCTTTCCCACCAACCCCCCCCCCCCCTCCCCCCCCCCTTCCCGGGCCATAATATATCATATAATAACTGTTTGGCTGAAGTCCAGTTTAGATGACATTCACTCTATAATATATACATTCAAAAAAGGAATATAAAGAACATTTACCACTTTGTGGAAATAGAGTTGATATTGAAAGACTCCAGGTTTTGCGTTGAGAGCCTTTACAGGGTTGACAGCAGGATTGGGAGGCACGTAAGGAGTCATGTTGGCCACAGCCCTAAAACAAACACAAATACAATTTTAATTTTGTGACTTAATATTATAATTATTAGTTCATCAAATACTATTGTGATCATGCAAAAAGGACTCTAACTCTTGTGTCATCTTACCATAATTATAATTACGGTCAAAACAAAGTCCAAATACCAAGTCCTATTACTACCTATTACATGGTAGAAAAACTGGTATACAAAATCAATATACAAACAAACATGAACACGAAAAATTAAAAGTAGACATTTTAAACTGGGTTAGTTTTGTCATTTGTGATCTGCACAGTTATCACCTAAACTAAAAATTCATTCATTCCCTAATTCCAATCAAAATGATTGTACACTTCGATATTACCTTATTCTTTCAGGAAAATGAACAGCAAGATCCCATGCAACAGCGCCTCCCCAATCATGGCCAACAACTGTTGCTTGATGTATCAACTATTTGAATAAAAAATAAATTGTCTAGACAACAATATCATTAAATATTATACCAAATGCTCTTGACATTTAATTCTGTAGTTTTGAAAACGATTGTGTGTTAGATACAGTCGATCCCATTAATGTTGTTCAAAAAGAAAAGAAGTTTAGAACTTTACGATTTGATAAAACAAAAGCCCTAATTACGGAATACAATCACTTCACGAAAAAATGTGATTTGTTAACTCGTAAACTTCTTTTTTCTTGAACAAAGTAAATGAGATCAACTGTATAATTATATACTTGAGATGTTTAGAGAACACTTGAGAAGCTCAAAACCACTCCACTATGTTGTGGTTTCTAATACGCCCTCTTAAGTTCTCTCAACCCTGTGTTTTTGATCAGAGAGTATCAAACACAGAAAACTGTTTTTGATTTGTTAAACTAAACTCAATTTTTAAAATCATCAGTCTACAGGAATTCAACTCACTACTAAATTACTCACTAATGAATTATCCATGGAAAATCTTTTCTTTTTACTGATATTTAAATTAATGTTTAATTAAATGTTAAGTTTTATTTGTGGAATGCTGACGCTGGTATCACACTTACCAAACAATCCATGAGTGAAATGACATCCTACATCATACAAAGAGATGTTAAAACAAGAAATATACAGTCTGAGTACACTAACAGGAACCACTAAATGTTGACTGAGTTCTTAGATCCCACAAAACCACTTAATGTTTCTGTTAATCCCATTATCTGCAAACCAATTTTTTTAAAGCTTGGACAATATTTTTGCCCTGAATATATTAGAAACCTGAATCGCCTCTTTTATTATTGCTTGACGTATATATATACCATATCCTGTATCCCATTTTAAAAAAAAAACACAAAATACTACATCCCACAAAACCTTTTTGCATGTAAGAGGCAAGTGCTTTAATTAATTATTAATAAATTAACTGATGCATTGGGTGTATGTAATGAAATAAAAAATAAGAGAAAAAATGTATACCTTAGTAAGCATTTATCTTCCAAAACGTTACTGGTACGTACCTGTGATATCTTTTCTCTTTGATAATCAGATATTTCTGTATAAATTAATTAATCAAATTGCATTTATCAGTAATGACCAGTTGAAACTAAAAACTATTGGTTTTTCTGTGTTAACACAGGAATACCATCAATATGCTCATTTTTTAGCAGGTGAAAGAAGATTGTTTTTTTCCTTACCATGTGGGCTGGTTGTTTGCCCATATCCTCTAAGGTCAGGAGTGATCACTCTATAACCTGCCAATGCAAGAGCTGGAATCTGAATTCGTAAACACAATATGGCTGTAAGACAGGATTGGTTGATTACCGGTAATGAATTGATAAATGAATGAATAAATGAATTAAAAAGTGAATGGATGAATGAATTAATTAATTATTAACAAACAAAACACATGGTAAATAGATGACAATCAGCGGAATTAAACAAATCATTAAATGTGCTGAAATTAATTGATGAATGTACAAAGGATGGTTGGAATTTTAACAGATGAATTTAACTCTTTCACTCCTACACGGGCCAAAACCACCCATAAAAAACAACCTTGCTTTAAAAATTATATATCCATGAATCAAGTCATTTCTGCAATATTAATCTCCATTCAAAGCCAACACTAGGAATGCAGACAACTTTTAAGAACCAGCTTAAAGAAATTTGCTAACTAATTACATTTCAAACTTCAAATAAACAAAAAATATTTGAAAAACAAATTAAGTACTGACTGTAAGTATTGGATGATTATTGTTGGAATTAAGGTCACCTGATATTTCCAAGTATACCATAACTCAGGAAAACCATGTAATAGAATCACTGCTGGACCATTACCCATGTCAACATAATGCATTGTAATTCCTGTCTGTGAAAAAACAATAACAAATAAATTTATTAGTAAATGGTTAAACAAAATTTAAGAAAATGTATCAGACAAAAAAATATTTGCATGTATCAGAATTTGAATCTCTGTGCACTTATAAACTTATTAAGAATCTCACATTTTTGGTTACAAAATTATCTAAATCTCAAAATCTCATTATTTGTACTCTCAATGGAATATTGCATCTTTCAGGGTCACATTTTCTAAAAACACAGGTTTGACCAGTTTTTAATAATTAAATGCAAAGTGTTGAATTGGACTTTAAAACAACTTGTATCTTGGGAAATCTCGGATTACCCTTCTGCCACCACTATTATTAGGGAGTATGTGTAATTAATTACCATGTGTGGGAATTTTGCAAAGAAAGCAAACCACCTGTTACTGGGATATAAGTGAACATGAAAAATGTTGTTGGCAGCTTTGTGACCCACACTGTCTTGATTTATGGGTAATACTGCACGTCTCACAGCATGGAAAATCTGAAACCACTGCTAACAATATCATTTATTTCTTACCCTTAACTTGGTGAAAGAGTGAGTCACTTTGTCAGGATTGCATGGTGGTACAGGATGTGGTGCAAAGACCTGCCAAAAATCAAAGGAATCTTAGATTTTCTTTGGAGTAAGGGAGAGGGACTGTAAAGTAATAATACTTCTCATGGGGTTATTTATACTGAGTCTGTGTCTAGAGTTATCCAACAAATACTCCAGTCCTTATCCTGGCTTCACACAACTGTCGCCAGCCTGACCAATAAATATTGCGACAACAAGGATGGAGGAGAAGAAGGGTTGAGGGGAGGAAGCTTTAGCTCCCCTACTTTTTATGAAAAATGGGATTTTTTAAGACCATTGAGGAAAGGCAGTGGTGGGTGGACATGAAGAATACTAGGCCCCCCCACTTTAAAAATAGTTCCCCCCTAACGTTAAAAACTGCTCCACCATCCCTTAACAAGCCCCTCCATGATCAAGTCCAAAAAAATCCCGGATCTGCCCATGAAGTATAAAATAATATATATCATGGAAGAACTCTGTCAATACAGTTTTACATACATCCACACCAGTGGTTTCTTTCAAACTTGCAAGTCCTGTGAATGGGTCTTTAACTTGAATAGTTGTCATTCCCAGCTCTTTTGCACTCTTTAAATTATAACCAAGATCATCCAATAACACTGCCTGAAAGACATGATTGGACTGTTACTCAAAATAACCCACGTTAATACCTGAACAAACAAGACAAGCAATAAAATAAAACATTGACAACTGATTATTGAAAACTAAAGAAAGACAGACAGACTAACAAAAATAACTATCAATAAAACCATACCTCTGAAATTGGAACATTCATTTTAGAGCATACTGTTTCATAAATCTCTGGATCTGGTTTTCGTAGACCCAGTTAGCAAGACTCAAACACTTCAAGAAAGACAGGCATACTAAACAAAAATAACTATCACAGTGACTAAAACCATACCTCTGAAATTGGAACATTCATTTTAGAGCATACTGTTTTATAAATCTCTGGATCTGGTTTTCGTAGACCCAGTTTGCAAGACTCAAACACTTCATTAAAGTAATGCTGTAGCATGAGAAGTTTGGAAGTTAATCTACCAGTATCAGTATCATCCATCCAGTTATTGGTTAATATACATGTCTTGATTCCTAATCAATCACATGATAAAGCATTTCATGAGTATTTTAGACCATAATGATTGTAGTCAACCAAGCTAAGTCAGTACAAAAGTGCAAAAAAACTTATTGTTGTATAATTATTTTTTTTTTCAACAAAACTCAGGACAGCTTCTTGTGAATGAAAACTATAAACTTTTAAGGCTTTCTGATGCTGTCTGTTTTTTTTCATATATCAAAATATTAAAAACCTGAGTGTTCCCGGGACGGAAAAAACATTTTCTGAGTTTGTGCAGTGCGTTTTCACCCACATCACTCACATGAATAACACCAGCTATGCAACTCTTGCTTCTACTACTTCTGACTGCAAATATAGTCTTAAAATATTACTGACCCCCCTCCCCCCCCTAAAAAAATGTATATTGATGTCAATTGCATTACCTGCTTGCTGTAATGCTGCTGATGCATTCAGCATTTCTGGCACAATCTTCAATGTTAGTGGAATTTGTCTGATCAGTGCCTCAATACTGAAGTCTTTATGAAGTGTTACTTCCTCTTCTTCACACAATTTATTAACTTGCTCAGACGCCAGCTGAAAAAACTAATGTCATATATTCCAATTTGAATTGAAATCAAGGAATAGATTTAAAATTTTCTATTCTATTTGAGATGAAAAGAAATACATAATGGCAGGGGCAGATTTAGAGGGGTGAATTGGGTGGCTAGCAACCCCCTTGTTTTTGAAGTAGAAATAAAAAAAACTGTTGCTTTAAAAAATGTAATCACTTAAAAGGTATATTTTGTCACAATTATGGACCTTTTAGCATAGCAAAACCAAGCACATCTTGTCTCAGGGCCTAGAAACACAAAATACACAAGCACAGCAATACAAAATGAAATTATTGAAATAATTGCAGTTTTCATTTGCGAGTATTTTCATCTGACAGTGTCTTGAATTCCTCGTTTTGCTTTGATTGCTGAGGCCGTGAAGTTTTGTCAGTGTGTCTACATCTGCTGGACCTAGAAAACCCACAAAATCCTGTACAACGTGAAGTACTCATAGATTTGTGTGACTTAGCAAGGACCACTGGTGCTGTTGTAGCGTCCACAATACGTAACTGTTTAGAATGCCGCAATCATAAAAACACCCCCTCAGAATCTGTTGCAGAGTATTGGAAGAGGACTGTTGCTATACCTTTTCTGGACATTGTTTGTTCAGCAATTCAATCTCGCTTTAACATAGTTCTAAAAAACACATTACGAGCTCTGTGCTCTTATACCCTCTGTGATCACTACAAAGTCAGAAGAGTTAATCGAGCTGACCAAGGTCCTAAATGACAAATGGGACCACTTATTTCCAACTCCAGCAGCCTTTGAAATGGAAATGTCTCGGTGGGCTCATCATTGCAAACATGTTAAGGAAGAGAAATCTGTGATATCACTTCTCACATTGCACAAAAATGCTACATTCTTTCCTAATATCAGAGAACTTTTGAAAATACTTGCAGTCTTACCTATCGGCAGTACAGAGGCTGAACGGTAATTTTCCTGTGTGAGAAGAGTTCATACATGGCTGAGAAGCACCATGTCAACAGAAAGACTTTCTGACTTAGCAGTCATGCCTTCCCATACCATTGAATCTCATTAACAGAGAAGCCTTTATCAAGAAACATCCAAGAAAAATGATGCTATTTTACATATAATTAAGGTAATGGGCATGCGCATTCATGCACACTCGCTATACGCATGTTTTTCAAATTCTTGCAAGCGCTGATACTGAAATTTGAAACGGCTTCCAGTGTTCTATATAATTCAGCTAGCCACCCCCTCTCCAAAAATCCTGGATCCGTCACTGAATGGGTAGCCTGCGTAGCGGCTCTCTTGGGGAGGGGTGAGGGGATTTTGGCAAGGAGAGTGATTGAGGACGAGGGAAAGGAAAGGGAGAGCCTGCACGCAAGCCCTATGTTTTTGTGTCTACGCCTACCTGGCGCTTTCACCGGATGTAAACAAACGCTTCGCACTTTGACGTGTTGAAAATGCGCGTTTTAACATCCGATACAATTTCAACAGCTAAAGTAAGTTTGAAAACTTTATTCTTTAAACTTTTGTTTGATAAAAGTTTTGCCAGTTGAAACATGTTGATGATTAAAATTTTATTTGAGTGCATTCAAAATCCAGCAAACAAAGAATGAATGGTTCATTGGGCAAATAATTTCTGGGCAGAACAAATCATGCAACAGTGAACACAACGGTTATAAGCAAAGTCGAGTTTGACCTTTATATTATTTGTTATAATTTCTTAGTTCTACAAAACACAGTTATACTTAATAGATTATTAGCTAATTGAAAATATTAATGACTATATTTATAACTTTATAACGAAGCCAACAAATCTTCAAGCAAATGACCGATAATAACTACACAGTAGCTGCTGATGTAGTTTAATTGCAACAAAGAATCTCTTCGCTCAGCAGTGAAATAAAATGAAAAGCGCTTTAGCTTGGGAGGACTTCAAATCACCGATTATTGAGAGAAGGCGAATCTTATTATAGGATACCAATGTCCTTCATTGCTTGAACCACTTCAGAACTATTGCTTCGTTATTATCTTAATGCTTGATACTTGTGAAGTTTTGAAAAGTTCTGCGTTCGCAAAACCATTACATCCGCCAAGTTATGCTTTATATACAGCTTCTTCTTGCTCTTTTTAAAGTTGAAATTTGTAAACGAATCATTATCTATCGAAAACACTATTATCAATAACACGCTAAGGCATCTTTTCGCGCTTATTGTCAAGCTGTCAGTCACCCTTCATATTCGACCAATCAGAATTTACGGCCTCTGGCGACCGTACTGACACAAAAACATAGGGCTTGCGTGCAGGCTCTCCCTTTCCTTTCCCTAGCCCCCAATCCCCATCCTCGCCCCCAATCCCTTCTCCCCTCCCCAAGAGAGCCGCTACGCAGGCTACTGAATGGGGGTCAGTTGTCAGTTGTAGAATATTATAATAATTACAGTCTACATTCGCATCTGCCTGTTGCTAAACAGAGTCCCACTGGTGGGCATAGACTATACCTGAGTTAAAGAAATTTTTCCTGTTTCCAATTGGAACATAGGCTGGGACTCATCAGTTGCTGTCAGAAGTTTTTGCAAAATAGAACTGAAGCAAATGAGGAAACAATCAAACAAAACAATAAATAAACTAAGCAAACAATCAAATAAATAAATAAGTGAATATGGAAATTTCCTGGCTCTTTTTTTTAGAATTTATTTGCTGATATTCTTCAGTGGATATAATATATAGAGCTATCGAAGCTCTGTGCAACATTAGCAAAACAAGCCCCTGGTCCCTAAAGGCAGCTCCCCTTATACCCATCCACTGGTAGACAATATCAGCTGACTTTCACAAAGCAAGTCTACAGAAAACAGTGACTTGTTTTTCGGTGACCATTGACCAAGTTGATGCATATTGAGCACTAGGGCAATATTCAAAACAATACAAAACCCTTGAAAGAAACACTTGCGTATATACTGACAAATTAAATTAACACACATTGTATTTAAGCCTGTTTGTTTGTATTTTCCGATGTTTTTTCATACATACCTAGGAACTCCTTTTTCCCAAGCAAAACGTTGGATTGCAAACACAGGAGTTGTTGCCACAACTCCACCAAGATCGAAAACCACCAGTTTGACCATCATGCAGTAAACTGACTTGCGCAAAGAAAGTGGACGCCTTTTACTCCTTCAATGCTGAAGCGCTTTTCTTAGCTATTTAGTGCGGTTTTCACTTTGTATAATCATGTAAAACTGATTTGTCACACTTGAAATTCTTTGAAGTGGCTCTTTCCGATCCTGACCGGCCTGAAGAAACTTTCTTCGAGAGGGTCTACGTCTATCCACCAATCATATGTACTTTTAGATACTATTCGGATTCCACCAATCAGACGCAGTCACATAAGTTACTGTTTTCATTTTCAACATGGCGGACGACTTCCCAAGTGAGTTCGATGCGATCGTACTTGGAACAGGTTTGTGAAAGATAATTCTTGCATAAAATAATAGTAAATTGTACCATAGAACAATCAAAATTTAAAGAAATATTATCTATAATGTTGTGACTGAGTTGTAAAGGTTTGATCGTTACTTTTTGTGAGTAAAAGGTTTAGTTGTCATCTGAGCCAAATAAATATATATTTTTTTCGTTTCTTGTTGGTTTTCCATAGGTCTTCCAGAATCAGTTATCGCTGCTGCTTTGGCAAGAGTTGGTAAATCAGTGCTGCATCTTGACAGGTATGAAAATGATTTGTGATGCTTCACAATATGCATTAACCTAAATCACCTGAAGAAAAATGTTTTAAATATAATGATAACTTTTACACCGTAGAATGATACATGAAAACTGACGTTTCGGACGTTAGTCCTTCGTCGGAGTAATACGAGAAAAAAAGGAAAAAAGAATGGCTATATATGTGATAAAAAATACAAAGGTGACCAATGAGAGAAGGGAAAACGATAAAACAAAGGATGACAAAAGGTTATAATAAACAATAAGTGAGAAATAAGAAAGTGAAGCATGACTAATGGAAAGAGAAGCGTTCGTTAATCCCGTGAGGGTTAACAGTGCCAAAAGAATGAATTAAGCGCATTTCAATGGTTTTACGGGATTGGTTATCACCGCGTGAAACAATAAGTCCAAAAACAATAATGTCAGATTCTGAATCATTAAGAGAATTAAAATGACGAGAAACTGGTTTGGAAAGATCTTTTTTTCGGATGTCATAAAGATGATCTCTAAAATGATCACCAAGACGTCTACCAGTTTCACCAATATATAATAAATCACAAACTAAACATTGAATACAATAAATAACTTTGGAAGAAGTACAATCAAAATGATCATCTACTTCAAAAGTAGACTTAAGACCTTTGACTGAAGTGCGTGAAGAAATAAAAGGATAAGTAAAACAACGTTTACGAGAGCAACGGAAAGTGACAGGACTGTCATTAGAAGGAAGAGTGCCTTTAACTAAAAAAGATTGTAGATTACGAGCTCGTTTAAAAGAAAACATAGGACGTTGTTTAAAAATATCTGCAGAATTAGACTCAGAATGAAGTATACTAAAATTACGATTGATGATAGGTTTAATGGAATTGTTAATAGGATGAAAAGTGAGGGTGAAAGGAATACGGTCGTTAACTGCAGTGTGAGGCTTAGGGGTAAGGGCCGTGTTACGATCAATAGAGGAGCCTTTATGTAAAGCACGGTTGACGATAGATAAAGGATAACCTCTTCTAAGGAAAAAAGAACGCATTTCTAAACATTTATTGGAAAAATCAAGGTTTAGAATAGTATTTAGTTACAAAAGTAGTTCACATGTCTAGAAGTGTTTCAGCTCTTTTTTTCTTCTAGAAATGATTATTACTCAAGTGACTGGGCAACGTTTACCTTTGATGGCCTTCTGGAATGGATCAAAGCTAAAGAGGTACTGCCATTCAAATTTGTTTTTCGTAATACTGCTTTGTTTTGAATTGTAAACCACTGACCTCCGTCAATTAGTTTCTAACTATTTGCATGCCAGTGGTGTTAATAAATTACCGGTACATTAAATTGAATTGTGTAGTTCCAGAAACTTCCCCAGGGGCGGCGGAACAAAATGTTGGTTAAAAGATATTAATGCTTGAGTTTAGACAAAAAAAAATGTTTTGTGAATTTCTGGTTTGTAAAGTTTTCCAATTAGATGCTACGTGCCATAATACCCATAAAACATAACCGCCTTGGATGCAGGAGCTGGTTTCCTGTGTTGTAAGGAAATGTGAGATGACTGGGCTCAAGTTATTACTTTCTCTTGGGGTGGGGGACTATAGTGCCCTCCCACGGCTGTTACTGTTCCGCTGCCCCTGTCCCCATATCCCTACCACAGATGATAATTCTTTTCTGAACCCCATACATGTCCCAGATATGTGTGGTCCCTGTTCATGATGAAACTCATGTTGTTTCAGGAATCAACTAATGGTGTTACACCACAAGACACCAGTGAATCATCTTGCAATGATGGAACTAAGCTTCCCATACCACAAAAATCTGATACAGTTTTGAACATAGTCACAAAGTCTTACTTCAGGTAAAATTGCAGAAATGTACATCATAGCTCCTTGAAAGTGATCAATTAAGTAAATCAAATTTTAATAATTATTATAGTATTGACTACTTGTATTTATTTTTCATTTCCAGTTTAATTTTATTAGCTTATTTTTGCCATTTATAAGGAGAGAACTAAATCAAGCAACCTCTCAGAACAAGGAGTTAAAATTATTCCATTATTTACTTATTAAAATGGATTATTTATTATGCTTTCTAATGATGATATCATTCACATTGTAATAGAACAAAACGAAAAGGAATCGAGACAACTGAGGAACATGAGGATAGGAAAGATCCAGAGAAAAATAGTACAAGTGAAAGTTCTGTGACAAGTCCTGAAAATGTGTCAAATGATGAAAAAAGTGAATGGAAGGATACAGTAAAGCAAGTAGATGATGAATCAAAAAATGATGTTGCTCAAAGCAGTGAAAATAGTAAGTATGGGTACATTTATGTTAGTATCAAAAGCTGTAACTTAAGATTCCTAACTGTGTAAGATTGAGTTGCCCTATTGAATCATGCTAAATGTTTTCACACATGAATCAATATTTCCTCCTTGTGCCTTCTAGATATACAACAAAGTGAAGAAGATGGAAGTATTCCTACATCTCCAAGTCCCAGTGAAAATGCTTCAGCACCAAGCCCCAACAAGCCTGACTCCAATGCCTCAGAAGAACACAAACCTGAACAAAAAGATAGCACTTTAACAGGCCAGGAAACTGTGATACCAGTAATGCCTAAAGCAAAACCACCAGCAAAACCACCTGCCAACAAAGACATGACATATGAAGATCTTAAGAGATACTTTAGACAGTTCAATATTGATATTGCACCCAAGATGCTGTTTTCACGAGGTCCTCTTGTAGAAGCAATAATTAGTGCTAATATCAGTCATTATGCAGAGTTTAAGTCTGTTGGCAGAGTTCTTACTTACCTCAATGGAAACATAGAGGATGTTCCATGTTCCCGTTCAGATGTTTTTAGTAGTACAATGATCTCAGCTATTGAAAAAAGAACATTAATGAAGTTCTTGACTTTCTGTATTGACTTTGAGAATCATGAAGATGAGTACAGCGAGTATGCAAATAAGCCCTTTGTTGAATTCTTGCAATCAAGACGTTTATCAGCAAATCTGCAACATTTTGTTTTGCATGCAATTGCTATGTTGCCACCAGAAACAGAAACCGTTAAAGGTCTTGCAACCACTCGTTCATTTCTACAATCCCTTGGTCGTTATGGCAACACTCCATTTATTTGGCCTCTTTATGGAGTAGGAGAACTCCCCCAAGCATTCTGCCGCATGTGTGCAGTGTTTGGTGGTCTTTATTGCTTGAGAAGGGGTGCTGAAACAATGACAGTTGACAATAGTAGCCACACTTGTTCTGGTATAACATCAGACGGCAAATTTCTGAAATGCAAATTGCTCATTGTGGGACACTCTTATTTACCAGAGATTTATAAGAATGGTGTAACAAAATATGTATCAAGAGGTGTTTTTATTACTGACAAATCTCTGAAACCAACTGATAATGGTGCAGTTACCTTGATGTCAATGCCAAGAACAACTGTTGAAGGCTGCAGTCCAGTTACGGTGATTGAGCTTGACAAGACAGCTTCGGCAAGTCCTAGTGGCCTCCATGTTGTTCACCTGACTACTGATTGCTGTGATACAGCAGAAGAAGATTTGAAAAACACTGCGGAAGAACTATTGCATTTCCCACAATCAGACGGTATGTATGTGTATTTTTGTGACATGTCATGTCCAATAACATCATCAACATCATTATATAATGATTAGGTCATACCAAGACCAGAGAAAACTAGCAAAACAAAAATAAAAATGAGAAAGCTGCAATATATTGCTCCTTGATTTCATTTCAGGTAGTATCAGGTACTATCCTGATTTTGCAGTGTGTCATCAACTGCCTGGCTTAGGGTGCAAAGGATACTTCTATGTGATGATCAGGGATAGCGGAACAGCTTTTCAATTTGGGGGTTAAGCTCAATTTCTTATCCACCCTCCCCACCCCTATCATTTATCTTCAAAAAATAAAAAATATTTCAATCAATTTCAGAAAATTGGGGGGGAGGGGGGGTCAGGGGCTCCAGATCCCCTAGCTCCCCTGGCTTTGCCATCCCTGATGATGTATGGACTACTGTTAATAATTTTCACTTCATGTAGATGACAGAGAAAGCTCAAAACCAGTAGTGCTGTGGTCATTATATTTCAACCAAGCAGCTTCATATGATGTTCAAGGAGTACCTAACAATGTTTACAGTGTCTCAATGCCAGGGACCTCTCTTGGGTTCAGCCATGCAATGAATCAGGTAGTCTTGTAGTAAAACACATCTTAGAGTCATTTTTGTGTGATTGGGAAATGGTATTGTTACAATACAGCTATCAAATGATAGGGAAGAAAATTCAAATGTTTTCTTAGAATTCACTACAGCTATGATATGTTACAGTATATTTTCCCACTCATACGACATTAATGAGGCTATTACATCACACACACACACATGACCACTCAGTGATATTTGTGTCTTGACATCATTTACTGGTACACTGTAATTCATGTGCTGATTTTTATCCAAGCAAGGAATGTATCTGGTAAATACGGAACACACATAATTTGAGTTTAATTTAATGGCAATTAACATTAACATTATTGCAGTGTTGTCAGTGAAACATCAAGTACTGACATTTCTGATGGTTTTTTGTCCAGTTGGCAAAATAACACTTTAATTTTGATATTTGATTTGCACCAAGAGATAATAATTCAGAATACTCATTTCACAAAACTGCTTTATTTAGGCTAGATAGAGTAATAATCATGACTCTATCTAGCCTAAATAAAGCAGTTTTGTGAAATGAGTATTCTGAAAATATTTCATATTTGTGTTTGTTTGTTCTGTTTTCAGGCTAAACTGATATTTCAAAGTATTTGTGGAGAAGAGGAGGAGTTCCTTCCTGCTATCCCAAACCCAGAAGATATCATAATGGATGACATTCCTCCAGAACAAGGAAATCATGCTGAATTAGTTGGTGGTGTGTCAACTGGTAGCAGTGGCATCACTGATAACCCAGAAAACCCAACTGAAGAACAAGGAAATAGTGTTGGTGAAGCTGGTGATTTATTACCAGGAGATGGTACAGTGAGCTCAGGTGACACTTTGGATGATAGACCTGTAGAGGAGAAAGCTAAACTTGATGGTTCACAGCAAGGAAGTACTGAGGTGACTGCTGAGACTTCTCCAGGTAATGCCTTGTCTCAGGAAAGTACCAGTACTCAGAAAACTGGTAACAATCTGGCAGATATTGAACATGAACAGGGAAATGACTAAGTATAAACAAGGAATAATTTGCCTCATAGAATGATCGGCTGATTTGTCTGAAGATGCTCTGGGTAATGGAACCGAATAAAAGAACTATGTTGATTTACCAAAGTGAAAAATTGTATGAGAAACGTAAGTGCAAAGCAGGGATCAAAACAATGAAGGATTGACCATATGCAAGTATAAATGGATCCAAACAGGACTAAGTGCAATGTCATGATTTACCATATTGAAATATGGATAATTCTGTTTGAAGGAACAAAGCAAAAAGGAGTGCTTTACCATACAAAAGTACAATTTGTATATTATGGTGCTTTGGGTGAGTAGTCCTGAATAAAACATGGATTGAAAAAAGGACACAAACCTGATGATATACCACATGAAAATTTGTGTGAAGGCCATTATTGCAACATTGGGATTTGCCAAATAGAATATAGAAGTATAGATAAATTTGATGGTGCCTTTAGGTGATATATAATACTGAGTTAGTTTCATTATCAAAAACATCAATCATTTCAGTAAATGGCTATTATGCACAATGTCCCTTCATTTTGTGTTTTCCTTCACAAAACTGTGTAACAAAATGCTTTTATAATTACAGTTATTATGTGTTTAGAAAGTTACATCTTCAAACAGTACAATAGTCACACAAATACAAGTAGTCATTTAATAATAAAATATATTTTTATTCAAAATATGTTGTAGTCTATAATATGAAAGAATAAATAGTTATATAAGTACATTCAAATTGGTTGTTCCATGATCTAGATATAATTTATCAACACTGATTGATATCATAAATAGTGTTTTCTTTATTAAAAGGTACAATTTTAGGAAATACTAGTATGTACCAGACACTCAAAGAAATTCTATTATTTTACAAGCTCAATATATTACTTGAAACTATGTTTCATCAATAAATAAATTAGCTGCCAAGCTAATTTAAAAATAGCTTATTTATAAGATTTGTTTTCTTCAAGTATTTTTTCCTCTTTTATAAACATATAATTTTTTTGTGAATTTTGTGATGACTCCAAAATCACAACTACCTAACATATAGGTATGACCCTGAAATGTTACTTGATTGTACTATACCAAATAATGTTAATCAACTGTCATTCCACCTCTCCATAAGAAATACAGTTCCTTCATACGTGCAAAACATGATAGTGATAAACGGTACTTGTTTTATCAAACTAGTACCCATTCCACCATACAATCCTCTTAATTTCTCTTCTCTAATAATTGTCCTCAAAGTCTGTAAACATGTTCGGTAGCGTTGCTCACCTAATACATTACTTTCTTGTTGTCTAAGTCTTGTTCTTATAACTTCATATGGATAACAAAGACCAGTGGAGATAACTTTGGCAGCTCCTGCAGCTGTTGTACATTCCAAAACAATGAATGAATCTTCAGTAGACTTGCCTTGCAGTTTTAAGAGTTCTTTTTTAATGTGCTCGTAGCATGTAAAATGCAGTGCTACTTCAGCCATCCCTAGATAAGATGCTCTAAGGCCACGGTAAAATGTTCTTATTCCATTCTCTTGATAAGCTTGACGAACAGTTTCTGTTAGTGATGTTTCTTTGCCATGACTAAAGTTGAGTTGAAGCCTTGTTTTCACAAACCATAATGGGTTGGTAACAGTGGAGTTGACAAATTGTGCTGCACATCCAGCCGTTAAATACACTCCTGAACTATGGGGAGTGATTAAAGTTTGGTTTAAATTCAAATAGTCTTTGACAATTTTGTACGTAGAGAAGTAAATGGCACGGGATGGTGTTACTGCTAAAAGAGTGGGTGTAAGTCCTTTAAAGAGTGCTTGTACACCTTCACTTCTTGCTATGTAGCTAGCGTATGATAACAATCCTCTGAAATAGGCTGGTTTTGACTGGGCAATGTTGATTGCTGTACCAGCTAAATTCAAGTTTATTGCATATGATAGTCTTTGCATTCGAAATGCTGATGATTGCAATCTGGTCTGTATGACATCTAGTGGACAAGTAGCGATCACTCCAATGGAACCACCAACTGCTCCTGCTATTACGTCTGTCATCTTTGGGCGACTCTCACTTTTTGTCCTCTTTCTCTTTATTTTATCTCCTTTCAACATTTTATTTTGTTTGCTGTCCAAAAATGTTGTATGTTTCTAAGCAAAAAAAAAAAAGAAAGGGAAAATATCAGAAATATAATTTGCCACATCGATATTGTTTTAGTATTTCATTATTTATTCGTTATTTGTAAATTTATTCATATTAATTTATTTATCTATTATTTATTTATTTTAATTTATATCTTTTTAACCTTGTATATTATGTTTCGATTCACGTGTTTAGTGCCTCGCAATTTTTGCCATTTTACTTGAAACTCACGTGTTCCAGACATTTCGAGTTGTTGTTTGTTGACTTGTTATATAACAACCTGCGAAAGCACGCGGGGGTTTAAAGGGCCTGGGAAAAGTACACCCTCGACAAGGCAGGGCTGTTTTCTCATTCACAGGAAATTCCTTTCGTGAATAGACAGAAAAAGAAACATTTTCTTCCAAACAACATCAACTTGAGTGAGGAAAATATCGGGGAAGTAAAGCATAAAAGAACTATTTTTTTCGTGCAAATTTTCTATTCATTGCGGCAGCCGGTACTATGTTGTCTGTGTTGTGTAATCCACCGTAATATGTAAACTTTCGTTTGACAATTATTTGTAACTTCAACTAAGACTTTGAAACGCAATGCATTGTGACTTTCATAGCTGAAAATAAATTTTCTGGTTCGATGGTTTTCTTTGGCTATAGTTAACTTTTAGTGGAGGTCAAAACTGATAGCCCGCCGAGTGTCACCAAATAATAAGCACAGTTCACACAATACATGACAGCAATTTGTCTGGTCACTGTTTTAACGACTTTAACGATAACTTTGAGACGCTTTATACAAATAAAAAATATCGGGAAAACGTTTTAGTACAGTTTCTGTATTTCTAGAATTAATTTCATTCGATTTCAGCGTATATTCGAAAACTTTCAATAATGAACAGATAAAAAAAAATAAGCATTACCAGAAGGATTTAAATTATCAACTAGTAGATTTTTTGTCGAGAATATGAAGTTTAAGAAAAAGAAAATTTCTTACCTGTGTTTAGCGCAATGTCTTGTTGAATAATGCCAAGGTTGTTTCAATTTCTCTATCATCTTAAGTTATGACATCATAATGACGTCATGGGGGATGACTAACATGCCGAATTTGTCCGCATAGCTGACACCGCTACATGGAGTTTCCCGGCACTCATTATACATTTCATATAAATAAGATATTTTTAGAAAAACTCACGAATGAAAATTATCTCAATAGTAGGAATAAAATATAAGTGCTAATAGTGAAAGGAATTCAACTGGAAAATGTTTTGATCAAAAGTAAAAAACGTCAGAACATGAGAGTTGTCACGTGGATTTATAGTTCAAAACCGACTCTAACAAACCGACAGCGGAATTAGTAATATCGGAAATATTTTTTGAATCTAGGTGGTTCATATCTATTATTATCATATTTGTTTAAAGTGTTCTTTTTTTCGTTGCTATCTGATTGTTTCAAATTTATATTCCTTAATTGTTTTTTTACTTCCACTTCAAGGGAGAGTGCATGTTTGTTTGCTTGCCAGGAACTATTATTCATACTCAGTTTATGTTCCGAATCATGATCGCTCGTGACGCACTTACAGCGTGACATAGCAGTAGTGTGACAAGTACGTGCTCCAAGTCGATCTAAGTTATTTCTAGTTAACCAATGAGAACGCAACCCTTCTCGTTATCATGCGCGCCATTATAAATCCTGATTTACCCGGTGCGATTAGTGTAGTATACGACTAGTCGTAACTTCTAAAACTAGTCGCTCGCGCTCTAAAATGTGTTTTAGAATGTTCTAGGGCTAGTTTTAGAACGTTTTGAACCTCACGACTAGTCATCAAATCGCACCGTGTATTTTTTTTCTTTTTGGGGATGGGGGAATTTTTCCTTTTTTTCAGCATGTACGATATTTTAATTTACATTTTTCTTTTCTTTTTCTTTTGCCTTTTTTGCAGGAACTGTTTTGTTATTTTGAGGGCTGTGCTCGAGTTTTCAAGTCAAGCTGCTCTTTTGTGTCATTTGGAATTCATAGTTTTTCATAGTTATTTTCACATGCATAAACCGTTAAACTGGTATAAAAATTTTAAGAAATTGAATTTTTCTGATACTGTAATTATTTTATCGTGAAGAAAAGTGACTAGTTCTCTGTGTTCCTCTCGGTGTGCGATTTGCTAGCTAAACCTGTTTTGAAAACCTGTTGTGACATTCCTTATAAGGAAGTAAAGAAGGCGTATATTCGACGTCATTCGATATTTCATCACAGCCATGATATAAAACTTCGTGTTGTGTGTAACGTTGTTGTAGGCTAAAATGGCGTTTCGTTTAACTACCAAAACCTCTTCAACAAGGAAAAAATAATGACGTCGTCGATAGAGGAATCTACTTGGTTTAATTTTGTCATGAGCTCTAGGGAAATACATCGAAACCGTAAATGAAACAAAGAAATCTCTTCTAATTGCCAAGCACAAAATGGCGTCCGATCGTAAGAACGTTTTTATCCATTTACTTGGAGGAGGTTTAGGAGGCTCGATGGGAGCTTTGGCTACTTGTCCTTTAGAAGTTATCCAGACAAGATTACAATCCTCAGCTTTTCGCCTTCAAAGAACTATAGAAGTAAGGAAAGTAACTTTTCAGACGATGTCGACTGCCGGTGTTTCTGCTAGCGGTGACTTCGCTGCGTCGTCTCTTCCCCGCAGCCAATTCACTGGTCTTTTATCTTATGCGAGATACATGATTCAAAATGAAGGGATTTTGGCGCTTTATAAAGGATTAGGTCCTACATTATTAGGAGTTATGCCGTCAAGAGCCATATATTTTGGTTTGTATTCCAAGTTGAAAGAAAGTTTGAACAACTCGGGTTTCTTCAAGGCGAATGGTTCCTTGGTCCACATGAACTCGGCTGCCATTGCATCCTTTATCAACCACACAGTCACAAATCCATTATGGTTTGTAAAAACAAGAATGCAGCTAGAGAACCAAGGACTTAAAAAAGTCACTGCTTTGGAAATTGTACAAAACGCGTATAAATCCGAGGGTATTCGAGCTTTCTACCGCGGCCTGACTGCCTCATACATGGGAATATCGGAAACAGTCTTACATTTTGCTATTTATGAACATATAAAACAAAGACTAATCGACTATCATATGAAAAGTCATAAAGATTTAAAGGCATTTGAGTGTTTAGTGGCTGCAGGGATTTCTAAATCTATCGCTACAAGTTTATGCTATCCCCATGAAGTAGCTCGTACAAGACTCCGACAACAGGAAAGTTCTTTTCTTGGCAAACAAAAGTACCGTGCGTTTTTCCAAACACTGCAAACAGTCGTCCAAGAAGAAGGATTTAGAGGACTTTATGGAGGTTTAGGCACTCATCTCTTAAGACAAGTACCTAATACAGCAATAATGTTTTTCACATACGAAGGAATCGTCCACTTATTGGAAAACAGAACTGAGACGTGACCAGTGACACACATCGAAAATTCGACCACCCTTCATAACAATGTAAATTCAATAGAACATGTCGTCACATAGTTCTAGCTATTTCTAATTCCTTGCAAAACTATTAGTTGATTAGTCTTTTCTCTATGATTGATACATTTTATATATTAGATTTTAGATTAAGAATATGTTTGAAAGCAGTGAAAGTGTTGTGTGAATATGCAATTATTACGAGTACAAAATTTTCAATATTATGGGTGACAGAAGTCATATTGAGCAAGAATTTGTACAGCAAAGCACAATTTTGATATAAGAAATATATAATACAAGAGTAGTTTTGCAAATAAAAAAAATGAAAGATACAGAATGTAAAACACCATTGGTGTAATGGGTAACATTTTTGGCACCTTAATATTGATGTATGCAGCATATTAACCACTACTATGCCATTGCTATGGCTAACACAACTAACAAGGTTATTGAATTATTTATAAGAGTGATAAACACTGTCCTGGACCCATATTTTGACTTCAATACATTTAAGCTCTGATTAGCACTAGCAAAATCAGAATACAAAGCAAAAGTAAATGGACTGAAGTCATTACAGTGTTTTCACATAACGAGTAGCCCTAGGCTTTTGAAATAAAAAAAAATGCTAATGGACTTCCACTCTGATGCACAAAGACAAAGCAAGTTCAATCAGCTAATTGTCAATGTTTTACATTTCATTGGAAAAGCATTTTATAGTTGTTATAACTACTTTGAAAGCATTTCGAGTCATTTAAATATGAGTGGGAATCAAATTTGTGATAGCGTTGTTTAGGCCTGTACAAATTTTCTTTGATGAAATACAACAAAACTTAACTGAACACTGTTTGCCTACTCGACATTTCTCAATAATGTTCACTAACAAAAACTATTTATTTATTATGGATGGAACATCTTTTTTAAAATTTGTTATGTTATGGTATATCTAATAGTTACAATAAGAGTGCAAACAGTAAATCCCTGAAACACTTTTTACTATTAAGTGCAAAATAGTGCCAATCAAAAAATAGAATTAGGATAAAATTGTACTTTTTAGTATTACCGATCTTTTATGGATTTATTGTTTGCACTCTATAGTTTTTAATTTGTAAATATAATTTAATGGAATAATTAATGAAAGTTATATTAAATGCAAGTAAAATGTCTGTTAAATATCTTTGTGCCATTGGGTATTCTTAATGATTAATGCAGCTGAACACCTAGAACTCAAAACCTTTGCAAGGACTTGTTGATATTCGGCAGTAATTCACAGCTTCTAGTCCAAACATGGCATCAGTCCGCTATCCGTACTAATGATAAGGCCGGTACACACCAATTGGTTAGATTTTATGCAGCAAGTCGCAGCGACAAAATTTCTGTTGCAGTGATGTCAGACAATTTCCGCAAAAAATACTAATTAGTACACATGGGAGGAAATTGTTTCTCCAACTTGTTACAGGGACAAGTTGCTGCAACTTGTCACCTAGTGTGTACTGGCCTATATAATTCCAAGTTTTGATTAGGTAGGTTTCAAAATGAAGAAGATGTGAATTTTCTAAACTGCATTTTTTCAACCAGAGCCTCATTGTAATGCAAAAACACTGAGAACAACTTGCAGATCATGTTTTATCAGGTTTAAAAAGCCAAAAGTCTCCACTGAACCAGAATGAAAGAATATTACTTTATGCTTTATTCTATTTGCAAATGCCCTAGATTAAAAACTATTTAATTAAACTAGCCAGCGGTAAACATGCATGATCCATGCAAGTATCAGCTTGAAAAGTATTTAATAAAGTATCTTCTGCCAAGATGTTTTCAGGCATTTTCATGTAGAAGCTGAGGACATTGTATGTACCAATCGTCTTTGACAACATAATTCATGTTTTTTTGTCTTGTTTTTCATCTGAGTGTCTTTCTAATGACTGTATACCATGATTCATTTGCCAGTATTTTGTAAACATCTGAAATAAAATTGAAAATTATCAAGAAGAATTAAAAAATGGGTAATATTAATAATAGAATATAATATTTTATTCAAACCTTAGAAAAATCAACATACACTTTCTGATATAACAAGCATCAAAGAAATGTTATTTATAAAGGTTGCCATACACAGTGCACAATCTGCCTAGCAAAAATCTTTCCTAGCTGGCTCACTCGATAAAATTCATCATTTTTCACCTCTGGCCAGGTGTTTTGATGATTTCAGACACAATAGAAAACTGTTTCAGAGCCTTGAGAGAAATGAAAAATGATGAATTCTATCCACACATGATGATTTTTTTTGTTTGCGAGCCAGCGAGGAAAAGTTTTTACAAGGCAGATTGATAACTGTGCACAGCAGCCTTAAAGCAGAGGGTTAGGTAGGTGGCCTTGCCAGCAGGGTGAGACTAATGGATTGCAATTGAGAATTTTCATTTTTACTATAACTCAACTCAAGGGCATACAAAAGAATTTAATTTACCTATGAAGAAAATTACTGAACTTATGGATTTGACCTGGGGGGGGGGGGGGGGGGGGGTTGTACTACCCTACATTGACTATACAGGGATGATCCGCTGAACAGGGTATGTTTTTTCGACCTTGGTGTCATGAACAGGGTATCCAATTCTACTTCTATTTCCCATTTAATCCAAACTTCCTGTCATACTCAGGGCCCAAAAAATGAGAGAAATTATTTTGCATTCAGGAAATCGGCAGGAATAAGATCGTTGACTTTAAAAAAAGATAAGAGCAGCGCGTGTGTCTGAATTAATTTATTTATACAAATCGTATAATGTTTGTAAACAATTGTAATTTGTCATAAACAGGGTATGGAAGTTAGGTATTTTTTTGTCATAAACAGGGTAACCCCTACAAGATCCCAGCGGAACACCCCTAACCAGATCTGAAGGGAGAACCCCCCCGGGGGGTTTGATAGGCATCACTGGAAGTTAATGGCAAAGTGTAATTTACAAAACAGGGGAATTTGACATTTTCAGATTTCGAAATGACAATCTTCCCACCCTTGGGTCATGCACTGTTCAGGAGCCAAACTCCAATCCCTGGGAATCACCAAAAATAAATCTTGTAATTTGAGGAAATATAATAATTTAGTATTGATAACATTTGGTGGACAACTGGTTTTCAGTACCACTCTGTTTTCCAAAATGGCGTTCAAGTGAAATTTCCCGTCCAATATTGTTATAGAAGTCAAAATCCCTATCCTGGTGAAGATTCCGTGGGGTATAACCATCAAGCACCAACTCCCCCCGCCCCATGCACCCAACACACACACACATATATATATACACACAATCTCTCCCATCCAAAGTTGATTTATACATTAACTACGATTTACAGCTCCCTGCTAGCAGTCTCTTTCGCTGGAATATCATTCACGCGTAAATTAAATTGCAAGACTGCCAGCAGGGAAGATACAGTGAACAACTTACCGATGCTCCTAATGCACCAACAACAGCTGAAGTAGCGATTACAAGAATGCTTCTCGCATAATTTGACCCGCCATATTGGTATCGTCTTTGCAAGTAATTTATTTTGATGGTCTTTGGTAATTCCCTTTGCTTGCCAAACATGCGATAAACCATTTTTCAGATTTTGGAAATTTTAATTTCTAGTTACTGGTCAGCGGTAACTAATGGTTCCAATCCTCCTTCAGCTTTGTGTCCCCAAAGGTAGCCCAAGCTCATAGATAGTGAATAACGAATAAAGAAGAATAAAGAGACAGACGGCCATTTCATGCACACAACGATGGGCAGTGGAATTGCTGTTTTTTTAATCTGAGGGAAGGCATCGTAACTAATGCCGTGATACTCACATTTTTAGACAGATTGGTTGTATCGCGACCCGAGGTTTTAAAACGCTTTTTTTAATTTGGTCTTTTTTGAACCGACAAATGAATTTCAGGGGCGGTTTGTTTAAAACTAAACCATGACAGAACATGCTCCGTCCTAAGAAATTGATTGACGGTTCAGAAAAGACCAAAATGAAGACAAAGTTTTGAAACGGCGGGTCGCTATACAACGAATTTGGCTGTAATGAAGTACTCAATTTAAAGAAAAAATACTTTGGGCAGATTCTCACCCAGGGGCTCTCTCCCCAAGTTAAACAATGAGTTAAAAAGGATTTACAAATAAATGTTTTCTTTTTCCGACTTTATTTCATGAAAGTGGTGAAAAGGCCAAGGCAAAGGTCATGTTAATACAAACTGAGGCAAACAATGAAGTCCTGCAAGGTTTCTCTATATATCGTGGAGGGTATTTCCTATTAATTATGTCATTCAGCTAGTATAAACCCCTTCTTTTCATTTGGAGTTGAATAGATTTTTATATTAAGCCATTAAAATTTCATTGCTTTGTTTTTGTTTGTCTTTTTTTAAACACTGACAAAGAATGACTTAAATTCACATCAGTTGAGTGAATACAAACCAAATAATAATGCAAAGTTACTAGAACGGGAAAAGCAGAAAGAACTTCATTAAAAAAGAAATTAATAGGAAGCAAACTAATTAAGTAACTGAATTAAGCACAAAATTGATATCTAAAGCAAAAGCAGAATGGTCATTGAGTAAAGGAAAATTAACAAGGGAGATCGGGTTAAAAACGAGAAATAAACAGGAAGCAAAAGCTTAGGATATGCATGAATCGAAAAAAGGATACTTTACTGAATGGACCGGAAAGAAAACAAATGAATGAAAAAAGTACAGAAAGCCACAACAACCGAAAAACAACTAAAAAGTGCTGACTGAATCACGCGGCCGCCTGCAACTGTTATTGAATGTTGGTAAAATTTCGTGGCTACAATATGTTTTTTCATACAGTGAAAATACTGAAAGAAAAGCAAAAAAAGAAATTGGAATCCGGATAAAGAAAGACAAGTCTGAGTTATGCTGAAGAGAAAGTATGGAATTGAAAAAAAAAAAACAGATTTTCCGAATCATTATCTGAATTTGTGAACCTTAAGTTAACGTTGTTCAAAAAATAAAACTTGACCATTTACCAAGTCTTTCTTACATTTAGTATTCAAGAGGAATTTTTGTCATATTATAAAAGCTTAAGATTGACGAAGATAATATTTTTAAGTGTTATCCTCATTTGTATTGAGTACCGTCTTTGTCTCGTTTCACAATATACTGACAAATAACAAAAAAACATGAAAATAACAAATATCTCAGTGTTATAAACTGAACAAATTGGTGCATTTTTAATAGTGATTGTTGTTTTTGTGGGATTTTTCACTTTTTGACTTTATTTAGTATGACCCTACGGCAAAACGGAGACTTAAACAACATAATCTAATGGAAACCACAAAAAACATATACAGTTTGCTCAAATGAATATATTCTGAATAAATGCAACGTTATCTGACTTGTATCTTATCAACCACACAATTTATCCAATCATTGTAAACTATAAATTTTAAACGTATTAGATATAAGTTAGGAAATTATGTTTGCTTGTTGTACAAACTTACGTATACTTAAACAAGTTAAACGTGTTGAGTGCCCCGGGGGTTGGGGAAGAGGGGTGGGCAGGGGGTTATAGGGAGAGAATGCTCGTCGTACCTTTTATGGGTCAAAATCAGTCTCTTAGGGAGTGGTCATTAGATTATCAGAAGGAAATGGGGCTGGTGCAAGGGGTCGTGCAAAGGTCATGCCGGCAAAAAGTCATGCATTATTTTTCTAGAGCCACCCCTCATTTTAAAGGCAATTTTAAATAGATTGATGTAAATTCTCATTAAGCTTTGCATACAAATTGGTGACCTTTTTGCAGCAGCCATCCCTACCTGATAATTCATGACAGGTCCCTTTTCAGAATTTAAGTTGGTACCTTTAAGGATAGTTGATCTTCCATCACGTATACTCAAAAACATGCAAGGTTTTGTTTTACGACCATCATATCGAATTGTTTGTAGTTGCAATAAGTTGGTGGTTTGATTAATTTGGTTGATTTCAGTTATTGAGTTGCTACCTGTTAGGGGTAAAAATCATGTTTTGCCACGCCCTTCTGGATAGAACTTTGGTACCTTTTTCAAACATTCCCACGAGCATCCCCGCCCCATTCCGATCAAAGTGCTCTGGGATCCTCACGGTTACCCTATACATGATATTCCAACTATGCCAGCGTGGTTGGAATACTGAATGCGTGTGCTCAATGGCCATGGGGGCCGGTACCCCCTTTTGATAGATAATTTTTTTAACCGACCGCTAGCTTGACGTAGAGAGGGCCAGCGCACTGCATCTTAGATTAGACGTGTTTAAGTATAAGTACGTCTATATTTTGTGTTCTTATCGACGTTGAAATAGCTATACTTTGTAGTAAGTTTGTCTGTCTGTGCACTACGTACATTAATCCCAAAAGGCAAAGTCAAACAATTAACAACTTGCCTGGCCCAATCCGATTGTCGTAGACCTCAGTAAAACTTCGATTTGTTGTACCCTGCCCGAGACTAAAAAAATGTTATTGGCAAAAGCGACCAAGACCTGTCTAATTTTCCGCGAAATATTTCCAGATGATAAACTTTTTTCACCTTGTGTACATACAGTTTTTCTTTAACATGTTTATGTCTGACTCATTTGTTTTGATTCGGAAAGACGTGATAAAACCACCCTTGATGGCCTTTAATGAACATTTTCAGTGGCTGTGTCCAGCTAGGATTTTTTAAAAGGGGGTTCTATTTTGGTTTCACATTTTCTAACGAGTCGTTTGCATATTGAGTAGGAAACGGTACCGCCCGAACTGTAACAAATGTAATGTAATGTGAATGTTGTTATGTAGCACTCTCAAAACGTCTTACAACTGTTTAGGTACACGTTGCTCCAGGGGGGTTCTGTGGAACCCATCCGCCACTGATTTTAATATTAACAGCAATCTCCGGCTTATTCCAAGCGATATTTTCTTTACTAAACTGGGATATCATGGTTGTTGTTATTATTGATTACAATGATAAAACCTTTATGAACAAATCTAGCTACTTGGCTGAAGTGGTTAAGCCTCAAGTGAGTTTGAGAACTGAAACTTACAGCATCTTATTCTGAATCCGTCTATTTCGTAATACTATATAACCTTATTTGTCTTGTTAAATTGTTTGCTTATTTACTTGCACAACGGCTGATTTTGTTCGTTTGTCCGCTTGTCCACCTGCTCGTCTGTTTGTTTGTTTGTTGGTTGTTTGGTTTGTTTGTTTGTTTGTTTGTTTGTTTGTTTGTTTGTTTGTTTCGTAGTAAACGGAATGGTTTTAAAATACTATTTTATGTTATTTGAAAGGAAGAAGTATAAAATCTACATTGCTAAAGGGTAGTTGGTAGTAGTGTCTCAAGAGAGTCTGAGAAGAACAACATAAGTATCAGATGTGCACTACCGAAGAAAGCCATTTTCATTTTTTTAAATGACGCGAAATCCGCTTGTCAACCAGTTGTGGGCTGACTCAAGAACGATGAGACACAATGAGCTCGTTTTAAAAGCTTAAAAAAACTTTTAATCAGAAAAACTCTCAAATGCGCTTCCGTTGCAGAATACTTGAATCACTTGAGAAAGATTTATGGAGACATCAAGAGTGAAATATCCAGTTGGAGCGTTAACATATTATTAAAACGCGAATTACAAATGCATGAAACTGACCAAAAACGTCTTTGTTTGCTTCCGGACCGAGAAAGTTTCCTCTCTTAACATGTTATAACCCACAAAATATAAACACAATTAAATTATTATTTTTGACTTTTATATTTGACAAGTATCTAGGTAACAAGATTAATATTATTTATTTGTGTAAATGTCCAAGATTTGAAAGGATTTAATGATATCATCATACTATATGGAATTATAAGATCAAGATGACCAAGCCGATGACCACAGAATAAGGCAATCCTCCATGTCTAGTTTCTTGTCGAATCAATAGCATGAATATCTTCAGAAATCTTAAGTAGTTTGAATATAACATTAACAAGAATGTCTTAGAGGGGGACTACAGCTGGTGTAGAGGGTTTAGCGCAAAAAAGATTAAGTATTTAACGAACCGGTGTATAAAAAGATGTTTTCAATCATATCTCGCTAGTGATCTTGCGTAATCCACTCTTACCATTCAAAAAATCAATCTTTGACGCCAAGGAGATTTCTTCATGAATTGTCAGATTTCAGGCTTCAAATCTGTCATGAAAATACATGAAGAACCAGGTTTTCAGAATGCTAATTTACACAATGCGATTTGTCACGCAAGTTGTAGTACGCGACAATTAAGTCGAGAGGCTGGCTCTGCACTTTCGACAACAGCTTAAAGTTTGTCTTAGAATATCGATCTTATGACTAGTTGTAGGAGTTCCTAAGCCTTTCGAGTTTTGTTGTCAAAGTCCAAGGAAGTCACAGGCTGCAATCGTTTTGCAGTTTGTATTTTGATGCATTTCCGAATTCCCTAATTTTTTTTTTTTCCTTAACGTTTTTTACAATTTGATGTATAAGGCCGGTCGACATATATTGTTCATTAACTTTTTCTATGTTTGGTCTCCACACGGTTTTTTTTACAGTTCAAAAAGTGTAAACTAAATATAATTAAAATAAAACGATTAGAAAAAGATCATGGCATGTTAAACATCATTAGCACGACAATTTGTGATGTCGCGTGATATCGGTGTACAATTTAACTATGTTTTGCTAAAAAATCACGAAACCCCCAACCCTACCTTTTCCACACAAACATCCTTCATGACCTAATTACCAGAGCACACTATTCAATTCGCATCAATCATCTCAATACTTGATTCATTTATTTATTTGTTTATCCAGTTGATGTATTTTTACTCCTTGTCGATCGCGCATATTCGAATATACGCGCTTCCGCCCAGTCGATTAGTAAGCCAAATGTTCATGTTTTTACAACATCCACACTGGCCTTAGGATAGGTATTCGGTTGATGATATGACATATTGGGTCTTAATTGACGGCTTGCTTTGCATGTGGAAATTTCACATCTGTATTTGGTTTATGTGTCAAAAGTCGTCAATAAGTGACGTTAGTGCTCTCGCGAACAACCGCTATAGTTTTATTGCTTACTTACATCGCTCGACGTTTTCCTACTCATTGCTAAAAATAAAGAACAATATCCTGCAAATTATAATTGAAAATTAAAAGGAATTATCTATTGACTTATCAAAAAAAAAATTGATGTTCATTGAAACAAGCTAGAAAAGAAAATGTTTTTATTTCAAAATCAATTAAAAGTACTAGAGCGCTTCTTTTAATGTACATTCTCTCAAAAAACAAAAATAAATGAATTAGTTTAAAAATAAATAAATTTTACCGCAAAACAAGCGCATTAATTTTGTTTACTTTTTACTTTATTAGAAAATAGCTGCCGTGTTTATTTGGTGGTTATTTTATGCTCGTTGACAAATAATACTTCTGACTGCAAAAGCGCGCGCGTCAATTCCATCGGATTATTTCAACACAAGTTTAAATGAATACCACTTCGTCGAAGCTTAGTTGTAGTTGACAAACCATTAGAGTATGGTAGTTGTTCTCAAGTATGTGACAACGGCCAACCGACTTTCCACAATTAAGTTTTTCAACGACTAGCTAGAATGCTCTGGAAGATCTTTTGGGAGTGCTTGCCAACAATGTGTAGGCAGCTTACTTTGTTTTTGTGCGAACATGAAAACATCAAATTACTTGTTGATAACAAGTTTAAATCGATAAACTGTAAACAAAATCTGTTTGGAGGAAAAGAAATATTCTACAATAAAAAACAATCGATTTTATCGGAAACACGAGGCGATTTTTTGACTTCACGTAAGACCGACCGCCACCTTTCGTGATCGTGAAAACCTACAAAAACGTGACTTTGCAAAATGTAAGTAATTTTGTTAATATAATTCGAATAGTTCTTCATAAAGCGATGACACCATGGGAGAATCAGCTGGATTTTCTACGCTTTTCCTATTTGTTTTTATTTTTATACCGAAGTACATTTTAAATCATGTCTAGGGAGACCGCGGGAGTGTTGACTTCTAAATGAGCCATTATTCTGCTCATCCCCTTGAAATGATCCAATAAGTGTTCGTCCAGTTGAAGCGGCGCTTGATGCGCGACTTCGCTTCGATAAGTTGTCTTTTTGAACGCAAAAACAGAACTCTTGTGGTGCGCAGATAAGTTTTTTCAAAGCGTATCTAAAATCTTTATTTATACCTGCATATATCCAAGGATTGACGAATGAGTTTATATAAGGAAGATAGAGTATTAAGCGTTGTAAAAACTCGGGCAATAAGTTAACTCTTGAAAAGTGGAAAGTCTCTGCCATAACCATTATGATGAATGGCGCCCATGCTATTATGAATAGACTAACGGTAATCGCCAATGTCTTTGTTATGCACAATTCTTTGTAAAATCTTTTTCGTCGCTCACGGTCTGCGTTTCGCTTGTTGTTGATCGCATTTAAGGAAATGAGGTTGCGTTCATTGTAGTTCATTTTAGACAATTGTTCGACGGCGGCTCGATAAATACACGCGTACGAAAACACCATTATACATAGAGGTATGCACAATATAACTACAAATACAAATACCGCCCAGATGTATATACCCAAGGTGCTATGATACTGAATGAAAGAAATAGCAGCGATGATAATAGAAAGAAACCATGCGCCAGCTATAGCTTTGATGGCACGACTGCTCGTAACCATTTCCCGGTAGCGTAGAGGCTTGTCTATCGCTAAATATCGGTCCAATGACACCAGCGTTGCACCATAGATGGAAACTGCAGCACAGAAAACCTCTACCCAGCTAGTGCTCATTTGAAATATTAAAAGCTCTGAATCAGTGCTAAGCTGCAACAAGGCAGTGCTCAGCCACACAGGCATTGCTAATAAAGCCACTGAAAGGTCAGCCGATGCGAGTGAGATCACAAAGTAGTTTGTCACAGTCCTCAAACTACGGAAAGCATACACAGCGAAAAACACCAACGAGTTACTCAATATCGTCACGAGAATCAGAAAGAATATCGAAACGATGAAAGCCATTCTGTGTGGCAGTTCATGTTGAGGCACATCGGTAATGTTGTTTGGATTGTCGTTCATTCTTAGCGGAGAAGTCGTCGAGTTGTTTCCAACCGCCATAGATAGATATATAAGCGTACTGCGACAGGTGTATGCTAGTTGGCTGCGCGGTATTCAAGTTGTACTTCCACGCAGTCAGTTCTAAACAAAAAGAAAGCAAAATAACAATCAGCAGCAGGATACAAATTATTTTCAAGTCAGTTTATTTGTTTGCGTTGCTCGTTAGGTTTGAGCTATATGTTTTTGACACAATTTTATATATAACATGCACTCGAGTGAGTGGTACATAGAGATTCTCACCATGCGATTGAGAAGTGCTGACCAATTATTAACCACCAAAAAACTGCCTAATGTACCCAGTAAGTAGTATTTATCACATATAAAGCGTCTGTATAAAAAAAGATAACAGTGTTATTAAAAATGTATAAGCTAGATTTCTAGCTAACGTCGTATGCACAGCAGACTACCCACAGTGAAATGACAGTAATGATCACAGCTAGTGAAGTGCATCCAATGTGATATCTCCTTCAGGGTTTTTTTCTACTCACTTCGATGTCTCTATTGGTGTTTAGTGTAATGACTTCACTACAAGTGCTAAGCCAACCAATCGAGCGAATCTTTCAACTAGATGAATAACCAAACAAAAGAGCTTTTTTTCTCATCATCTGACGGTTGGTCGACAGTGTCGAGTTTGTGTAAGTTGGTTGAAGTATTGATCAGGAACTATACACGAACAGCGTTTCTATTGCTGGTCTTATACTAACTAAAATAACGTGACTTGATCCTATATAATACACATATCTTTAATAATATCTTAAAACTAGCTACGGATTGTAATCAACGATTTCAAGGACTACTTTTTAGATTACTTTTTAAGACATTTATCACGGCCTTGATAAATCCTTTTATAGCAAAACCGTGAAACAGCTGCCGTGAAGGGAAAATAAAAGATAGCAAGGCTTAACCAATCACCAATACAATGCACATCAAACCTCCTTTGTATAGTATTTGTTACAACGTAATACCACTTTGATTTCATTATTCATTTCTATATGGTGAGACAAAAAAAGTTGTTGTTCACTGTAATTATATTTGGCTCCCATTTGGCAGGTCAGAAATCACTAACCTTTCCGTTGCCTTTTAAAAGCCGACATTTCCATGTAAACAGAAAATGCTACATCATATAATCAGTTAGAAATAATTTTTTGACATCAACACCGGGATTGTTTAATAAAATTGAGTTAGCATTAGTGCTAAATGATCATTTCTTTCCATGTAACATGATATAAGGATTTCAGGAAAGTTTTTTTTTCTATATATATGTTGAAAAAGCTCTGCGGCCATTTCTTTCGCGGTTAATATGAAACACGAAACTGAAATATCGCCACGCCCACTACAATTAAAATCCATTTAAAGTATAAACCTTCGAGGAAAAACAAATAGATTAATCTTACTACTGAGCAATAAGGGTTACCTTAATTTACTTAGTTGTCTTGCACCTTTTTACTTTTTGGTTTCACTGACTACTGCTAACGCTCGCTCTTTTCATCGGAAATCCTCTAAACTTGTTTTCTCTCTTAAGTATTTGCTCGCATATTAAATCTATTGCAAACATTCGACCGACGAAAACGCAATATAACTGTTTTTAAACCATACAAAATCACGATTGTTTTCCGATTACGAAAACTGACAAATCGTCGGCTCGTAATGCCGATTTCCGATGGAGATCAACCAATGGTCTATAAGATAAATTGAAATTCGGGAGCGGTTCGGAAGCGGTAGGCGGACGTTGAAATTGTAATTGAAGTGTTTCACGAATATTCCAGTCTAAGTCAAAACAGTGATATGTTTTTAACGATTGAGACAAGGGTAATTACTGTGGCCGTCTGTAATTTGTTGTTAATTGTTTCTATTGTGTTTACCAGAGGTTATTATGACATGGGAAGTCTTTAACGAATCGGATAATCATCACATCAAACAACATGAAAATCGTACAATTAATAATGTCGCTATTTGATTTCAATCGGTTAATTTTTTACAAGCTATTAGAAACAATTACAGTGAGGAAGCCATTAACACCTTGCTTCTTTATTTTCCGAGAATTTCACTGCTTCAAATCCTTCAAAATAGATGAATAACAAACAAGCTAAATGAGGCATCAAAATAAAACTTTAAACTTCCAATCGATTCACTCAAACGATGCATGATACCAAGAGCATTAAAAGGTGTTCACGGTTCGAGTGACTTCACTGTTAAGTCTTAAAAAATAAGAGACAAAATGGCAGCGATTGTATTATTTGTGCCAATCGATTCAAAATGTCCTCGTATGAAAAGTAGACTGTATATGAAGGGAAAAGGCGTTGTTCGGGAATATGTGTTCTAAAATTAAATCTGATGTTGCTTTGAAAATCATCGAGATTTGATTTGTCATTGAAAAATTTTCTATATAACGGAGTAAATACGAAAGGATGGGGTGGGGTACTCCCCTGCATCAGAAAGATTGAAGAAGTTCATAGATTGATGCATTTATGAATTTCAGTCTGATGAAAGGAATGATAAGAAAACTTCGATAACATTTTTTTGGGGTCTTTTCAGCCGATGTTTCTAAAAGTGTTTGGCTTCGAAGTATTTTGTAATTTTGAAAAATGTTATTTTCTTCAATGATCATTTTTTGAACCCTTCAAATCACTTATTGGCTTGAGCAATAAAATAACAAATACAATAAAAAGCGGGTTTACTAAAAACAAATTTGTCACAAAACCAAGTAGATAGAAATATTGAAATCGCAAGTGAGAAAGAGGGAAAAGAGGCGAATAACAGTCACCTTTCTATAGAATCGAGTTCCTATCACCCTGCAAAATTGTCCATTGAAAACATTTAGAAATCTTACAAAGACTAACTTTTCTTATGACAAATGAGTAAAACATTGTAGATTACGAAACAGGGGTGTGTGGAACTTTCTTCTACATTTGCACCGCCATGGATGCAGTATTGGGATGAAATAGATAAAGATCACCAAACTTAGGTAGAATCGCCTGCCAAAAAAACAACTATAAAAAAGATTTTGATCCATATATAAACACAACGTTTAGGGCGAAACACTCGATAAAAGGTTTTAGAACACGTTCTAAAAATACTCCATCTTGACGCTTTAAGGCTTAAACTTTAAGTAAACTGTTCAACAGTTCTCGCGCTATGTGTTATCTGACCACCAGTTTCGAGTGCCCCTGTCACCTGAAGACTATCCTTATCAAGTCAAATTAACTTTTCATGGAAAATATATTTGAAAATGTCCTGCAGATATATGTAATTAAACTGATTCCAATTCTGGAATGGGGACTTCGTAAAGCATCATGTCCTCTGAGCTGGTGAGCTAGTGCAGACAACCCGATACTTTGACAACACTTCGAACCGTGTAACATATTATACAACTGGCAAAAAACCGGTCACAGTAACACACATCCAAATTATTTCAAATACAAGAGAAAGGAAGAGAGAAGGGGGGTTGGTTTCAAAGAGAAAGTAATTGGGATATCCGTGCAGCATAATTGATGACTTTTATTTTTCGTTCGTGCATTAATTTATTACTGACGTCAAAGAAAAAGATAGGAAGAAAAGTAAAAAAAATTAATCATTCAATAATACTGCATGAAGAAACAATTAAGCAAACAGATATTAAAATGAATGAATGAATAAATGGATGAATAATTGATTGGACGTTGAATGAACGAATGGATGAATGAATGCATGAATGTATGCATGAATGGATGGATGGATGAATGAATGAATGAATGAATGAGTAAATGAATGAATGAATGAATGAGTAAATTAATGAATGAATGTATGAATGAATGAATGAATGAGTAAATGAATGAATGAGTAAATGAATGAATACATATACATGAAACTTTGAGCATGCGTGGGTGTATTCACTAGTGACGTTATCAATGACGTCATTCACCCCAAGCGTAAAATGAACTAACGACTGTAGCAATCCGGAATATATATATAATCAAACCGCCATTTTCATTTCAATAGCTACTTTACTTTTTAGACCTTATAATAAGGTCTAAAAAGTAAAGTAGCTATTGAAATGAAAAAGACGGTTTGATTAACTTTTATTGATATATGTGACGCAAAAAAAGAAATGTTTTGTAGCTTATGAAAGCATCTTTTCATTTCCTTTCAGGAACTCAAACGTGCTCATACTTATATGGTTATATTGCACACACTGATGCTTCTGAAGTCCGGCACTTTTAAACCAAACTTATTCTCTAATTACACATTCTACTAACACAAAGGAGCACTTACTTCAAAACCGAAACTTCTATTGAACTAATGTCTTACACGTATAAATCTGATTTGAAACTGATTTGGTCCTATGACACTTTTAATCAAGGTTTGATGTTTAGTGACTTTCTCTTAAAATCACCCTTTCAATGGTCCTATAACATTGAATGGGCCTCCGGGGGTGACTCAGGGGATAAACGATCGGGGATGCCCGTCCGAATTTCTCACTGGAAGATGCCTGACGTTTTTCAAAAGGGTGTGTCCTCGCAAATTTTTCGTCTCTAAAAGATACCAAAATCAGGAGTTTCAGTGATATTCAACCCCTAAAAGATACCAAAAAGTGAGAATTTGGCAAATGTAAGATTTTAAACCCTAAAAGATACCAAATCGCTGATGTTCACCCCTAGAGTGATTTTCATATGACCGCGAAAGAATAGGCAAACTAATAGTTAGTAGTTAACACTAAAGCCATTGATTTCTTTTGTTGTTTATGAACTGCTACAAACTAAATGGTCTATTTTCTTTTACGGTCATATGAAAATCACTCTAAAAGATACGACGAGCATCCCCGATCGTTTACCATCAGTCCGAGGAATATCATGATTAGTTCCTTTACGCTAGATCTGAAAAGAACCATGACAAGTGGATTATTATTATTTAATTACAACTTGATTGACAGTTGATAAATAGCTATTTACAACCACAAGGACACTTATTTTTATTTTTTTACTTACTTTTTAATTAAATCTTACTTCAAAATCAAGTCACGTTCAACTGGAATATAACATTCCAACATTTTCTAGAAAGTTGGTCACTGATTGCATTTAAGAACAGCTGATCATTAAAAATCGAGTTTAAAAATAAACAGAGAATTAATATTCATTAACAGACATTTAATAGAACAATTGATCAACTCATTCGAGAACACTCGATCTGCCTGATCAATTTCGGTGCTTCTTTGTTTGTTGTTCTTTCTGATAATTTGGCTTCAGTTTAATTATCAGTTTTCTTCGATCGTCATTTTAAGTTTTTATTGTCTGTCAATGTATACTTGTATACTTTGAATTGTCTTTATAATTGTTTTTCATTTTGTTATTTTTAGTTTCATATGTAGCCATGCAGTCCAATTTTGTTTTTTTTTTTGCTTTTCTTGGCTATTGTAAGTGTTTTGTTGTTGTTGTTGTTGTTGTTTTGCTTAATTGATAAATCTATCAGATGCCAGCGGCCTTCCAATATCATTTATATGTTCCATATAAGGTAAGTCAGATCAGTCTCGTTTTCAAACGACCATTCGTATCCTAGTAATTATCCAATCACGTGCTACTTTAAAAAAGATTATTTTTGACGAGAGATAATAGTCAAACTCCATATTATTTGACAATTTCAATTTAGAAAAACAAATCATACAGACGAAAAGATTTCTGTTCCCCGTGATAACTCATCATTTCGTTTAGAACAACGATAGCCCTTTTATTCAATGACTGCTTCTACATGAAAGAAATCTGACCATCCTTTTATGAAATAATCAAAATGACCATGATCACGAGTTTAGTCTTGTTCATATTTATAGTCGAATGAATAATCGGTGATTCATATTCCAAACTAAATCAGACAAGTGATAACATACATTATCGATATCTATAATCTGCTCATTTCATCTGAAAAACAAAAAAATGATTCTTTTTCACGTCGATTTCAATTTCGAACAAAAGATTGATTACTAGCTGGATTTACTCATTTAGATTTATTTGAAATAGCCATGAGGTTAATTCCCTGCAAGTTAAATAGCGACTGGAAAGATTATGTCGATAGCAACGCACATACCACATGTGGCACAGGAAGATATATATATTTTTGAAAGCAAATATTAATTATTTCTGTCTGTTTTTCCACTGCAATTTTAAAAGAAGTGATCGATCATTCAGTTTTTTTTTTCAAACGTCTATCATCCAAGAATAAACACCACAAGGTAAATGCACATAAAAGACACAAAAACATATAGAAAATCAGTGTTCATTTCATTTTGGAACCGTGTTTATCTATCTATCGAAATTTGATCAAGTTAGTCATTTTATTGATTGCTTGTGTTCCAAACACCAGGCCTCTCGCCAACAATAAAATAGGCACAGAATGTAAAGACGACAGTACAGTCATGTTTTTTTCTCCAACACAATGGCAAACAGAAAAGTTATTCATTTGAAGTTTAGAACAAATGATCATTAACAGAACCAATAATAATTCACTGCATCGGCTTGCGAACAAATAATCATTCACTGAACCGGCTTGCGAACAAATAATCATTCACTGAACCGGCTTGCGAACAAATAATCATTCACTGCACCGGCTTTCGAACAAATAATCATTCACTGCACCGGCCTTCGAACAAATAATCATTCACTGCACTTTCGTCGAACAAGTGATCGGTCATTGAAATGCAATCAATATGAACAGATCGAATCAGACATACATGATAAATTGTCAATTGATCTTTGTAGTTCTACAGTTACAAGAGGCAAAGACTCGAGACTTTTCATTTTGCATGACTTGTTTTTAAGATCATTAAATGACATAAATAAGTACAAAACAAGGTATACACTGTCCCTGTAGGCTAATGTAATTATCCGTGATCAAACTGAACAAACGAAGACATTTAACGAAATCAAAGTGGCATTCTTTGTCATAGATTATTGTCAATAAACCCCTAGGGCGTGACAAAGTAAATTAAGAGATAACAACCAAAAAAGCGAAAATAGTTAAAACAAAACTGCAACAAAAATTATACATTTTAATGTGCAAGATCCGTACTTCGATCTGGACAAGAACTTTTCAAATACTTCTCAATAACAATATAAATCGATATTTTGAAACTGCATCGACTGATAAAGATATTTATGTAGAAAGACATCCTAAAGCCTGATTCTCATTGTGTGGCATTGGAGTAAATACAAACACTGATACACGGACTCTAGTAGTACTGGTGTTGCTCATTGTGCATTTTGTTCCATTGGAAGCCCGTTCCCCGAGCTCCTCGGGAATCGCGGAAGAATGACTAACGACTCGCTATTGTTAAACGTTAATTTTTGCGCTATTGTAATTGGGTCGAGGGATTAGGGTTTTCCGATTCAACGGAATTCCACTTTAGAATTCCGCGCTTATAATCAATTTCTATACAAATTGAAAGTGGAACTATTGGGCTTTCCATTGGCGATTTGCATAATAAAACTATTTGCACTAATTGCGATACAATAGAAAGTCGGCAAAGCAGTTTAGTACGTCATCATGCCGCAAATCGCCTATTGGCTAATGCATTAGAAGTTCTTGTCTTTTTCACGACCTCTATGTGATGAAAGTGTAGTCATTACTGAATGTCGCTCTGGTTCGTATATTACTTGCTTATGTCTTATCTCAAATCCACGGATTTCATTCCTCAGAAATGCACGATCAAAAATACGCCTGTTGTGCCTCGCGGATCGGCTAGCTGTATTACTGATATTTCTATTGTTTTTATGTCTTTATTGCACTTATATATTGTAACATACTGATAACTGATCATGATGGATTCAACATTTTGAGTTGTCATCAATATATTCTCTTTTCAACAAGATCATACAAAAAAATGGACTTTACGTCGACTCAATTACAATTTTTATCGAAATTAACTCACTCATTAATTGTCATCTCAGGCGATTTAATTTTCTCTTCGTTTAATAAGAAATGTTTCTAGCCAAAGGCTGTTACTTTCCTAAAATAACTGTACTATAGACTTTAAGCTACAACTAAACTACTGTGTGCGATCAACAGCTGTTCTATTTGCTATTCAAGAGTCATTGAAATACAATCGCCAACTTCAGGTGGAAATGAAAAAAAATAGATTACTTGTAAAAACATAAAAAAGGATTGCAGTCAACAAATTATAAACTTAAAGCTCAATTCTAGATTTTTCGTGAATTTAGATAGTTAATTAAAAGAAGATCTCTATTAAAGCAAGGTGACAAGTGTTGGAACTTTATGGCGGAAAATGATTGTACTATTTGTACTAACATAAATGGCAATCAATCTTCAGTAATGTTGAAGTCTGTAGAGTTAAATATTCAGTTTTATAGTTGTTCATATATGTTGTTCAAGACCGTCCATGATTTTTGTTTGCTTTAAGGCGACAATAATTTATCTTGTTTAGACTGTAACACATCATTCAACTTTCCGTGTTTACCATTCAAATAAAAATTTTACTTTTTTTCTATCTAAAAGACTCAAACAATGAGATGTTCGCATTAAAGACCATCTCTCATTTTTTTAACTGTGGCCGGGTCTTTCTAGCGGAGCTCCGCAGTGACCACAAACTAAGCTTACCTTTTGATGGTTGGAGTTTGAGGTGACAACAAAGTATACTGCCAGAATGCAAAAAAGGCTATGTGCATTCAAACGTCTTGGATCTTGAACTAGTTATTCTAATCAAAATTATTTCATCTTCAACGGTATTGAGTTAATGCCTTGATAGTGCGTTCAATGCCTTCAAATGTTCCTAGCGATTGCTTTAACCTGTTTTACTGGACTAGCGGTCGGGTTTCGAAAACTCAATATATATATGTCTGGCGCTATTGCAAATCCCTTTATTACATCGAAAGTGTATTGCTTCATTAACAGAGTTTGCTTTTTGATTGAGCCAGGTGAAGAAAATCTGTGATTGGCCCAATAACAAGGCTAGACTAGGGCAAACACTTTTCATGTCGTCATTATAGAGTGCAGGTGAAAAGCAAAGGTGTCGCACTACTGCCACGCGTTACCACGACAACGCACGGAAAGTCGCTCAAGAATTGCTATATTACTTCACCACTTGTGAAATAAATCTGAAATTTGAAAAAAAAAACCTCGAAATAAAACAAGTAAACAGACTTTGATATTGTGCGAATATATGTTTGATTTATTTGACAACTACTAGTGTAGTTGGGTTATGTAATTCTTCAGTGAAATACTTCATACAAAAAAGGAAATGTTTAATTGTCAAATAATTAATGTTCTTGTTAAATATTTGTATAAGAAGTACAAAAGTAGCTTTTGAGTTTGTACGCAAGATGCGCGATTTCTCAGTAAATGTTGTTTAGTTAGTAAACAAGATATGTGATTGTTTAGTGTGTTGTGTAGTTTGTAGGCAAGATGCGCGATGTCTTAGAGTGTTGTGTAGTTTGTAGGCAAGATGCGCGATATGTCTTAGAGTGTTGTGTAGTTTGTAGGCAAGTTGTGCGATATGTCGTAGAGTGTTGTGTAGTTTGTAGGCAAGATATGTGATTGCTCAGAGTGTTGTGTAGTTTGTAGGCAAGATGCGCGATTGCTCAGAGTGTTGTGTAGTTTGTAGGCAAGATATGTGATTGTTTAGTGTGTTGTGTAGTTTGTAGGCAAGATGCGCGATTGCTCAGAGTGTTGTGTAGTTTGTAGGCAAGATGCGCGATTGCTCAGAGTGTTGTGTAGTTTGTAGGCAAGATGCGCGATATGTCTTAAAGTGTTGTGTAGTTTGTAGGCAAGATACGTGATTGCTCAGAGTGTTGTGTAGTTTGTAGGCAAGATACGTGATTGTTTAGTGTGTTGTGTAGATTGTAGGCAAGATGCACGATTGTTTAGTGTGTTGTGTAGTTTGTAGGCAAGATACGTGATTGTTTAGTGTGTTGTGTAGTTTGTAGGCAAGATACGTGATTGCTTAGTGTGTGGTGTAGTTTGTAGGCAAGATGCGCGATTGCTTAGTGATCACGATAGCTATGATCATGATATGTTGCGTAGCCAGTGAAACCTCAATCAAGCATCATATAAAACGTGATTTCTTGAGTTTATATCTTGGTCTTAATCATTTAGTCAAGCTTCACCGTTTACCCTTGGGTTAAAAAGCTAATCGATTGACATTACTCACATATATCCAGCTAGTTCCTGATTGATTAGTATTAGTATATTTATGTTAAACCATCCTTGGAGGATGTGTGTATATTTATAGTTTATACGCGAATTACCGACTCGTATTACCGTAAATCCCCCTGGTTTCTTGGTGAGTTCATTTGCTACTTCATATAGCCCATCTAAGACGATTGCTTATTCAATATAATAAGACTACTGAAAAAGTAAATCGAAACCGTTTAAACTGTAATCCTGACATAAAACGATGGATTTAAAGGATTACCCACTTAGCGGACTTGACGATAAATAAACTAGTTGCTATGGAAGCAATCGTAACGAATGTAATCTTTTCGAGCTTGAAAAAATTCCGCTTTGAATTTTGCAAGGCATTTTATTTTTATAGCCAAATTTTGATTTCTTGTGATAGCACCACCATGTCTCAGGGTTTCGTGCAGTTTTCTCATTATCTTACAAAACACTAAAATACTAAAAGAACTTTTTTTCTGCTTTTTTGAATGTATTTCTTGCAACCAATCTAATATGAGCACAACGCCAGTTATATAATGTATATCCAGAGTACATCAAAAGATCTGTCGTTTTTGATAGATATATATAAGAATTAAACTAGAGGATATCAGCTTCTATATTTAACCTTGCAGAGTGATTTCAGGCAGCTCGAAAATATATATAAATAATGAAAGGTATCCCAAAAGCTTTTAATGTCATAAAACTTAGTTTGGCGAAATAAAGATTGGATGCGTAAAAAGCACTTATTTTAGTGATAAAAATATGTGAAATTGCGCTTTCTGCCAGCTGCACGCACTAATCATTAAAGCGATTCCTTTTCTTCAGTTCAAAAAACAACACCAAAACCCGAAATAAACCCATTATTTTACTTTTTTTTAAATTTAAATTTAAGTTTACTGGATAAATAACTAAATTGAAGTGCGTAACTAAATTTGCAAACATTTTGCTTATTCAAAAATGTTGCGATTTCGTATAGTTACTAGATTATATGCGTATACAGTCAGACTAGTCTGTCTCGATTATGAACAGCTCTTAGTTGTGCTATAACGTTCAAAATCTCTGGTCTTTTTATTTATAATCAGTGTCAGGAAGTCTTTTCTTTTCCTGTGGCTGTGCGTTCCTTCGATTCCACATTATCTATTCGCTACTTTTATTTTGCGTTCATTGTAGGAAGGAAGGGGTTTTTACCTTACCTTCCCCGCAAATGAACTTTCGCTTTTTCATGCACACTTTTTCTTACTTCTGGGGCTCCTGTGCACTTGAGTCCGTTGGAGTGGAGACTGTGCGATATATATTTTTTCTTTTTCCCGTTCTCCTCTTCCCTCTTGGGTTTTGTCATAGTACAGGAATCCCATAAAAAGTGCAAAAAAAGCGAAAATTACGGAGTTTATGAAATGGTAAGGCGAAGCAAAAATATACATTCGGTGACGTCATCAAATATTCTCACTCGAAATTTCCCGCCGTGGTTTTTTCTATGTAGTACTCAAACCAGCAGTGCAAGCCGCGAAAACGTCGTAGTCCCTTGAGCAAAGTAGCCGTTTAGAACGTCGCCGTACCATATCTTAAACTCCGTATTGCTTTGTGCAATGGACTTTTAAAATTTATTTTTTTTTAAATCGCTTTATTTTTCCTAATTTCTGTAAACATAGAAGGTTTAGTCCGTTAACTTGTTTATGCAATTAAGAAAATTAGTAGATATATCAAGGAACTTGGAATAGCAAATTAAAGAAAATACTGTTCCTAAATCGAAATTTAGTGAATGAATTAATGAAGAGAAAAAAATCATCTAGTTCAAAGTTCTGAAAAGTCGATGATCCAATACGGTCATCTGCTCGTAGACTCAATATCGAGGTGTTTTTTTACACAACTCTGTCTAAGATAAACAGTACGATATTGCTACTGTTTATTTTCAACAAAAAGTCACTATTAAAAATATAGTTTGCTAGCAATGTTATATATTTACAAATCTATATATTTTAATTTCTTATTAGTTTGTGTGTTGAATCATCATTATTTTTCATAAAGCTATTTCTTACTGGTTAAGGGAATTTTTACTTTAAAACGCAGATTTTGATCGAGTCTTTACCAAAAACGGTCATGCGCAACAGGAAGAAAATGCAGATCTAGACAAAACAATGTTGAAAATGAGTTCAATTTGGAATCATTTCGCTATCGGACAAACTTACATTAACTCCTTTCTTTCAATCAGGAAGGAAGATTCTAGCTAATGAAACATTTATATTCTATTTCCAGGAAAAAGGATTGAAAGGACAAGAGAATGTAAAACCAAAAATGAAGACACGAAAATGAAAAAAACAGCTACATGATGGTTAGATAAAAACTGTCAAAACAGCGTACAGAATTTGAACGAATTTTGTAATAAAAATAAACTAAAGAATGGCGAGAGAAAAAGGCTACATAGAGTGGTTTTGCTAAACTGAGCCGTGAAACAACTACTACCAATTACAATTATAAAGAGAATAACTGCGACAAGAAAACAATGAAATTAGAATTCTCTACTGTCTAGTAATTGTAAACGTTTCACCGGTTTACGAAAAACAATCTACCGCACAAAAAATTAGGAATGAATGAATGATTGGAAGGAACGAACGAGCAATTCAACAAACCAATTAACTCCGATTAACAAAAAACGAACTAAATGGAAAAACTTATGAAAAAGCGAAAAATGAAAAGTCAAAGCTTACCATCTAGCTGACGCATTCACAGTTTTCGGCTTTTTTGTACGTTGTCACTGTCGTAAAGAAGTATAGATAATAAACATGTGATGTTAACATCAGTATTTGCTTTGAAGCATGTCGGCATATGGCAGTTCACACAGGCCCAGAGTCTCCCAATAAACTATTTTTAAAAATTCGGCTTTTTAGATAGCCACCACCCTTTGTGTAACATATAATCAATAATTCGAGTGCTCTGTAGGAACGCTAAAGAGGCAAAAATTTATTACAAAAACAGGAATGTGTACTGCTCATTTATTACTGTAATTACCTTGAACAACCCACAAAATATTTTGTGAAAAGATCGTTTTAATAATTAACTAGCTAGTTATTTTTTTAAATAAATTATCAAAACGCTCTTTTCACGAAATATTTTGTGGGCTGTAAGTAAAAACAAAGGCACTCAGTATAGCGAGCAATGATAATTCTTAGGTTTTGTTATATATTTTTGCCTGTTTGGTGTTTTTACGTCAGCTTCAGTATTAATAATTTGTTTCGTCCCACATACATTCATGTCATAGAATTGAGATGACGGACAAAAAACTACGAATTGAATTTAAGTAATTCTATAGAGGTTATTGGTCAAAAATAACTACAGTGAAACCCCTTTATACCGTACCCTCAATATATTGAAATTCTCTTTAGACCGAACAACTTTTTTTGGTCCAGAATTCAACGTTTTCCAATATCTCTTGTAAAATAAACCTCAGTAAACCGGACCCCCTCCAAACCGGACATTTTCTTTGGACCCAGTACTGTCCGCAATAGAGGGGTTCCACTGTACTCATTATGACCCTTGCTACATACTATCACTAAATTTAACCATTCTGTGACATTTATGCTTCAATTTTTCCTTTGAATTGCTGCGCTTTCCATGCAGCGACTGCTCCCTTATCTAATTGTCTCAGTTGATTATGGCAAACGTATAAAAACATTTGTGAAACTTCAGTCTAATAACCATAAATAGTACTGAATCATTATAAAATCAACAAGTTCGTTTTTTCACGTGTTCATTTTATACTTGAGTATATAAAAAAAGGTTTTTAAATCAAAATATTAAAAAAAGAGTATACAAAAGCCAGCAGTCATTTCGACAATAGTAACTGTATTCAGTTCGTTGTTTAAAAACACGTTTATTTTCGAAAGGCGTGCGTACGTTAAAATCATATCGTTGTGCATTTTATGGCTATGGCATTTCTCTCAATGAGCGATCCAGTTCTGCGGATTTGCCAGTTTTATTGGATTCGACACGTAATTATTTCATACATAATGAAATTTGAGGTAAACCCTAAATTGTCTGTAGTGATATATTAGATCAAGAGATTGTCTTGATCAGATTATATTATTCGTATAATAAAGTATTAGTGTTTGCTGAAATACATAAATAGGTGCACCAATGAACAGAATAAATTTAAAGCATCCAAACTTTGTCGCCTAAAGCAAATGATTATATTTCTAGTTGATAAAAAAACCGACTATTTGTCTATTATGAAAAGTAAATATGCAACGAGATATCTAACAAGATTTCAATCCTAAAATTAAAATTCCTTCAACAAATATCGTTCCTTCATTAAATAAAAAAGTGGAAGTCGATTTGATTGCTTTGACATCTTACCCCTATCAATATGGATCAATTTGGATGATAAAAATCGATCTTTTATATACTAAAACCCCCAGAAGGCATTGGTCAAGTACAACTACTTATTTCGCTCGATATATTCAACAACCCACCGTTCCTTGAAATAGTTATTTCAGGGCGAAGAGAGAGGTTTTCGGCACGTTAAGGTACCGCTACAATACAGCAGGAGAACAGTGTTTTTTTCTTTCTTTTTTCAGAAATGAAGATTACTGGGTCATGTATACATGTACAATTTACGAGGTAATTTGTTCACGCGACACTAAATAGCCGAGTCGTGTCTACAAATACAAGTCAGTGTACCGAATTTTACTGTGAGTGTCGTGCAACCGATTGTCTTGTCGCTTGGGCATTACGTTGCGACATAGCGCTGCATTCCATGTCTATCTTCTCGATCTACAAATACGACATTTGGAAGGAGTTTCGCTAAAACAAGCGGAGCGACGCTCCGTAAAGGTTGATTTCAATATGATCGCTACGATCGCTGAAAAATTGAAAAAATTCAAGATTTTTTCCTAGGAAAGGCTAATAAGTTTAGATGCGATCACAAGCGATCCCACCGATCGTAGCGATTATATGGAAAATCACATTGATAGCCAGAGAAATAATGGGCCCAATGGGCCAATGGTGTAATATGTTACTTACTGAGAAAAAGGAAACAACTACCACCAATGACTATATAACACAATTTATTTTTTTACATTAAATAATTTGAATAACTAAGACATTTTTTTTAATTTGATGACTTAGGGTTAGGGTTAATTTATGTTATCATGCTGGCCTAAAACGGCCAGATTTTATTTAAAACTGAAAGATTACTATTTCAATTTTTAACAACTTAACCTCAAATCAAACAGCCATATTGCTTATTTTTACAGTAAAATAAATCTATTTTCAAAATCCACAAAAAAATGCGTTTTCTGCACTTGACATTCCAGTTAAATATTTTCTACAGATCAAAAATATTAAAATCTTGGTGTAAAAGATGAAAGTTTATGGGGGAAAAAATGATTTGGAAGTCAAATGCAGAAAAACTATAACCTCTGAGGCCAATGTGGTTTATTGAGCACATTACTATCGTTACAATACAAAAGACATACTGTTTGAAGACCAAATTCAAAATATTTTGAAATGATATCAGTATATCGCTGGAGAATTATTTTCCCCTTTAGATATCATTCTTATTTATGTTTATAGGGTTGGCACTCTGTTTTGACTGCGCATTTGCGTATACCGTTGTCATATCGACGTACAACAACACGGGCTAGTTTTCAAATTTGAATCCAAACTCCTCGTTCTTTATTTACGTAATTGTGCGTTTGCATCTGATTTCGCGATATTTCGATGGATTTGTCAGTGACTACAAAAGTTGTGATGACGTTACAAATTCGCATTTACCGCGCCAAAACCGATAACATCCGTCCATTGATATCATTTCCTGAACGTGAAGCGCTTATCCGTGCAAAAACCGATTCATTTGCAAAGAAAACGAAGAAGTCTTCAAATCGGAACAAATCCGCTAGTTATCATTTCGGCAAAAGGACATGATAACCCGAATAAACATCAACGAAGTTGTTTTTCATGATATCAAATTTTACGCAAATTGAATGAGCCGCTAGAACACAAAAACGCCATTAAATCGAATTCTATATAAAGCTCGATTTACACGGTGCGATTTGTAGTATATGACTAGTCGTAACTTCTAAAACTAGTCACTCGCGCTCTAAGACGTCCTATGACTAGTTTTAGAACGTTTTGAACCTCACGACTAGTCGTATACTACAAATCGCACGCGACAAATCGTACCGTGTAAATCAGCCTTAATGATTTCAGACTTCTGGGTAGTTCTCAAGAGAGTCTGTGCGGGGTCGGGCTATTGTAGTCAGGTAAAAAACACTGCTGTTACAGAAGATGCAAACACGATTACGGGCAAATTAGTGAATGTTGCCTTCTTGTGTGTGTGTTGCCTTTCGAAGCCATTGGTTGTTGATAACTGCAACACCATTTAATGGCCGAATTAGAGAGAGTCGGTTTATCAAGTTATAAGGATCCCTTATTATAAAATAATTGGGATAGAACGCGCGCGCTACGATTGGTCGAAAACCATGTTTGATGAGAGTATAAAAACAAGCAGTCGTCATTTTAGCGCGCGCTAGCGTTGCAACTGCCAGATTCGTATCTATTGCTCGCACTTATTGGTCAGTTTGAATAAAATGTAACATAGGCAGAATTTAGTTTGAATTCGCTTTTTTCGGTATTTTCGCGCGTTTGTCATTTTAACATCCCGAGTGTTTTGATCAGAGTAACAAACACGCAAAACTGTTTTTGAATTGTTTTATAAAATAACAAACGCGCGAAAATAACAAAAAAAGTGAATTCAAAGTAAATTGCCCCTACCTTACATTTTATTCAAACTGACCAATTACTGAATGAGTGCGAGCGATAGATACGAATCTGGCAGTAGGAATGCTTGTTGTCAATATCAATTAGTGAGTGTCGGCGCCAGTCTAACAGTGTATGCGGGTCCCTTACAAAGCCATGTGCTGTCGATATCAATTACTGGTCGAATTAGTGAGGGTCGGCGCCAGCCTAACAGGGTATGCAGGTCCCTTACAAAGCCATGTGTTGTCGATATGAATTACTGGCCGAATTAGTGAGGGTCGGCGCCAGCCTAACAGGGTATGCAGGTCCCTTACAAAGCCATGTGTTGTCGATATGAATTACTGGCCGAATTAGTGAGTATCGGCGCCAGCCTAACAGGGTATGCGGGTCCCTTACAAAGCCATGTGTTGTCGATATCGCTGGCCGAATTAGTGAGGGTCGGCACCAGCCTAACAGGGTATGCGGGTCCCTTATTAAGCCATGTGTTGTCGATATCACTGGCCGAATTAGTGAGTGTCGGCGCCAGCCTAACAGGGTATGCGGGTCCCTTATTAAGCCATGTGTTGTCGATATCACTGGCCGAATTAGTGAGGGTCGGCGCCAGCCTAACAGGGTATGTGGGTCCCTTACAAAGCCATGTGTTGTCGATATCACTGGCCGAATTAGTGAGTGTCGGCGCCAGACTAACAGGGTATGCGGGTCCCTTACAAAGCCATGTGTTGTGGATATGAATTACTGGCCGAATTAGTGAGTGTCGGCGCCAGCCTAACAGAGTATGCGGGTCCCTTACAAAGCCATGTGTTGTGGATATGAATTACTGGCCGAATTAGTGAGTGTCGGCGCCAGCCTAACAGAGTATGCGGGTCCCTTATTAAGCCATGTGTTGTCGATATCACTGGCCAAATTAGTGAGGGTCGGCGCCAGCCTAACAGGGTATGCGGGTCCCTTACAAAGCCATGTGTTGTCGATATCAATAACTGGCCGTATTAGTGAGTGTCGGCCTTGTGGGTTTGAACCCCATGTGCTGTCGAGAATTACAACATCAATTAATGGCTGAATTAGCGAGTGCAGCCTTACAGACTTCAAAGAGCCTCATGCTAACAACAACTCCGCTACTAGTATATTGGTAATAAACTATTGTGAGCATCGGGACAGGATTAACATATATATACAAACTTCCACGGTCATATGTACTCGGCCGTATCCATGCCAGGTACAGAGTTCTGCACTAGTATAATTCTGTTATACGCTCGCAGTCTTTTCCATAGTTGTACGTATACTTTACACTGTACGTACATGAAGACCAGTCCACCGGTAAAACCAATGGCTACAACAACTAGTTTGGTCCAAAATGGCCAGTCTAATTTACCCTCGTGTATTTCCTGGGCTGTACGTTCAATGAGGACCCATAATGACCATACTACACATGTTATAGCAATGACATGAAATGATACAGAGCACATGATCTTGCGACGTTCACTTTGACTCATTTCAAGAGCTTGCCACTGAAACAACAACCATTTAAGGCGTTTAGATTTTTTTTAACTCGATCATCCCTTGACTTTTTAAATTATTTTTTAACTTATTTATTTCAATTTGTCCATTAATTTGTATAAGAGCAATCTCATCCAGGACGCATTGCCAGCAAGTCTTTTTGTTTAAATACGAAACAACGTAAAAAAATAGAGTCGTTTTCGTATGAGTGGGAAACGGTACGGTTGCGATACCGCTACGATACGATGGATAATTCGAATGTTTCCCAGTTAGAAAATACGGCTACGCTACGGTACAGTATTGTTTCCCACTCATACGAAAACGACTCTAAGCAAATAAATAAACAACAATTAATTATTAGAAGACTGAAACTGTCGAGTTTAGACGACGTCGAAAATGGCGTCCGCTGGATATCTATTTGATGTGGAGAGCGCAATGCACACTGGGTAAGACATTCATTCGTACGTCGTCATCATCATCATAACCAATAATCTTAGCACCACCATTACATCCATGACCAATGATCTTAATATTATCATTATCATCGTCATCATCATCGCCAAAACCATGACCAATGATCTTAGTATCAACAACATCAAAACCTTTTTAAATTCTAAAACTCTGGCACAGAAAATAATCTTCAGCTGTAATTTATCTGCAAGTTCACTTTACAAAACGTGTACTAGTTCACGGCGAACTTACGAGACCAGGCCTTTAAACAAGCATTCATCTAGAGATGCTTAATGGCCAATAAAAGGATTTTACAGGATGTTTTTATACTGCTATGTAACAGAATAAAAGTACTTTAGTCAGTTAAGTGTTGATTTAGACATTTCTGTTTTTTTGAATTTTATCATTATGCATGAGAACTTATTTAGACTTGTTTATAGATATTGCAAAATGCAATACATAAATCTTCATGAACGTTTCATATCAAATTTTCTCCTTACAGTAATGCTTTTTTTTTCTGGAAAAAAAAAACTTGTGATAACAGTCTTGGAAAAAGACAGGGGTTGGTTTTACAGGAGATATCCCTATATACCTCAGATAAACTCCATAGAATTCTATGCAGTTGATAACTTATATTATCCAGGCTTCATGAACCTAGCGTCAAGGGTAGTGGGAGGTACCGAGTTTAAATATTTGATGCTATTACACAGTAGATTCTTACCTTTCTAAATGGCTTCATTTTTGCTTCCATGACAAATTCATAGTAACACAACTCGCACTTCTTAGTGTCTGAACTTTTAATCCATTTTTGAAGGCAGCTTTGATGAACATATCGAAGAGATCCAGAGCAATGACATGGTGAAATTAAAGGCTGATCAGGCTCTGATTCACAATGACAAATACGACAGATTTCTACATTGGAAGAAGCTACAGACGCACAAGAAATGCTTTGTTTTTGTGTTTGTGTCTTGGGCTGTTCAGCCACTTCTTCTCCAATTTCATCTTCTGATCCTAATGATTTGTCTGTTTCCTATAGATCAAAATATAGAATTTCATTAATGATAATTCAAATATGTACAAAATAAGATTTTATCTTATGCTATTTACAAGAAATCTTGATTATTTTATTATTATTTTTATAACTCTGAAGTTTAATTTGTGTAATAAAATACCATTAAACAAACTCTAAACTTAGCCAAAATAGGTAGTTAGTGATCAAATCAAAATTCCCTGCTAAAACGTATGTATTCCACTGACTTGGTCAGTATGAATAGCACATTGTGGGGACTATGGATGGTTGTCATAGTAGCCACACTGTCTCCAGAGGCTATTGTCTGCATAAAGCCCAAATAAAATCATCCAATGTATAACAGTAAGGCCTGGTTTCCATATAATCACAAATGATTGACAGACACAAATGAAAACCAAAGTTGGGGGAAACCAAAGTTTTTCATCCTACAACCGTTTTTGGAAGATTACGATCACGATCATATATGGATCAAAAATGGTTGTAGGATTGAAAAACGTTGGTTTCCCTATAATTGAATTTTTTTTTCAATTGTTTGCAACCGTTCTCGATTGTATGGAAATCAGGCTTTATCCACTCCATAGAATTTTTGAAGAATTTATCTAATGAATATTCTGGTTTTATCCACTGGACAGCACTATCCACGCTTCCTACAACTGGTCTCCAGGGTCCTATGGGGCGTTATCAACCATGACAGGGCTGCTTAAAATGTGACCATTACACATAAACATTTCTGCAAATAAACATCTTGATCAATCTAAGAAACAGCACTTGCAGAAAAATTCCTAGTATTTACAAAAATAAACTTCAAATAAAAAAAAATAGTTACAGTCTATGTTCTGTAAGCATTCACACAATGTACACTTGGTAAGAGACATAGTCCAACTTATCATTTTTAACTCATGGAAATTTGTGCGAGTTATACATATGGTTTGAGGGTGAATTTCATCTGCTGCACATATACTGTAAACTTCCAGTCAGTAAACTTCCAGTAAACTCACTGGACTGAAGTCAACATGCCAAGGTCTTTTTTTTTGTAAAACCAAAACACAACAGCTATGAACTGTTATTATTCATTGAGAAAAGAAATGTATGCAATAAAATTTGACATCTTTCAATAAAGAAAAAATAAACTCATGGATATGTTTCATCTTAATGCAAACATAGACGTTTGCAAATCAGAGGAAAGTATTTTTTTTTCGAGTGATTTTCCGAGGTTTTTGATTGGAAACTGGAATGCATCCTTAAAATAATGAGATTTTCTATACTCAAAGTATAGAAAGTGTGTCATGTCTAGGGGGAACAGCTTAATATCCTGATACTATAATTGTTATTATGTGTTAACACTTCCCCATGATGCTTTATTAAGGATATATTTCCTGTTATTGACGATGTAGAATATACTGTAAATAGCATAGGGGTGGTCTATTACATATAAATAGCAAACAGCTGTGATGGTCTTTGAGTTTGCTCTGTGGTGACTAAAATGACAAGAGCCTCATCAATATGGTATACTTTTTAATGTGTGATGTCTAGAGGAAAAGCCCTGCATTTTGTGATAGATTTAGATTTATACCATCATTTAGATGGATACTCTGCATTGCACCTTAACAGGGAAATCCCAGAGCTTAGAAAATCACACCATGTTACTGAATGAAATGTAAATTCTGATTCCTTTAGCATTAGGCTATTTCTGTCACACAACATTTGTCAAACTTTACACAGCCAAATTTATCCTATCACAACCCGCTGTTTAAAAACCTATGTTTTTATTTCGTCGTTTCTCAACTATCAATAAATTTCAGGGGCCGAATCCGCTGACCAGGTACGATTACTGCAACTCAACTTAACCCTTTCGCTCCTGGACATTGTTGGTAATTTTAGGCATTTTTTGAGGCGTACAAACTTTAAGCTCGCCCAGAGCAGTTTCTTTTTTACTTCGATCAGGATTCCTGTGTTTTTGTGTTACTGAAATCAAGCAGGTGAGATGATTTCCAGTGAAAATTCGTGTTTTTTTTGCACTCGTGAATTTTGGTGACTGTTGAAGAAATCATTGCTTCAAGACTGTTTTAGAGGCAAATTCGCAGACTGCCGCTGCTTTTTTTGCAAGTTTTGGTGATAGAAGAACACAACAAGCCTGAAATTTTTGACAGAATTCCGAGGTAGCGTTAGACTTATAAAAAAAAACTTCAAATGCAAGGACGCTATGTCGGCTGCTGAAAATCTGGTTGATTTCCCAGAATGCATTGCAGTGGTATTTTTGTCGAAACATGTGTAGTTGAAATAGGCATTTGTAGGGCTTTAGCGCTGTAAGTAGAATGAAATAAAACTTGAAAAACTTGCATACGCTTAGTAAAAGGACTGAATTTTCATAGGATATGAAACTTTTTGCTTGACGACAAGGTTTTTAAAAAAATCCAAAAAAATCGACCTGCAAAATGTGTGATTTTCAACATCTGAAAATAGCAAAAAAACGTGATTTTGTTGAACTGTATGTTTTTGCCCAAATTGCTAGTTTCTTCAACCTGAATGGTACTTAAAAGTTAACCACATTCTAGTGTTTGCTTTGAATGGTGATTTATGGCATGAATGACTCAATTCAGGAAGATATGATTTTTTAAAGCAAGGTAGTTGTCTACCGCCGGCTGTAGCCGGCACAGGAGCGAAAGGGTTAAAGTAATTTCCATTTCCGGAAAGGACTAAAACATTTCTATCACAATATAAAATAACAATAATGGTGTCAAAAATTGTCATTAGAACTGACTATTTTAAAACACAAAAGAAAAATTCAAGCTTCATTGATCATGTTTTGTCTTTTGATTTGTCTAAATTCCACTTAAGTTCTGGAACTGTTGTTTGCATTTTTTACAAAACTTTGCATCATAACCAATATAACAGACTATGACATATTTTTCTTTTGTAACCATGTGATAATTCAGTCAAAATGCCCTCGTCTCGAATTTCAGAAGTATAATTTTAAATCCTACTGAAAGACTACAATCATATCCTTTGGAAGCTTTCAACTCAACATAATTCTGCCAAATTTGGAGCTTCTAGAGCGAGTAGTTGCTGAACTATGGATGATCAAAGATTCCTATTATTAGTTTGGCCCTGCCGTGTTGGAAGATGACTTATCTTCCATGATGGGGGATGGAACTTCAGTGGTCTAAAAATGAAGGCAAATCTAGTATTTTAGATCATTTTTTGGATAGTGCACTTGAAGTCTCATAAAAAAATTGAAGCTATCTTGATATTTATCCTTTGATAGCATTGCGTGACACAATTTAAATCTAAAAATCTTGCAAGTGACATATTTCCACAAAGTCTTTTTTTAAATCATTAGATATAACATATAGCAGAGATGTTTCTATTGGATTAAAATTGAATTTGTCAAACTTTTGATGATGTCAATTGCAAACAAAGATTAGAAATTTAAAAAGATAACTCAATCAAAAAATTATTTATGTCTTTGATTTAATTAAAGAAAAAGTTTATGTCAATTGTAGTGGTACTGTCATCCTAATTTCCATCTATGAAATATTGATTAAGAAAATGCTTGTGGCAGAAATAAGCCGTAATATTTTGAGTTGACAACATGCCACTTATTCTAGTAAAATGTAGACAATCTTGTGAGCAGAACACTGTTGTAGTTGTGGAATTCCTGCATTGCATACAAACAATTACCATAATCTATCAAATCAAACAAAGAAAGTACAAAATAATTTTTACAAAAATAGTACATTAATTGAAATAGTACATAATAACTAATAACTCAAAAAAAGGCTAGATATAGATTTCGTGCACTTCAACCCGATGTGGAACAAAATCCACTTTTGTTTATCGAATAGTTCTTCGATCATCGAGGAAGTGTATAATGGGGTCAAGATCGGTTTACCTCTTCGGGCAAACGACATACAAAACGAACCATAAACGTACTTCGATTCACAAATTTCCGGTATGTTGTTGTTCGAATAAGAATACTAAGATTTTGTATCGACATTTTACTCGATGTATTACTTCGAAGAGCTTTAACGTGTGAAAGTGTTTACTCAAAACAAACAAAGTAAAACTGGCGCTTTCTACTTCAAAGCAACTACATGGGAATTATTGAAAAAAACTTAATAGTTTCTAAAGAAAGTTGTCGAGATATTTTCATGCGATATGTAACAGATGAAAATGAACACAAATTTGATTTCAGCAGTACTTCAAGTTGGTATAAATTATCTCGTATGTCGAAGAACTGCAAAATATGCTCATTTGCCTGTCACATTGGTCAAACTCACTTAAAATCACGGATTTTCGTTCATTATAATTTATCGTTTAACAAAAAATTTAGAAAACAAACATTTAGGATTTGCTATACTCACCTTTGAATCTTTGTTGTTGTTTTGTTGTGGTTGATTCGAGTTAACTACAATCTGCTGAACAGGCATCGTCGATCTTGGTGACGGCTGGCAATACACAACAGTCGACATAAAATCTCACAAACTTCACATGTGTGAGGCGAAAATCCCTCAAAACGTTGCTTAAACCATAGTAAATATATTCTCAGTGGTGAATGGGGGTCTCATGAAAATCAAGAGTTGTAAAAAGAGTCGTATTTTTCGCTTATCCTCTTCGCATTTCGAAACAAAAATTTTCGTCAAACATGGCCGCTCGAAAGTATCCTGATATCAAGAAGTGACGTCATATCGTCTTATCATCTGATTGGCTGTGGAGGTCAGTGGGATGACATCCAAAGACCGATTGGGATTATAAATCATATACAAGTCAATTTCAGAGAAATTTTCTGCGTTTCAAATAAAAAAATCGAAAACTTTTCAATACAATCATAAACTTTAAAAATACTCGTATGGGTTATTTGTATGGTTACATTAGAAGAATTTAGGAAGTTAAATCTGGTGATCTGATGGATTTATTCGATGTGAAAAATTCAAAATATCCAAAGTTAGTTTTTATCGAATTTTTAAGTAGACAAGGACAAGAGCACCAGTTGACATAGTCGAATGAGTATGAAATATTTACCAGATGAAGTCAACTATGTCTATTTATTTCATTGGCATAGATTCTGATACTGGCAAAAAATCGGATTTGACATGTCAATTTTGATATACATACATGCTATATATTTATTATTGGCAAATAAGCCTGATGCATGATGACGTTTAACCCCCGTCACTAGACCGGAATCCTTCTACACATTGCCTTTTCCATTATTCTCGATGGAATACAAAATTTGAATATGAAAGGATTTTAAAAAACTATTGTGGTATAGAGACGAGGGTAAAACGTCATCTCGCTTCAGGGCTATGGCTGGCGTCTGGTTGTGACGAATGAAAACTGAACACAAGCAAAGGGATTGTGGGTAAAATTTCAACATAAGTACCGTATGTGGCGTTCCCCGTGACACACAATTTTGTTTAGCAAGAAACACAGCATTTCTGGCAACACCTAAAACATACTAAAAGCCCGCGGGAAGGGGGGGGGGGGGGGGGGGGGACTTCGTGGGCAAACGACCGGGGATGCTCGTCGTGTCTTTTAGGGGTAAAAATCAGCGATTTGGTCTCTTTTAGAGTTTAAAATGTGAGATCTGCCAAATTCTTACTTTTTGGTATCTTTTAGGGGTTGCCACTGAAACTCAGTCATGATTTTGGTATCTTTTAGAGATGAAAAATTTGCAAAGCCACCGCCCTTTTTGAAAAACGTCCGGTATCTTTTAGGGGCATTTTTGAAAAATTCCGACGAGCATTCCCGATCGTTTATCCCCGGATTCCCCCCCCCCCCCCCCCCCCCCCCCCCACCCTCGGGATATTACTGCATATTAAATATTTCAACATCAGTGGTGACTCCTGGGATAGGTCAATAACACTGAACGCGTAAAATCAAACGTAAGCCATGCATTTTAACGCTAACTGCAAAAAAATTCCCTGTAACAGAAACACTATTAGTACACCATGGCCCCGGTCGAACGCTATGTGTTTGAAGATAAGGTCCCAAACGGATATATATTTTTCTCTATTTTTACCTTTCGTCTACACGTCGGTCATCGAGCGATAAGAGAGATTTTTGAAAACGCTCTTGAATGGGGAGCTTTTTTAAAAAATCTCGATTATCGTATTCGGTCGAAATCGGAGATTTTGAATATGTATGATGAGGCAATTTCTTATATTTCTGTCGGATATAGCAGCATTTAGAGTAATCGTGTGGATGGGTGAAAACGATTCGAAAACGCTGAGTGTGGATGCGACTTTTTCACATAATGACAACGGAGAAAACAAATCCATGGATACGTGTGAAAATTGAAAATTGTTTGATATAATCAATCAAGTGCTACGCAATTCAGGGGTCTGTACTACAATATTTTGCTTTAGTGTTAGGAAGCACCGTGTCTCCATAAGGCTGCATCATCAGATTTCTTGCATGTAGTCTTCGGAGTACCACAAGGTTCCTGCTTAGGTCCAATGCTGTTGTTTATTTATGTGAATGAACTTCCTTTTATCAATCCATCATGCTCCACTTATCTCTACTTCGACGACACTACGCTGCACCATCGTTATCTGTGTACGAATTTAATTCCATTCTACTGCAACAAAGTCATGGTCAAAATCTAACCAAATGGTCATTCAACCCAAAGAAGAACAAAGCCATCATTCTGAGTTCATCACACAAATTACTCAGGATCGTCTGAGTCACTTAATGTAAAAATTCAAACAATCTATCTGAGAAAAACTACTAGGAATTTACATTGATTTAATTGTTATTTTGGAGTGACTTGCACCTTGAATTACTCAGGAAAGCTATACCACTTCTTTCACTAAAACACTCATTAATCATCTACTCAACTGCCAAGCCATCCATTGAATATCATTGTTCTGTGTGGGGAACCTGCAGCTCCAATGAATTATTACAAAAGATACTCTTGGCTCAGAAGAGAGAGAACTATAGCAGATATCATAGTAGGTCCTTAAATCTTTTCCAGAAGCTTAACTTTACCTCTATTTCAGACCGAATACGCTTACGAATGCTGAACTCCTGAACCTCATCTACAGTGAAGCAATGCATGGGCAGGTAACTAGTGGAATTGCAGACCTTAGAGTGACGACAAACTGAAAACTTGAAACTACTACCTAAGGGAAAAACTACTCTAGCCGTTTGGAACGCCTTCTCCGATGCAATGCATAATATCAGAAGACATATTAAATTGTTCATATCACAATATATTTCTCCCTTGATAAAAAAAAACTCCATCATGCCATTGACCTTGAAGTCAGTAGACTGTACTAGCAAAACTACTCAACAGCTAAGATAGTAGATTCATTTATATTAGCTATGGGCCACATTGAAAAAAAGGCCTACTGTATGGTTTATATGTGTTTATTGACCAGATAAAGTCAATTCAAATCAAATCAAATATGGCCTTAGTCTGTCACGACTGAATATTGTCCACCCACTGGAAAATGTTTCATTGTTCAGTCCAATTAACAGAACTGAAAAAGGTGGCCAAAGGGTGAAAAGTTCAGTAGATGGACAATGTTCTGTCACTCAGCATTTTCACTGATTTGCCGTTTAGCAGAGGCCTATCCTAAACACTTATCCTCACTAAGATTTTCAAAGAGGATTCTTGGTAATATGCATCATTGTGTTACCATCGTATTCGTACTGTATTGTTTGTCAGGCAATCTCGTACCAAGAGCCCGCCTTTTTTTCGTGCCGCAGGCCACAAGAAAACGGGGGATCTGGGTACGAGATTGTTTGTCAGGGTCGGTGTAAAAAATGTAATGTAATGTAGGTGCTTATATAGCGCATTTCAAAGACTCAATGCGCTTTACAATATTTTCTCTTATTTATAGTATGTACTAAATCCGGTTTTACAAGCATGCGTTTTGATAAGTAATTAGTATGTATTAGTGTAGGACTAAGATGGTCGTTACCTGCGTCCTCAGTCATTCTTTTACGTCCCCCCGTTAATGGTTAATGTGTATTGTGGCGAGACGGGACCTCCAGTTTATCGTCCTTATCCGAGAAGACGCGAACCCTTACAATTATAAATCGAAGAACATTCTCCTCAATTATTTAAAGACCCTGAGTGATGGTCCGGCTGAGGGTAAACAGCCAACGCTCTCCCAACTGAGCTAACCTGTTAATCGGTTAATCTGTGGTTATTTGTGAAGAGGTATGAGAGAACTGACGTATACAATAAACTGTCGTCATGTAAAAATCATAATCATCCATGATGAATTATCTGTTGTAGCATGAAAGTGAGAGTCGACATTCATTACTTTAATTGTAAGAAGAAGATTCTTTGAAATATAGTTAGCTAGTTTCCCTGGAAACCGTACAGGAATAAATACAGTTTTAATGAATTGATAGATCGGTTTAATCAGTCATCGTCACACCATTTAGCAGCCTTTTCTTGCTCCTTTATGAGAAACTCAAATAGCCCGTAAGCTGTGAAACGTCCAAAACATAGAACCATGAGCTCGGCGTGATAATGCGACAAATTTTAATTTGCGTGATATTAAAAAAAGTGCGTCATTGCCTAATCTAAAACCGTGAGGCCTGAAGCGAGTTTCTTCTATACATTTGTGCATGAATCAACACAAGATTAAAACATTTGGCCTTGCATTGATTAAGGAAATTGTAATTTCAAATCTTAAACTTTTTGACTAAATGTTCAGTTTTTGAACGCTTGCATCTCTTTAAGATGATACTAAATCAAAACCAAACTTTGTGATTGTATAAAATTGTTATATCTTTCAAACTTATTAACTCTTTTGATAATCAATCCACTATGAAGCGAACTTGCCTCACGTCTTGAAATTATCTAACACTAGCGAAATAACGTTACGGGCTCAGAGGAGCCTCCATTGCCATCCACACAATATGTCTGCAAGGGATGCTATGAGAAGAGAGAATTGGGGATTTTTAGCATACCCTTTATCCCTCGTTGCCAATTCCCCTCCTCATTAATTTGCATGAGGCTATAACCTAACAGACCATTCACGCGTAATTTCAAAAATTTAGAATAATTATTTTTTTGAGGAAGTTAGATTTTATCTTTTCTCGCTAAGAAATCAAGATACCAGACGTTTTTCAAAACAAATTTTCATCCCTAAAAGATACCAAAAGCATGAGTTTGAGTGCTATTAATAGATGAGCTGGTTGCTTAACCCCTAAAAGATACCAAAAAGTGAGAATCATCTTATATTTTAAAGACCAAATCGCTGATTTTTACCCCTAAAAGTTACGACGGGCATACCCGGTCGTTTATCCCCGGCGTTTCTCCCAGGTTTTTTTTCAATAAAAAATAGTCTGCGTGACAGAAGAGCAGTGAAACAAAACATAGTATTCCCCTGGGAGAAAAAAAGTTTTTAAATGATTTTATTGTTCCTGCCCACTGTCATGGCTGCCATCACATAACGATGTAAAGCCTATGTAGTGAGCAGGCAACACTTGATTTACACTTGATGAATGTGGCATTGTTGTAATTTAAAACATTTTACGTAAATAATGTTATATTTCGATAATTTAAATGAGGTGTTTTATATGTAAAATATCTCTTCGTCCAACATAATTCACAATATCTCACGGGGATGTTCTTATCGTGATATTTCTGCCAGAAGCAATTTTCATTCACTCGACACAAAACTCGTATCATAACAACAAGCACTTTCATGATAATGACAGTGAAATCCCACAAAACAACATTTAAAAAGTAATTATGGTTTATGCTAACGATGTTTTTATTCGATGGTTTATTTTTATACAATGTGTCGTAGGATCTATTGATCATTAGTATTAATAGCTCGTCGGACAAAAAACGTTTCTTTATCAAAAAGCGAAGAAAAGCTACTAAAACAAGGTTGGTTTACATTTTAAACTTCAGTTCCCTCTCAACTGAGATAAGCATTTGCACTGCGAAAACGTTTCTTTCAAACTCTAGGGACTGATTACATGGACTTTCACAGCTCGAACTGGATAAAGGAAGTCTTAAAATTGTGTTGGTGCATGGTGTCCCTTGGGGTTAAAAAGAACAAAAGAGCTCAGTTAATTCCAGGAGTTTGGGCCTATTGGTAGCCTTCTTTCTGGCGCTTCCTCAGAACTGCGGATGCGAAGAAGGCTACAGCGACATGTAGTTTTTGTAAAGCCAGTCATGGTTTTCGAACAGCTAGTACACTGATTCACGTTTGATTTTCGCCATGCGCTGCATCATGTTCAAGAAAGTAGCGTTGATCGTTCACAAACTGAGAATGTTTTTTTTTAATTGCGTACATTTTCAGTACAATACGTCGGGTGCTGTACGATTAACTACAATTCCACCACTTGATTTGGTAAAAAGGATTATACCCTGCATAATGGACAGGCTTAAGGTTCCGTTTATATACTTAATTTCCTTTAAAACGACGATGGTTGTCTAGCGAATTTTACTGATCAGAAAACAAATTATAAAAACGTTTTTTACGACCCGTGTGGTAAATAAATTATCAGAACTGAAAAAGTAGTCTCGCTATTTTTTCAACGCCATTTCAACGCTCACTTTAATTACTTATTAAATCAGTAAATATGTCCCTTCATAAAAATGATAAATCTTGTGACTCTTTGACGTTATGATTAAGTTTCCGTGACACTTGATTTATGACGAAATTTGGTATTTAAAGTTGGTGCGCTTATTGACAGTTGAAGAAAAAAGGTTGGGATGTGTATGTATATATTGATAAAAAAGATATTTCAATCAAGAATTTTGAAAAGTTAAAATTTTAATGCTTTAATAATATAATGAGACAAATTAGAATACATTAAATTTTTAAGTAAAAGAGCAATAGGTATTTATGTCGGATACTGGCTAATAAAAATGGTAAGCGCGTCTTGGGCAAAAAGCGCGCCAAAACTGATGACCGCACGCGCGCGTCGGGTTATACCGTATATCATGCACACCAAAATGTTCAATATAGCGCGATTGATATCATTCGTTTGACAGATTCACCCATTTGATTCTAAATCTTGTGTTTATTCATACTTGACGCAACTGACTAACTTCCCATTGGGTCCGTTAGTTCAGCTGGCAGAAGACTTCAATGTACTACTTATACAAGGATTGTTCAATTTTTAGAACATTAGTGTTAACAACAAAGACAAACCTTCCCACTGCAAGACGTTAGGTACACTGTGATTTGGTAATTAAACCATCAACATCTATCCAAAATGGTGGCGATAGGTCTTAGTAAAATCATGTTGGTGTTGTTAGTGGTTGGGTGTTTTGATGAAGTCGCTGCAAGGCCTCCTCCGTGGGCAATGTCGAATCACAAACCAGGTAAAGTATCTTTTAATATTTCTAATATCAGCTCAGTTTTATTGATCATAATTATCATATCCTTAAAATTCTTTTTTGCACTGGTTATTGTTTCAAATTTCAAATATAATTTTTATTAGAAATATTTTATTCAACTCATTCAATTTTGTAATTATTTGTGTTTGTCATTTAATGTTTCAAATTACTTTATATTTGATATCACATACAATTTATATTTTTTTATATTGCCTATAGACGCAAGCTCCGTTTTATTGATGTAAAGTATATAATTTATTCAAACTTTTATTTGCAATATGCATTACATGTAGTTCAAAATTATTATAATATTACCGACTATAATTGACTGTCTACATATTCAGTTTTATAGTAGTTTAGTAATTATTTCACGGGTCTATAGAACCGCTATAGTTACTATCTAACTGATAAAACACAACCTCTTAATTAGCACCAAACTTCCATATAGAGTCGGGTTTTTTTATAAAAAAACATTGACAACAACAAAGCGTAATAGCCGGGGGAAATAACTAGACTGTGATAAAGCATAATAAATGGAAAACACAAAAGAAATTAAACAGAAAATATATACAGTAAAGTATGATAAGGTGCAGTAAAGTTTTACAATTAAGTTTATTACGCTAAAATGTATTAGCAGACGGGTTTTTAATTGAAAAACCTTCTTTTGTAAGTAAGTTATGAAATTTAAAAAGTAGATCTTGTAGATTGAGTTGAAAATTTCTGAAATTTATATAGCGTTTGGAATTCGTCTAAATATAAGTCGATTTATGTGTTAACAGCGGACGAATTTTTCGATTATTTGTATAGATGGTGTCGGTATAAGTTGGAAAATTGCGTTACACTAATAAAAATGCCGAATGCGATAGTCTTTTTGTAGTGCTCAACTATTACAGTAAACAATATCTATGGGACCAATTTATAGTGGATCAACTTCGGTGCTAAATTAATGGGAAATAGTCTGCAGCTGATAAAGGAACGCCCGCGAATTTCCAATTAATCCTGAGCTGGCCCTCGACATTTTTAACTGCCGGAACTTAGTCTAGTGCGACTGATTCATTGCATTAATGTTTATTTTAATCTTGACACGATTCAGAATCTCAGAGCAGGAAACTGCAAAAAAAGGGAATAAAATAGACCTTTTTCATCAGTTGAATACATGCTTATAACTTAAACAAACAGTTATGTGGTTAGACTGCGAGGAAGTTAACACAACGCCGTTTTATCAACTGAATACGAACACCATTAACATTATTTGAAGTGTTTTGGGAACAAATCTTGACCGTCATCAAAAATGTCAGTTTCATTAACATAACATAAACCCTTAAACGCCCTCTTTAACTGGCATCAAATACCAGTTGTTTGATCATTAAGGTTTTTTGCAAAGATGATGTCTAGATATAAGTGCATTTTAATTTCCTGTGTTCCGATTCTAAGCAAGCATTGGATCTAACGTGTCGTTGACGTGTTTATAGCGACAGTTTGTTACATCTGTTTTTTATTCTCTGATTCACACTCCGCCAGTTGAAAACTCTTTGCCTGTTGATCGATTCAACTGATGGAATAGTTAAAGGTCTAGCAAAGGACGACAATTCATTGTACTTCTTCGATACAGAAACATAGACGTCATTAAACAAAAAACAATCTCTGTAGGGGTTCTGGACGGGCTTTTTTGGGTTGATGATAAAGTTGTTGCGTACCTAGCAAAGGACTAGAATTCATTGTACTTCTTCGATACAAAAACATAGACGTCATTTAACAAACAAACAAAAAAATCCCTGTAGGGGTTCTCGACGGGGTCTTTTAGGGTTGATGATAAAGTTGTTGCGTACCTTTAAATGTTCCGACTGTACAAGATCGAATACAATGGTTGCCGCAACGTTGTAATTGAATATTATTTATATAAACTGCTGCTTCCATGCGCAATAATGATTTTAAAATTGGGAGTTTTCCCATGGCTGATTATCAGCGTGATGGAGGCGTGCTGCTTAGGCGTGCTTTAGCTTTTCTGCACCTGAAGTTTCATAGACTCCCTCGCAGTCGTTTTTAGTTTTGGGCCCATTCCCCTGCGGTCCATTCCGCAAGAGAATGGGCCCGAAACTACAAAGTACTGCGAGGGAGTCTGGAAGTTTTACTCCGAAAAAGATAATCATGCACACACCGACGATTTTGCTCAAGGACGTTTGCATGAGAGCAAAACATGTGGTTTATAGACGTTTGTAATAATGAAAACTTTATTTTGTTTTTCCATTTACAATTGTAAATCTCACTTGTTAAAGGTAATTTACAATTTGCTACTTGAATCGCTTACAAATACACAATAAAAACACAACACTAATAAACATCATTATTTACAACAAAAACATTTAGAAGTTAAAATCTCATTAAGTCAGGGTTATCCCAGACTTTATTACGGCAGCAAAAAATGTAATAGGTTGATCGAATTGCAATACTCATCATTTTCGTTATTACATATTTTTGTTGTTTACTATCAAAATCTAAACTTTCTAGAAAATCAACAAATGTAGAACAATCATCAGAAAATACTCCAAGGGAGCTAATTGAAAGATTAATAAATTTAGCTTGTTGGTAATCACTACTTAAATCATTCATTAGATTTCTATATTTTTTCCTTTTTCGTTCAGCATTGTTTTTAAGGTTAGATTCAAATCCAACTGTAAGTTCCAGTACATAAAGTGTTTCAGGCGTTTTCAAAATCAAATCAGGACGATAACTTTCTCCAGTTATAATTGAGGGGCTATTATAATCATCAAGGTCGACATATAGTGCAATGTTGTCAAGAGGCTTTAGTGATGATGCGATGAGGTTTAGGACGGAATTGTGGCGCCATGTAAAGCGATCAAGGTAGTGTTGACATCCACTGACAACGTGGAGAAGAGATTCAGGAGAAAGACAAAATGAACAATCGGGGGAAGAAGAGATACCCCATTTTGCAAGGTTTTTTCTTGTTGGAAGAGTGTTATTTATGTAGCGAATGGTAAAGTTGTATATATTCTTGGGAAGGTTAGATTGCATAGATGACCATAAGCCATTTAATTTTGATAGGGAGTATTTGGTGACATTAATGAAGAAGAAACCTTGAGATATCAAGTCATTATCTAATTTATGTTCTTGTTCTGAATGGAAAGTCTTAATCACTTCTTTAGTTGTTTTAAAAATATCGTACTGGATGTTGGTGTGTTCATTTGTGGATTTCCAAAGATGTCGTATGTCAGCATTTTTTGAGGTTTTCAAGGCCTTGCGAAGTACTGTTTGACATTGAGTAAATTTTACGGAAGGTGGGCATATGTTTAAACCAAATTTAGAACAGGGAAGAAATACATTACTGAGAGTTCCAGATACGGGAATATCTAACCACTTGCGTATAAAGTGAGATACGATGTTGTCAATGTTCTGGATGACCCACGTTTTAGGGAGGTCACAAACAGTAAAGTGCCAGCTGATTTTGGAGAGAACATAACGACTGTAGAGAAGTAGTTTATTTTTAGGATGTAGTGGTTTATTGTCGATGTCTGTCATTAGGCTATTAACCAGATTACTTAGTTCAGTCTTGTGGTTTTCATTTGACATTTGGAAATCAAATAATAATAATAATAATAATAATAATAATAATAATAATAATAATAATAATAATAATAATAATAATAATAATAATGATTTATATATAGCGCTCCCCTTGACTCGAAGCGTTTTATAAAAATATACAGCAATTCTTGAAATGGTTGTCCAGTTGAAATACTGATTTAGCCAATACCAAGGTCATTTGCATATCTCATGAATTTTAGTTTTTAAGAAATAATGAGTCAAAATGTACAAAATAACTTCATCACATAATTATAATAAACTATGTAACTATATAATATGTGCAGTTTTGTATTTAAAACAGGAAAACTAACTGAAACTTGATATATGCAAGTGACATTGTTATTCGCTAATTCAGGATTTCAACTGGTCAACCTTTTCAAGAATAGCTGTACGTCTATTTATTGAAGTATGCGATCGTGACATATAGGACTTCATATAAATATACTGTTTGCTGATTAATGTGTTGATTTCTAGGAAAATACGACGGTGACATAATGATAGATGACAAGACATTAAGCAGATTTCAGAACAACAATAGTTCCAACCCAGAAACAAGAAATATCATTAAAAGTTCGGTGTATCATTGGCCAAACAAGATCGTTCCTTATGTCTTCGACTCCATTTTTAGTAAGTGGAACAGATGCTTTGATAATTTGACCCTTTCTGCCTTTTCTGCGAATTCAAAAACTCGAACGCAAATCATCAATCAAAACTCCGATCTTCAACGAGCTGCTTAATTTCGGAACTTCACCTAACTCATACCGACGTTTGTACGAACATAATCAAGATGAATCGTGATTGGTTGGTTTTCATTCGGGTGGTAATCGGAGCTTTGATTGATGTGAGCAAATGCCCTAAATCGAGGAAACAGTTGATGCGCCTGAGTTCACAGGAAACGGAGGCTGTTAATTTATTATTATTATCATTATTTGTTTATTTATTCAATTCTTCTACTTATTCATTGTTTATTATTTTCTTTATTCACCTATTTATTCGATGTTTATTACAGGCGATTATCCTTACGAAAAGAACGTCATTCTTGGCGCCATTGGAGAAGTGCACAAAGTTTCCTGCGTTCGTTTTGTTGACCGGAAGTCCGAGCAATACTATATTAGTTTTGTAATGGGTTCTGGGTAAGGCTAGTCTCCCTCGCATCCATTTTCGGTCTTTTCGAAAGGGACCGGAAACGGATGCGAGGGAGACAAGGTTAAGGCATCACGCTTCAACCATTTAACATCCTTTTCGAACGAGAAACCAGTGGAAATCTGCGTAGCCTGCGTTGCAGACGTCTATGGAGCTTTCGGCGAACCACATAAGACGTCTGCAACGGAGGCTAAATCTGCGCATGTTATCTTTGATTACAAACTTTTGAATTGGTTGTTTGCAACCAAATTCTTTAGGAATCATTGCACAAAAGAGTGGTTTCCAGGTTAGAGGAACATACAATATTCACTAATGAGAAATCTTTTGTTGAACTTCCCCCAAGATACCTGCCATGGATTGTAGCTCGTCTAGCATGCGCTGTTGGAGTGTGTGCAGTGGAAATGTCCTCGATTGCGATCTAGGCTTTGCATTCCCCTGACCGTTTCTGGCATGCGTTGCAAACCGATTTCTTTCGAAATTAACGGATGAAAATACACTCTGCAACTCAGGCTAGACCCTTCCCTGAGAAGCTATGTCTGCAAACATTGACATTGTCGACTGTTGTCCCTCTCTCTCTCTCTACCAATCCCAAAATATAGTATTCATGAGTCGTTTGATTATGATGCATTGATTTTTTCAAAGGTGTTCATCGTATGTTGGTTGTCTACAAATGGCTGCACAACCTGTTTCTATCGGACAAGGCTGCGCAAAGACTGGTACTGTTTTACACGAACTACTCCATGTTACAGGGTTTTTCCACACTTCTTCTCGACCCGATAGAGATTCCTATGTCATAGTTAAAACTGCAAATATCGCTTCAGGTAAGACCCAATACGCTTTACAATTCCTAGTTATATAACATCCCGAAGAATAGTGATGATATATCACATCTAGCCTATAGTCTGTGTTTATGTACCATCCCTGGACAAGCCGGACCACTTCCGATCGATTCTCGGATACTTCCCAGGTTACATTTTACCAATCAGAAGTCGAACTGTAGCGTAAACATTGCGCTGATTGGCTGAAATGTAGACAGAAGCTAAGCATGGATACATTATAAAGTGCACGCCACATAAGTGTGAAACAATTGTTAACTATTTAGTGCTTGAAAAGAACTACTGTAATTAGTTATGCCAACTCAAGAATTCACCGAGGCACAAACAAAGACAGGTTTTATTTCAATTCCTTTGTGGTATTGTGTTTATTTCTCGGTGAATTCTTAGTTAATATATAACTAAATCTTATCTTGTACTGAATAGTTAAGAATTGTTTCACTGTATGTGGCGTGTACTTTAGCTGGTAGTACGCCTATTAAGCGTTGCTCTGTAATATTTTCTTGTGTGTTTGTAGGATACGAACATAATTTCTGGAAATATTCTCCCGAGCAAGTCGATGATTTTCGTGCGCCATATGAACTTGGATCTTTGATGCAACCTCCGAGGAATTCTTGGTCACATAATGGTCAAAATACAATAGAATCCAAAAAAGGAAGTAGCGTTGTGCTTGGAAATCCAGATCGTATGACTGAAATAGATGTTGACCAACTTAACACGTTGTTTCAATGTGACCCTAACAACTATCCAGGTCAGAGACAGATTAGAGTTCTTTGTCAGTTTAAAGGCCGGCACACACTAGGCGACAAGTCGCAGCGACTTGTCGTCACGATATGTCGCCTCAGTGTGCATTGGTTCAATATTTGCCGCCAATACATCTGATTTTGTCGCTGCGACAATTTCCGCCAAAAATACCTAGTACACACGGGGGGAAATTGTCGCTACGACCTATCGCGGGAACAAGTCGCTGCGACTTGTCGCCTAGTGTGTGCCGGCCTTAAAACTAGAGTCGTTACACCCGTGGAACACTAGCACTGAATTATTTCATTATGTGATATCGCGTAGTGACAAGTACTACTTTTGCGTGTGTGTCGCGCGTGTGTTGTAAAATCTTTCATTTGTACAATATACTATCATGTGTTTGTCTGTACTTCAAACTCCCTCACCGTTCCAGTGAAACGATTTTAGTATAGATTTATTTGCTGGATAGGGATTTATCCGCTGAATAGCGCTATTCATGCTCCGTGCAACCTCCCGCGATTAATATAGAGTAAAGCGTAAACGGGAAGGATTTCCCAGGATGATGTGATGGGAGCGAGAAGAACAGGAGCCTCTAAAGGAACGAGGATAATAAAAGCTCAACAGAAGAGAATGCGTCGAGGAGACAGGTTTGCTTTGAAAAAAACAAACAAACAAACAAACAAAAATAAACAAACAACAACTTCTTACAATGTCAATACATTAGAACTAATAGAGTGCACGTCAGATAAGTGTGATACAATAGGCGATTTACATGATGACGTAATATACTACCAATACCAAAATGCTTTGTCCACTTTCTTTTGTATCGAAAATTGTTTTACTAATCTCCACAGGGATTAAAAATTTGAATATGAAAGAAAATTTGCGAATGCTGGTCTTGGTAGTAAAATGACACCATAATGAAAAGCGCCTATTCATAACAATTAAGTGCCAGATAAGATTTAGTTAGAGTGCACGGACTAAAAGTGTGCAACAGTTGTCACTATTAAGTAGTACATAGCACTAATTAAACAAAAGAAAACAATAGAATTAGCATAAAATAGCACTATTTAGTGGTATTCATGTTTCACGCTTTAAGTGCGTGCACTCTACGCACCAAGAATTCATCTAGTCATAAACATGATTAACGTCCGGACTAACGTGCGGCTGTGTGCTGTAGTTTGTTACCAGTCCCTTGGAATGCAGGACAAACGTATTTCCGATGCCCAGTTATCCGCATCATCAAATAGTGCATATTATTATCCCAATCAAGCTCGATTGCACCTATCTACTAATGCTCAAGGAAATGGAGCATGGTGTGCTGGTACATCACAACAAGGACAGTATTTACAGGTTAGAGACTAGAATATTACGATACAAATAACAGACATCAAACATTCTTTATAATAATAATAATTTATTAACTTGTAAAGCGCATGCTCAATAAAAATTATCACTTGCGCTATAAATTAAAATCAATTAAATATTTCACTAGTATAATATAATGCATAAAATAATAATGAAAAAGAAAGTGTCACTGTTCATAAGATAATCATGTCAATTTAAATTTAAAATAGATAATTAATGCATATATACAGTAATAAGAAATTATTTATGGTATAAAATATATATAATAAAACAGCCTATTCAAGAATAATATTATGAATTGTAATGTAACTTAAAATAATATGTTTTTAAGTGTCGCTTAAATTCATGAACTGAGTTAAGTTCTCTGATTGCTTTTGGAAGAGTGTTCCACAACTTAGGCGCTGCCATGATAAAAGATCTATCACCAATGGTAGCCTTTGATTTTATCGGTGGTACTGATAGTAATAATGATGTGGTGGAACGTAAGTTATATCTCTGGGATTCTTTAACTTTAGATACAGACCAGGACGTGCCCTTAGATCCTCAGGCCTTAACTTATTAACTGTTCCCTCTACCAATACTGCTTTCTACGGTGACACTGCGTTCTCAGTCGCAGCCCCAAAATTATGGAACAGCTTGCCAGAAGAACTAAAAAACTCTGAAACACTAGAAATTTTCAAAAAATCGCTAAAAACACATCTCTTTGTAAATACGTATTGTTAATTTTTCAACTTTCACTATTTTATCTATTTTATCAATTATCAATTTTCTAATAACTAATTTAAGGTTGGTGATGACTAATTAAAAAGTGATTTTTTTCTCGAAATTCCTTTCTATCTGTAAAGACCTAGTTCAGGACTTGACAGATTGAAAGAAAAAAATAGAGGTCAGCGTGCATCTTAGTGAGCTATACGTCATCAAATATTACAAATTAGGCAATTTGAAACTGGAAGGGAAAAAATTCATAAATTGTCATATAATTTTAATTTCTAAAGGAAATATCTCTTAAACCATAACACACATAATATTCTTGCAGATAAATGTCTTTAAAGGTAACAAAATTAAAAAAATATTTTTTCGAGAGCAGTTGAACGCATGAATATTAACATTTTCAAATTAGCTACCCTAAAAGAAATCACCAATATTTCTATGATCTTTCAATTTTAAATTTTCAAAAAACTCACCGTATGAAAGATTTATGATCACTTTATCACACAAATAAATGAAAAATAGGGGAACCCGTGCAATTTAATAAGATAATCGTTGTAAAAGCACGAAATTTTACCAAAATTTGTAAAAATCGCACAAAAGTCCCTGCCCCTCCCTAGACAGTAGACGAATTAGCAATGCATTTTGGGAGATTTTCAAAATGGCGCCCGGGGAAAGATTGTCGGAAGTTTGATCACATAACAGTCACTTTTGAAGCTGTTTTTTAAACAAAAGTGCATTTTTAGGTCAGTTTTGCAAAGACTAAATGTTTTTTTTTTTTAGTAAAAGGTTTATGGGAGATGATTGATTGCTAAATTAGCTTGTTTCTGGACGTTTTTTAACACAAAACGATCGGCCTTTGAAAGTGTTTGTTTTTCAAACTTCGTCAGCAGTATGCGCAGTACTCGATGCGCAATGACAATAATAGGCACCATCCTTAAAACACATCTCTTTGTAAATACGTATTGTTAATTTTTCAACTTTCACTATTTTATCTATTTTATCAATTTTCTAATAACTAATTATCTATATATAAATAATATTATTAGGAATTTATTGTAAAGCGCTTCGAGAATTTTAGGAAGCGCTATAGAAGACCACATTTATTATTATTATTATTATTATTATTAATTAGGTCTCTTATGTACTCGGGGCCTTCCCCATGAATAGCTTTAAATGTGATAATGAGTATTTTGGAATAAAACGTAATGAATTCTTTGTAATTTAGACACCGTATGTTGGAGAGACTGACGTTTCGGCAGTTGGTCCTTCGTTGCCTTAAGTAACGTTCCGAGTAAGCTAGTGTAGCAAACGGCAATGGAATGCATATAGGTGTTTTAAAATTGTGTATTGTTTAAATGCTTGATCTGATTGGCTAAAACAAGAAAATTGGCCTTTTTTCAAACTTTTGGGATATTTTCCCTATATTTTATTCAAAATCTCATTTCAGTTTTATCAAAGCGGTCTTAAGACTGGGAATCACTTAATGTCACCCATGACTGGAAGAATAGTTTTTTTGCAAAATTCTCATTATTCGCCTGAATAAAGGTCTTAGTATAACATTTATATTGGGAAAGTTTTAGATCGATTTGAATTTTAGTTTTCGAGTTATGGGCAAAAATGTGAAATTTGACCTCATCAACAGTTTTTCACGCGTGTTCGAGTGTTCTTTGAATGAAGCAAAAAATCACTTAAATTTCGCAAAGTTAAGCAAAATAAATATATCACACCTAAAGAAAACATAATGGAGAGTATCTGAAGCCATTTTATTTTCAAAAAAAGCATATGTAAAATATTTTGCAGATTTTTCAATATTTTGTAATTTTTCACTAGTGTTTTTGTATGCCATGTTTAAGCGGCTATATCTCCACTGGTACATCGATTAGCACAGAAATATCAATGCAGCATTGAAAGCACACTCCATAGATGACTTTTATCCCAAAACATTTTGGGGCAATTTAAAAGTGAGCTCGAACGAGCGTTGTCAACATACCTGATTTTCGTGCATGTTTGACCTTGTGAGCCGTAACGGTCGCCGTGATGTCAACACAAACTACTAGTCATGTCGAGGTCTATTTCGACGAAAACCAAAAATCAACATCCCAAACTACAGTAGAATTAGTTCTTTGGCATCAGATAATCCAGAAGAACGACCATAAGGGGAAACATCGATCAAAGTGTAACTACAAACCTCCATTGCTGTTGTGTTTCGTAATCGAGTAAAATTTAGCATCAACAATTCGACGCTGAAAATTGGCAAAATAATAGCTTATATAGAGTTGATGCAATAAAACGCTAGTTGTAGAGTTGAAGCTTTGTACGGATGGAATTCCTTGCCTTATTTTGATTGGTTTCAAAACAAAATTGTACTCTCGTGAGAACAGACTCAACTGATCAAGTTATCGATTAGCCGTTTTGTGACAATATACACAGGAAACCCAATAATCAAGGTATTTCTAGAAGATAAAAAGTTTGTTTTATTTTATCTCAAAAATAACATTTATCAAATATAAGGAAAAACTTGACATGACTTTTTTTTCGAGATAACTATGTCAAAAGTATGTTGTGCATTAAAATGTGACAGAGCTACCTGCTGTTCAAAAAGTGGCATAATAAATAGCTTCCCCCTGCGCCGGTCGCAAACTGCTTTCGCCTGTTCATGGAAAATTCACAGAATAACAAATAAATGAGGTACAAATATGAATGGACTAGGGTTGAAAAATAATAAGGAGTTGTTTCCAATACGCGGTCCCGGACCAACGGACTAAAACAAAAGCAAAAACAAAAGCAAAAACAAATAAATAAAAAAATAAATAAATAAATAAATAAATAAATAAATAAATAAATAAATAAATAAATAAATAAATAGATAATAAATAAATAAATAAAAAATAAAAAAAATAAAAAATAAAAAAATGAATGAATGAATGAATGAATAAATAAATAAATGAATAAATCAATAAATGAACGAAGGAACGAAGGAACGAATGAATGAATGAACGAATGAACGAACGAACGAAGGAATGAATGAATGAACGAAGGAATGAATGAATGAATGAACGAATGAATGAACGAACGAACGAATGAATGAAGGAATGAATGAATGAGTGAATAAATGAATGAATAAAATAACATGAAATTCTCTTAAAATGAAAGGAAATCATTATGCAGTGAACAGAACAAGAATAATGGAATAAAACGAACTATATAAAACTAAAAGGAAAATCGAAAATCGAACAAAAAAGAACTCTACTAAAACGAAATGAAATAAATTGAAACATAAGAAAACAGAATATAATAAAACGAAATTATGGAATCAACGAAACAAAGCGAAAAAGAAATGAAATGAAAATTGACTATAATAATCGCATTCATAAAATTGCGTAGAATGTCCCACTACGCACTTTGCAAACGTGTAAAGAAAAATCGATATCGGCAGTCCATAGTCCAATCCATGTTTTGCACACTATAGCACAATATAATAGTGTATCTTATCAACTAGTGAGTAAACATGGACAGCACACCGTGTTACATAGGTTCTTGAGCAACATACGGATATTTTTTGTATTAAACTACCTCAAATTATGGAGTTTCGGTACTGACTAATTCTCCTTATATTCTGTCTATTTGTGAAACTTCAGCTGCGGTGTTTCTTTAGAACCAATTCTCAACTTATGTTTATTGCCCGGGGGGAGGGGGGGGGGGACTCCGGGGATAAGCGATCGGGGATGCTCGTCGGAATTTTTCAAAAATAGCCCTAAAAGATAACTGACGTTTTTCAAAAGGGCGTAGCTTTGCAAATTTGTCATCTCTAAAAGATACTAAAATCCGGAATTTTAGTGCTTTTCAATCCCTAAAAGATACCAAAAAGTGAGAATTTGGCAAATTTTTGTATTTTAAACCCTAAAAGATACCAAATCGCTGATTTTTACCCTTAAAAGATACGACGAGCATCCCCGATCGTTTACCATCGGAGTCCCCCCCCCCGGGGTTTATTGTTGCTCTTTAATCTATGTAACATGCTGTGCGGTCCATGTTTACTTAATATTATAAAGATATGAGGTACCCTACTGTGCAATAGTTCAGAACATGGTGTATAACTTACTATGGACTGCCCATCATTTGTATTCTGCGAAACTTTAATATATGGTGAAATAAAAATTTTCATTTTAGTTTTATATAGGACGTTTTATTCCAATACTCTTGTATTTTTGTACTCCTTTCATTTTAAGAGAATTTCATGTTATTTCATTCATTCATTCATTCATTCATTCATTCATTCATTCATTCATTCATTCATTCATTCATTCATCCATTCATCCATTCATCCATCCATCCATCCATCCATCCATCCATTCATCCATTCATTCATTCATTCATTCATTCATTCATTCATTCATTCATTCATTCATTCATTCATTCATTCATTCATTCATTCATTCATTGATTTGTTTTTGCTTTTGTTTTAGTCCGTTGGTCCGGGACCGCGTATTGGAAACAACTCCTTATTATTTTTCAACCCTAGTCCATTCATATTTGTACCTCATTTATTTGTTATTCTGTGAATTTACTCTCTAGTTTCACTTTCCATGAACAGGCGAAAGAAGTTTGCGACCGGCGCAGGGGGAAGCTATTTATTATGCCACTTTTTGAACAGCAGGTAGCTCTGTCACATTTTAATGCACAACATACTTTTGACATAGTTATCTCGAAAAAAAAGTCATGTCAAGTTTTTCCTTATATTTGATAAATGTTATTTTTGAGATAAAATAAAACAAACTTTTTATCTTCTAGAAATACCTTGATTATTGGGTTTCCTGTGTATATTGTCACAAAACGGCTAATCGATAACTTGATCAGTTGAGTCTGTTCTCACGAGAGTACAATTTTGTTTTGAAACCAATCAAAATAAGGCAAGGAATTCCATCCGTACAAAGCTTCAACTCTACAACTAGCGTTTTATTGCATCAACTCTATATAAGCTATTATTTTGCCAATTTTCAGCGTCGAATTGTTGATGCTAAATTTTACTCGATTACGAAACACAACAGCAATGGAGGTTTGTAGTTACACTTTGATCGATGTTTCCCCTTATGGTCGTTCTTCTGGATTATCTGATGCCAAAGAACTAATTCTACTGTAGTTTGGGATGTTGATTTTTGGTTTTCGTCGAAATAGACCTCGACATGACTAGTAGTTTGTGTTGACATCACGGCGACCGTTACGGCTCACAAGGTCAAACATGCACGAAAATCAGGTATGTTGACAACGCTCGTTCGAGCTCACTTTTAAATTGCCCCAAAATGTTTTGGGATAAAAGTCATCTATGGAGTGTGCTTTCAATGCTGCATTGATATTTCTGTGCTAATCGATGTACCAGTGGAGATATAGCCGCTTAAACATGGCATACAAAAACACTAGTGAAAAATTACAAAATATTGAAAAATCTGCAAAATATTTTACATATGCTTTTTTTGAAAATAAAATGGCTTCAGATACTCTCCATTATGTTTTCTTTAGGTGTGATATATTTATTTTGCTTAACTTTGCGAAATTTAAGTGATTTTTTGCTTCATTCAAAGAACACTCGAACACGCGTGAAAAACTGTTGATGAGGTCAAATTTCACATTTTTGCCCATAACTCGAAAACTAAAATTCAAATCGATCTAAAACTTTCCCAATATAAATGTTATACTAAGACCTTTATTCAGGCAAATAATGAGAATTTTGCAAAAAAATTATTCTTCCAGTCATGGGTGACATTAAGTGATTCTCAGTCTTAATTTTTTCTATGAGAAAATTTTACCGTGGGGCTCACTATGAAAAGCATGCGTCTCCTAGCCATTGTTTTGAGCAATTATGATTGGACAAAACCATTAAACACAAAAGAAACACTGTCTTGTACACAGCATTTTGTAGATTTTACTTAAGAAATGTGTAACCCTTAGCTTGATACATCAACATCGTGAAAATTAAATAATTTCTACGTGGGGAAGTTTTTTTTGCCGCAGAACAATAGAAACCTCACTACTTCTTACGCGCATTGTTACTTAATATACTTGCTATACGTCCGAAACGTCAGTAGACCTTTACGGCATCTAAATTGCAAATATATTTTACAACTGTGTCTGAGGAAACAACGACGCAGCCCACACTACTAGTTTTTATCCCAAAATTCGCCCGTGTACGTGCTCGTGATTACCAGATTACGTCCAGTAGCCGACGTTAAAAACCATTTTCATACTGAAAGGCGTGGCTATTTAAAATGAAGAAATATTGTTATTCCACTTGGTTTTAGATAGACTTTGGTTCATACAAAAACATCAAAGGGATTGCTACACAGGGTACAGTCAAGGTGTTTGGTACCGATTCTTGGGTGACCAACTATAACTTCGATTTTAGCTTCGACGGTTCATTATGGCACCACTACGTTGTTTGGCACCCCAGTGGATTTGTAAGATACTTACAATACAGATATATATGGTTCAGTTAAAAGGAGAAGTCTCACCCAGGATGCATTCGAGCAAGTGTTATTATAGGGATACTTCATCTTACGTAATCCTTTGTTATTCATGTGCCAACCAGACAGTGATTGGCCGTTATTGAGAGCTTATTGTTGTTCTGGTTGGCACATTAGCATAACAATTTGTTTGTTAGTAAAACATAAAGTATCGCTATATAAACAACAACTAAGTATTTGACAATTGAAAAAAAAAAAGTGATGTTCGAGAATTCGACAGTTTTCCCTTTAATATCGCATTTTGACGTCGGATATTAGTTTGATGCGAAGAGCAAAATGCGTCCTGGACGAGACGGCAAAATAACCCGAGGTGGAGCATAAAGCTCTGGTTAAACAAAGCAATTCAACAATGTTGCAGCAACGTCGCTAGCGCGCATTTTCACGATGTTGCCTATACTTAATATTACCACCAGTGAAAACATTGTTGCCGCAACGTTTCTAAAACAAGTCAGAAACATGTTGCGCGCAATAAGGTTGACTTGCAACTTCGTCCCCAGGGCCACTCTGTTCGCTCTTTTTTCAAAATGGCGGTCGCTCACACATTGACCCTGGCAACCTCGTCCCCAGGGACACTCTGTTCGCTCTTTTTTTCAAAATGGAGGTCGCTCACACATTGACCCTGGCACCGGCTGGTTTGACACGTGATCAAAATCTCCAAGATTTTTGGAGATTTTGATCACGTGACCAATAAAATCAATATGGCCGACAGTCACGTGTCAAACCAGCCGGTACCAGGGTCAATGTGTGAGCGACTGCCATTTTGAAAAAAAGAGCGAACAGAGTGGCCCTGGGGACGAGGTTGTGACCCTGGCACCGGCTGGTTTGACACGTGATCAAAATCTCCAAGATTTTTGGAGATTTTTATCACGTGACCAATAAAATCAATATGGCCGACAGTCACGTGTCAAACCAGCCGGTGCCAGGGTCAATGTGTGAGCGACCGCCATTTTGAAAAAAAGAGCGAACAGAGTGGCCCTGGGGACGAGGTTGGTTGACTTGTTTAACCATGGCTTTAGACTGGATGTCGAAGGTTGCAGGTCACGATTTTTTACCTGGAGATATCGGGGTTAACTCATCTCTACCTTATCAATATATAGCTATTTCAAATAACGTTGTCATCACCAAAAGGCAACAGTAGTTCATTCCAAGACTGCTAGAACGATGAGTATAAATATTACTGTCGTAATTATTGCACCAGTAGACAAGAAATTTACGCCGTTTAGTTATGACTTGATTTACTTTCTCTTCGCTCCATAGATTAAAAGTTCAATATTTATAGGATGCCATTCTACATTCTGTCATGACATTTACCCATCATTCCTAGCAGTCTTGGAATGACATATTGGAATGACGCGACAGTATCAGACTACTAACAGTATGGAATTGTTTGTACAGAGCGCTAACTACGATGGTTCTTCAGTGGCATATAATGCTCTACCATACACGATATCTACTCGTTATCTACGTATTTTACCTTCTGCGTGGCATAGCGATATGTGTATGCGTGTCGAGGTCTATGGATGTGATTATTAGCAAGGTCAGAATAACAAGGCAACCCCGCTTTACGGTCACGACTAAATGCGGCCACCCCTTTATTGCGACCAATTATTAGGTCCTGACGAAACGTACATTCATACGTTGTGCAAGTTACACGCTTAATGGGCCACCCCGTTTTTATGACCACTTTGAGATGTCCCTTTGGTGGCCGCATTAACGGGATTCCTCTGTGTTTATTTAGAAATTAAAAACAATCAATTTAACCCAAAGGATGATGGTCGTCGACTCCACACAAATGCACAAACAGTTGTTGTAAAAATCTGTTGGAATTCGTGAAGTGAATGAGTTTGGTTATCAAACACAGAATATTATGTATTGCATATTTACATGCATTACATTGGAATGTACGCCATTTGAGAATAAACTGTTCCTCTAGCTAGGAGCAAATGTCAAATTTCATTAGATTTACCGAATCTATCCTGAGGAGTAGCTTTAATATAATTCTAAATTCCTACAAAATGATTATCGATGGAAAGAGATTTAATTTGCCTTCTCGTAAGAAGCTACAGGCACCAACGTTGATCCTTATATTTTGTTCTGATTTTGCCTTTTTTTTAGGTAACTAAACCACGTGAAAGAAACCCACATATATATACTACTTAGATTTGGCTGGCTAAATGCACAATGTGCAACAGTAATTCATTGTCGACTCGTCACATATACCAAACAGAAGAACTAAGACGACCATCATTATTATTATTATTATTATTATTATCATTATCACCATAGAAAAGTAATGGAATAAGGAATGAAACAATACAATAGCCGACACGACTATTCTTATATTAAAGATACAACATCTGATAGTTGATAGCCTTTTGTTGTAATTTATACATTTATTCAGTCACATACTCAACCAAACATCCACCCATCCATCCATTAACTGACTCTCTGCCTCTTCTGTTCATATGCGCGTTCATTCATTCATCCATTCATCCATTCACGTATTCATTTATCCATCAATCACCAACGCACTAGCTCTATGTTAAGTAGTAATTTATGGATGCGTTCGGTGTGTAGTAATGAAAGAAATGTTAAGAGAAAAATATCATATGCCCTTGGCAGGATATGAATCCACGTTTTCGGTATTCCAGTCCGACGTGTTAACCACTACACCACAAGGACAACCACGCTGGAAACGCAGCTGAATTGTGAAGTGTACGGCAACCGTGAGCATCCTGCCAAGGGCATATGATATATTTCTCTTAACATTTCTTTAGCTCTATGTTAATACGTTCGATCGAACATTCAGTTATTCATTCATTTCTCTTTTTCATGACGATTACGAAGATCCCTAATCGAATGACACGACAAATTCAAAATGTTATGACAAATTTATTGTTTCATGTCATTGTGGAGACATGCTTTTCACAGTCAGGATGGTAACACAATACATTAGAGTTGCACTTCGATAAACACACCCACACACACACACACATTAGATATATCTAACTATATACTACATTGTAAAAATTCTTATACACCTCACTCCAAGCTGTAGTGAGATCGGATTTTACCAAACAAGGTATCACACATGGTCTTGGCGTCGCCTAGCAACATAGCGGTGTTTTCTTTGAAAAAGACAGGGTTGTCAACATCAGCGTAGCCTGCTCCCAGAGTTCTCTTCATGATAATAACCTACAATGTAGAATTGCACATTTTGAAACCCCTTTTCTAAATCGTGTGGTATATGCGCTTGAAAACATTTCAACTTTTGCCAAGTGCGTAAGACCTAAATAACGTCACGCAGTTAGTGTCACGTAAGACCTAAATAATGTCACGCAGTCGATGTCACGTAAGACCTCAATAACGCCACGCAGTTAACGTCACGTAAGAACTAATTAATGATACGTAATTTCTAAATACTGTTATGCAGCGAGTGTCACGCAGGACCTTACTAGTGTAACATAAGAACTCAATGGCATGCAGTGAGTGTCACGTAAGATCTAAATAACGTCACGCAATGAGTGCCACGTAAGATCTAAAGAACGTCACGTAATGAAAGTCACGTAATACAATGACCATACCTGTTTGGCCTTCCATACTTCGAGGACAGGCATACCAGCAATAGACGAGTTAGGATCGTCTTGAGCAGCAGAGTTGATAGTATCATTGGCACCAATAACGAGAGCTAGATCGGTCTCGGGGAAATCATCATTGATCTCGTCCATCTCAAGTACAATGTCGTATGGTACACCAGCTTCAGCTGTTGATGATTCAGGACAAGAAAAAATAGAGTTCACACCATTTAGTCTAGTCTACTATAGTGTGGTTAGTTTGGAGTTATGATGAAGGCCCAGTATAGTACAGTGCAGCGTGTAGTTTCCGATCATTTGCAATTAAAATCACAAAAACCTTCTAATGATATTTTGAGTTTAAATTTCCATCTCCACAACCACCATCAGCAACATTACCACCGTAATTATACTATATTATTTTATTACATCATTATTAAGTTGTCTCGCACAAGATCATTATTTATGGAGAGTATGTCCAAAAGCTGGGATACTAAAATCGTTTTGTGGTTGGCGCACAAAAAAACTTCGTAGTCTTAAAGATGAATCCTACGTAGAACAACTCACTTCAACATCGAAATGACCTCAATATTGTTACAATGACCGAGCACGACTCAATACTATCACTTCAACACTATTATAGTCATAACCAATTAAATATTGTGATCGTTTTCATCGATCATCAAGACACCATTACTTACCGAGTAAAACATTCAGCTGTCCAGGCATACGTCCAGCAACGGGATGAATACCAAATCGAACGTTAATGTTCCTTTCTTTTAGTGTTTTAACCATGTCAGCGATAGCATACTGTGCCTTAGCAACGGCAAGACCGTATCCAGGGACAATGATGACATTTTTGGCATTAGTAATCATTTCAATGGCAGAGTCAGCGGTGATTTCAGTGTGCGTTCCTTCGATCTTCATTTTCTCGCCAGTTCCTGTATAAAACAATCATGTAAACGAAATGAATAAATGAACGAACAAACGAGAACTAGCAACAAACAGGCGAGTTCCGATGCCGCGCGCGCACAATCTATTACAACTTGATGCGGGATTCCTGTGCGCACGACATATCAAATGACGTCATAAAAGGTTCTTAGCGATACAAATCATCTTGTTAATATTAAATATGGATGATTTATCGAGCTATGTTTGGGAAGACATCCCCGATGAAGGGAACATGTCTGATGATGATGATGAATGGGTATGGATACAGGGAGTACGCGAAGAAAGAGAAGGCATTGATGAACAACCAACTACTAGGTTCGTACGTGTAAAAAGGAGTGTTGTCGTTTTCCATTAACATATATCAATATCACCCAGTCGTCTACAACGGACCCATATAGAGGCTCCTGTAGGGGGTATCAAATCTCAGCTTAAGTTTTGTCCAAGTCGCAATTCCCCAGCTGAAAATCCTAACTACTAAGTAGTGCAGTCAAAATATTGTCCAAACAATGATCGTTTTCAATTGAAGGAGATATAGTGATAAATGATAAAACAGATAAAAGAACACGAAATATGTAATTTCAAACATAATTTGAGCTCTTGTAAAATCAAAACTGGACAATAAGAGACAATCCCAATCCTAATTTCCAAGACTTTTTTTCCAATCCCAATAGACAAATCCCAATCCCAAACGCTTTGAAGCAAACGTTTCCTATGCTAACAAATGACTTTTCATTCTTCAGTTTGGGAGATTCAGTATCTGACGAAAACGACGATGAAGACCAACCACAACCCAGCCAGTCAAAAGCTGTCACAGCTGAGCCATGTGGTCCTTCTCACTTCATAGATAGCGACAGACGAATAACTAGAAGTTTGGCTCGTCTTATTACTAACGCTGACCTGGGAATTCCCGCTAGAGCGCCATTAAAAAGATTAAAGAATACTAGAAGGGATAATACTAAAATCACTCGTAAGAATACTCGACAGAAAAATGCCGCCATTATGGAACAAGGCAGACGAAGTCGTAGGAAAAATGCAACATACAAACAAAATAACCGTTGAGATATCTTATACTTTTTCTTATTTCGTAAAACTTTGCTTTGTAAAATGATTTGCTAGAAAATTAAAAATGGGTCCTTGTGAACCAGTTGACATTGGATAGAAAAGAACTCTCTTTGGTAAGATTTTTTGTTAGGTCATAGAAGGTTTGTTGTTTTTTGTCAAGCATAAGATAAACAAGTAAATAAGCAAACAATCCATTAAACAAACTATCAAATAATCAATAAATAATTCGACAAGGAAACAGTTGAACAAGCAATCAACAAAAGGCAAACAAACAAAAAGAAAAAGAAAATCAAAATGAACACACAAAAATACGCATTAAATGAATCGCAACACTATACAAAACAGAGACAAAATCAAACAAAAAACAAACACAGAAAACAAAGAAAACCAAGTGCATTCTAAATACAGAATACTGTGGAACCCTGCTTCACGTCCCCCGTGACTATGGCCAATTGTTAAGGTGACAAAGTTGTTTTGAATGGCTTTTTTTTCAACCAATGAGCGTCATACTACGTTTATACGGACACTTTAGGCCCTCTCTTCGTCCCTTACCTGATGAAAGTGTGCCATAGCCACCAAACAAGACATTAGCCAATGATCTATTCATAGCTTTACACATGATGTAAGATAAAATACCACCAGAGAACCCAACTAAAGCACCGACAATAGTCAACAGATCGTTACTCAACATGAAACCCTCGGCACATAAAGCCCAACCACTGTAGCTGTTAAGAACAGTGATGACGACAGGCATATCAGCTCCGCCAATAGACGCGGTCATGTGCCATCCCATGAACATGGATAGAGTAGCTGTGGTACCTGTGGAAACAGAGAAAGATTATAAATGTACAAAATCGAGAAAGAAACAACAGTGACCAGGGCGATTCCAGGGTTGCTTCCAGGAGGGGGTGAATCATATTTAGGAGGGGTGTGCACTCCCCAGTACACATGAAATACTGAGGTCATTTTGATAAAATATTTGATAAAAAACAAGGACTTGAAATTCTTCTGGGAGGAAGTGCACACCCCTGCAATCCTTCCCTATATACGCCACTGACAATGACAATGTTGACAGTGGTGATGCTGATGGTGATAATGATATTAATACATATCTCACCTAACATGGACAGACAGACACTATTATCACCGCTGGTCATATACCATCCCATAGCAGCCACATTAGCTAGAGCCATACCGATATTCAGCTGATTTTTACCAGGTAAACTTAGTGCTCTAGAATCCAACAAAGCATGCAGTTTACCAAATGCGACTAAAGATCCAGTAAATGTAACACCACCAATGAAAGTACCCAAGAAGATAGCTGTCTTGTGGACATTACCGGCAGGGTCAAGTGCGAAGTGGTCAGCGTCAATCATGAACTTAGCAATAGCAGTTAATACTGCTGCAAGACCTACAAAGCTATGGAAGGCAGCCACAAGTTGTGGTAGATCACTGACAGCGATACGGCTGGAGACGGCAGCACCAATAGCACCACCAATGCCCATCATGGCACTCATTTGAGCTAGTGTGTCTAGACTGGGATTAAGACTACCGATAGTGGCAGCCATACCAGTACCAATTCCAATCATCCCTAACAAAACAGACAAATATATTAATGACAAATGATCATATTGGTAATCATTGATAATAATAGTAAATGTTTATTGATATAGTGCATTCATAAAATCTCTACAAGTGTAAGAAAATCATAGGTAAAACAATTTATACACTTTATAACAAATCTTTCTACATGTGCAATGAAAGATCAGCTGTGTTTTCAAATAATGTCTCAACCACTTAGACAATTGAGCTTTACAGAAAGATAATAACAGACTATGTGCAAATTGTGCCTCCAATGCATCCGTTCTCAGTACTTCATTCAAATTTGTACACTTGAACCGTTGGAGTGTACGAGTTTAAACAAAGTACAGGAACAGATGCCCAGGAGGCTAGATCTAAACCACTGACTATTAAGTTCTCAACCAATTAAATTTTATGGAAAAAATGTGCCATGTTGAAGGTCATTGGTTTAAGAAATGAACCTTCAATATTACACTCAGAAACATAAACATACATTTACTTGTGCATTGAATATGTATTAATTTTCTAGTGTATTCACTTAATTAATGTACACAGATTATGATCAGTAAGCAAGAGTTAGACAATGTGATATTGTTAGTATGAATAAACACTAGAATTCCCATCAAACACACACTGTATTGAACAGTACATGTTACCTAGAGAGTTTCCTTGGCGACTTGTTGTTTGTGCTGACAGACCAGAAAGAGCTCCGACACAACACAGGGATGATATAAGATAAGCCAACTGGTCGGCATCAGGGTACCCAGCATACTTTGCTGCTGCATAACCACCAATAGCAACACCTGCTGGCAGTGTATACATGTAGGTATACTCTGGGGGATCACCTGACAGTATCAAATATTATTGGTATTTATTAGTAAACGTTACAAAAATTAATATTGCAGCAACCAAAATCCAACATAAATAAATAAATAAATAAATAAATAAATAAATAAATAAATAAAAAAATAAAAATAAATAAAATGAATTGCTAAATCAATAAGCAAATAAATACATAAATATACAACAAAATCATGTTTCTTCCTATAATTTCCTTCATTAAAATACTCCAAAGACAACTACAAAAAAAGACACTTTGCTGTGCACAGTCAGAAGTCAGCCATACAAAATATCCAAACAAACCACTTGCACAACAAAGCTTATCCAAAGTTAATTTATTTTACCAACCTGGTCTTCTAAACATATCTAACATTCTCTTGGTAATGATAAAGCCACCAGTGATGTTAATGGAGGAGATTAAAGTAGCAGCAGCAGCTAGAGATGTTGCAGTGCCACTGGGCAAGTAACCACCACCCATCATTACCAGGCCTCCAGCGGCCGTGATACCAGAGATAGCATTAGTAACAGACATCAGTGGAGAATGCAAAGCAGGGGTGACCCCCCATACTACTTTGTATCCAATGACACCAGCCAATGAGAAGGTTGTTACCATGGTTGCAAATGCTGCATTGGGGGAGGCAGCACTTAGAGCAATGATTGAACCAAGACCAGCTGAAATAAATAAAACTCAATGAATATAAAAATAAATAATATATATGATATATATCAAGTACTACATGGTGGTTATTCATAAGACTGTTGTCCACAGTCACACAGTCACTAGATTTATTGTTCCATACAAATCTTTGTAAACATCACTGGGGTTAAAGGACACTCTTACTGCAATAATAATAGCAGCAATAACAACGATACATTCACCCCTCTTGACAAATACTTTTTTCAAAATCACATATGGATGCCTTCCAGAAAAAATATTGAAACTGACACCACATTTGAAGATGAAAAGCTCATGATTGGAAAAACTGGCCATGCACTTATCAAGTTAAATCAATAATAATGATCATAAAATTATAAAATCATGCAAGGAACAAATAAATATGTTCTGGGTTTTCAATAATAGGCAGCTACTGGCAGTATAGAGCCACCTATTTACCTATTACCCCCAGTTATTTTGTGTCTTAACAAATATGCCCCTAGAACCCACCTAGAAAACGTTTGGGACACACAGACACCCACTTCAATTACTCAGATGCTTATTCAAGAAGATAATGAAACCCCTGTATGTTCCATTCAGTTCATGACAGCTGTAGACCATTACCTGCAGTAAGACCAGATTCCTGTAATGCATTGCTAAACGGTGATGTCTCTGGTGGTTTGACAACGGCTTTGGCTTTGCTCGGTGTTGGTGGCGGGTGTTCGATTGGTGGTGGTGGCCACATCATTTTACCATCTTGTAAGATAATAGAACCTCTAACAACATCATCTTTCAAATCAATTCCAAATTTCCCTTTTTCACCACCCATGGATAGTAGGTATTTGGTCAGGTTGTTGGCATAAAGAGTACTTGCTTGAGTGGCTAGTCGAGATGGTAGATCTGTGTAACCAACAATCTACCGAAGATAGAAGAAAACAATATAAACTGGAGAAAAGTTCATAGACCAAGATGAACACAAAGATATGAGCAAAATGGTGGGCACAATGTTTAAATTTCACCATATTGTTATCAATTAAAATTAAAACTTTAATTTAACTTTCAATTTTACTTTGCAGAAATTTACAGTAAATGTATGGATGGATAATTGGCAAAATGTAGCCGGAAATTATATTTTTCAATACAAACAAACTATGTCATCTGGAACAAGCAAACAAACTAATAAACAACATAATGATTTCATAAAGAAGTGTCATTTAAAATGATAGTCAAAGAAAATTATCTACTTTTTATTGCACAAAACACACCAATCAATCCAACGTGATACTCACATTAACTCCATTATGGACATAGAGTTCCCCTGGCTTTGTAAGTTCACAGTTTCCCCCAGTCTCAGCAGCAAGATCTACAATGACTGAGCCTGGTTTCATTGACTCAACCATGGCTTTAGTGATAAGCTTGGGTGCAGGCTTACCAGGGATTAAAGCAGTTGTGATGACAATATCGACTTCTTTGCATTGTTTTGCAAACAGAGCCATTTCTGCTTCAATAAATTCCTTGGACATTTCCTTGGCATACCCACCAGTACCTTAAAAACACATAAAAGTAAGCATTTAAGATTAGAAAAGAGGTTCAAGAAGTCTCTTCATTAAAAAAATTGTCAGTGTGTCAGATTTTTTGCTATTCAAATAAATTACAATCATTTTAAGGCTGAATAACAGAAGAATGACTATGTTGTTTTTATTTCAAAACGAAAAAGAGGATTGTGAGTTTTGGTGCTCTGAATAAAAAGTGAGAACTTTTGTTTGAAAAGTTATCGTAAGAGAAAACTGGAAAATAGGAAACTGCAGTAAGAAAATCAATGAAGAATTTTAATTTATTTCAAGGAATTATGTCCGTGCAATTCAGATAAGCTTTGCAATGTTCACAAAATGCTACTAAACACATTCAACATGTTATTGCGCAAGCTATGACCAGATTAAAGTGTATGTAACTGGTAATATATTGGTATATGGTAATATATGCTGTTAATACCAGGTAATGTCTTGGGCTTACCTTCTCCTGACTCTGCAATGCCAGTAATTTCCAGGAACTCAGCTCCAAGTGACTGGACTTGTTCTTTGACAGCAGCTCTGGTATCAAAGCCTCGTACTATAGCACCCATGTTCTTAGCTGTAGCAATAGCAGCTAGACCAGCCACACCACCACCTACAAAACCATTACAGAATGATATAAGCTGTATGTTGATATCTACATGTAGACACATAGACTAAAATGTGTTATTTTTGTATGAGTGGGGAATAATATTGCAATACAATGCACTTTACAAATTTTTAATATTATTTATTTATATGGGCCGCTATTTAAGGTGCAATTTTGCTGCCACACGGCTTACAATCATGAGGGGTTAGCGTGGTCAGTGTGAATTAGTATGATCAGGTCACACACACCGGCAATTCCCTACTCTTTTTTCGAACAGTAGTGTGGGTTCTTTAACGTCCCTCTAATACAGATTAGTGAATGAAGTGTAGAGAGACGGGACCTCCGATTTTACGTCGTTATCTGAGAGGACGTGAAGATCTTATCATATGTAGATGGAGAAACAAAGGCAGCAACTTCTCCTCAATTATTTTAAGACCCTGAGTGTTGGTCAGGCCACAGGGGTCAAACCCGTGACCTCCCGCACTGTAGTCCAATGCTCTAACTACTGAGCTAACCAGTTGGAAAATAACTACATTAAACCCCAGTTGATTGTTATCTTCCCTCAGTCACCATGATTACATTAACCATTCCATTCCATTCCTCAAAGTAGACTCACTCACCAATAACAAGCATTTTGGCTGGTGGAACCTTTCCCGCAGCAGTAATCTGACCAGTGAAAAACCTGCCAAACAAGTTAGCGGCCTCAATAACAGCCTTGTAACCTGCAATGTTTGCCATGGAACTCAATGCATCAAATGACTGTGCTCTACTGATCCTAGGGATGCAATCAACACCAAATGCAGTGATTTTCTTCTTGGCCAATGCATCAATAAGTTCACGGTTTTGTGCTGGATAGAGGAAGCTGATCAACTTTTGGCCTTCTTTGAACAATTCTGTTTCTTCCAGAGCTGGTGGTCTAACCTAAAATTAATTTTATGTAAATCAGACTTTACGATAAGTAGGGCATATGTGCCTTTTAATATTTTGAAATGGAAATATCATTATTTATCATTAGTATTAGTATTAATAATAATATGATATGATGATAGGGTCTTGATCTATTGCAAGTTGATACCAAGGACAATTATGTTTCTTGTATCAAGTTTCAGCTATGTCCACAACTCATTGTGTATCAAACCAAAAAAAAACCCTAATGATCTTAGTATCAAAATGTAATAATATAAACACAATGATTACAAATAGAATGATAAAGATAACATTATTATAAAAATTTAAAAAGAATATTGCTCATTGCTTTGACATTCAAAGTTTCAAACACAAGTTCAAGTCTTAACCAGAATGATACTGCAATACTTGAAATCGTTTCACAATCCCTAACATTTGTAGCAGGTTTACAAACATGAAATTGATTTTTAGTTACCAATTAGTGTGTGTGAGCATTAGCCTAATAATGAGGATGGCTCTGACCTGCATCATTGATTTTTCCTTCAAGTCCTTCAGCTAAAAAAAGTCTACTTACTTTTAGGATAATATCCGAGTTGTTGTACACATCCTTAGTACTTTTAATAGTAGCACCAGCATTGATATAGTCTTCATCCTGAAACTTGGCATTGAGGCCTGCTCCTTGTTCCACGATAACCTTAAAACCTTGCTTGGTGTACTGAGCTACAGCTGTAGGACTGATTGCAACTCTACGCTCATTGGGAAAGGTTTCTTTAGGTACACCAATAGTCAGGTGTTCATAGGGGACCAGGGGCACTGCTGATACTTCTGATGTTTCTAGTTATAAAACAACAAATAACAATCATAATTTCAATGTTAGAAAACGCATGTCAAGGAAAGAGGCTAAATAAAATTTTGCATGATAAGAAATAATGGACCATTAAAGAACTGGAAAATAAGAAAAGAAACAGGACAATAAGAAAGAAGCTAAACCATAAAATAAATGAGAAAAAAGGATGCAATGTATTACATGAAAATAAATACAAAAATGAAAGTTATCAGTGATACAAAAATGAATAAAATTTGTAGTCATAGCAAATAAAATCTAAGAGGTCATTAAAGAAGGTGACAAATTAGACAAAAGCAAAGAAAACTGATACCTTTGGCTTGACTGGAACAAAATCGTTGTGTACCGGCATAAAGTTTAGGATAGAAAAATGCATCCTGAAAGTGAAGACAATGATTTGACATTAGTGAACATGCATATACAAGAGTTGTTGCCATATTCATTTCTCTAGCCAGAGACTGTTATCCAATACTACAGTCATAAGTGGGAATTGGAAGAGGAAAGATATGGCTAGATACAGCAGACTATTCAAAGGGATTCTTACTATCCTTTCTTACTATTTCCTGGCGAGGAATAGCAACTGCTTTATTCAAAATGTCAAGTTCCAGGAATAAGGAACCTTCCAATCTCAGCAGTAAAAGACCAGGGCAATAATTACCACTATACATTTTAACATGTACATATATATATAATATATAATGTTTATTTATAATTTTTATTCTTATTTGTAAGATAGTCGTATTTCTTTGCCATGACTGTTAATAAAGTTTATATTATTTATACCACTCGTGCCATTAAAACATATGTATTTTTGCACATTGTAAAACAATGTTGTTTCAGAATACATTGTGATACAATTCATGGCATGATGTTCTTCCAACAGATGAGGGACTTCATAAGGAAAGGGTTGACAGTGAACGAATTATGATGGGTTTTCAAGAGTAGACCATAAGGGTCGATCTATGTCATACCTTAATGACAGATGTTTTTGCTACGGACGTTAGCCTGGAAAATCTGCTGATAGCTCCATACTTTCCACCTAAAACGGTAAACACAAGCAAGATTCAGGAACTGGGCAAAAAAAAAAAAAAAAAAAAAAAAAAAAAAAGAAGAGTGATGCAAAACTTTCAAATAGGAGTAGGAGTTGAAGATTTTGAGGATCAGTATTCAGCAATTTTGTAACAGCAGTTGGGATATTAGTCATTTTGTGTTTAATCGCAAATTGGTTAATACATAATCCAGAACCAAATGCTGATTGAAACAATTTGGGGATTTTGTTTAAAAACGAGCAGGACATTGGAACTCAAATAGTTTGTGATTTATGATGAAAGAATTCCATTCATCACAATACCTATTGCAGTTTGCAAATAGCGTGGCTTCAAAGCTCTCACGCCAGCCCTCAGGAACATTCTGCTTCCTAAAAAAATAAATAATATATATTTTAATTTAAATTGAAAAGGATTGTATAGGAGTTAAAACTGTGTGATCAAAAATAGAAAAAACGCATCAAATATCATTCGATTTTTTTGTACAACAAAATGTACAAATATATCAAGTGTCAGATTGTTTATTTCAGCGATGAATCTGATTGGTCGAAATCACGACATAACAGTGGGCACGTGGTTGCAAGTATTTGTTTTAATTGCGCCAAAAATACACGTCATTGAACTTTCTTTCCAAGTAAATATTCAAGAAAGAACTGCTTGTTTAAATTCCAGTAACTAATTAACTATTTTCTAGCAAATCGTGTCAACAATTTGAGAAAAGTATCCGAAGAAATTTTAAACCAAAGTTAAGTCTTCATTCGTGTTGGTCGCCATGCCGGAAAAATGGCTCCCTACAAACAAACACAAAACAACGACCAGTCAAACTACCTTTTTACGGTTTAACAACATAAGTTCCTAGAAACTTGCAAGTAGTGTAGGAGTACTTACAGTTAAATTCTGGTGAAATAGAGAATATCCTGTTCTTAGAAATTGTAACCATATGAGACGTGATTTTGTGCAAGACTGATGTTCTTTCGTTGAGAGATTAAAAATATGCTTAGAGTCAATTTAGATAAATTAACTATAATAAACCTTTGCACTATAATAAGGAATAGTTTTGAAGTGGAGCTTAAGATTACCTGGTGTAGAATTCTGCCTCTAATTGTCCAAAACCGGCAAATTGAAAGTTACTCTTTGCCGGTTTGCGAGCACAAGATGAAGGAGGAAGACTGAAAATACTGGAACCCAGACATGTGCGTGCGCATTCTATTAGTACAGGAAGCCCGTTCGTCGTGGGATAAACTCCTTGAGTTCTTCCATTTATTTTCAACTTCCCATTCTTCCTTTTGACTCTTTATTTTCTTATATAATTCTTCTCTCTTATTTTCGCTTTCTTTCCTTTTGTGTGCCATTCATTTCTTTTGTCCTTGATTTATCCTTCCTTTCTTTCTTGAATTCATTTTCCTATTTCTCTACTACTTCCTTCCTTCCTTCCTCGAATTTAATTTTTAAAATTATTGTAGATTATTCCAAATAATCAAAATAGCAAACAAGAAAGAGTTACACAAAATAAATGATTTAATAATTACTATTTCTACAATTAAAATACAATATGTTTTTCTTTTGTGGAGATTGGCTCTCACCGATCACATCACCGACGCACATAGTATCACGAAAAAACTGCAACAATCTTTGAATTAGACTTCAGAATGAAACCTTTGCTATATGTATGTACACATCCTGCAGGTTATGGAACAGCAACTGGCGAAACTACACAATAGCTCACCCCTCAAGGGCGTTCTCGCGTCAAAAGGCCGGAACGCGTGATGTTGGCCTGGAGGACACCGTCTCTACAAGGATTATTGTCAAATTTTTAGACAATTATTCCGATTTCCTGGAGACTATCCTTATAATTTTGACGCACTTCCTCAGTATTTACAATTGTTGTCTTGTCTAAGAGTGTACTTGCGAATCGTTATATGTGTTATAGAGAGACATTATGGTCAGGGACTTGGTGAAATCTTCTAATGTCGTTTCTTGCCACGGATAGAACTCAACCTGAAACCAGATAAACAAAGAAAGAAAATTTTCACATGAAAATCAAGACGAAAGCGATCGCAAGAAATTTCACTGACACGACTGAATTTAGGGATGAGGCGCTAGATAAAAAGGAAGCTGGGCGCAGTTTTGAATCCGTCTTTTCATGTCAAGGGGGTGACCGCTTCATGTGGTAGCAATACGTGTAGTTCATAATGAATTGCATGTTCAATCGGTTTAGACTAAAACGTCTTTTACATCAAAAACAATTATAAATTGTATTAATAGTATTAGTGTTATCTAATTTTCTAATCTTATTTTCGACAAGGAATTTGTATATTTTTTTCGTCTCATTAAGTTTTTTTTATTTTTTTTTTCGAAATGGAAGGTGGGCGACTTGTCGCCCTAATCACCCCCCTCACCCCAGATCCGCGCCTGCAACCCCAGCCCAAATTGCGTTCCACATTTTCACGGGTTGTGACTTAGCATGCAGAGAGGAAACAATTCCTAAATTCCCCATGCAGGGATTACTACTTCAGTAAGAGGCCAACAAACCTGAAACATGCTGTGCTGTGCATAAGTATTTCCTATCATAATTACACAAAACTATCATCAAAAAGCATTAAGCTAACCTCCCTCAAAGACTAACATTGTTAAAAATAGTTAACGATAATTCAATCTTTGAAATGATATGTTTTGTAATGAAGACCTCCTAGCTTCCATTTCATGTTTAAAATAGCACGTACGTAATTTTCTATACTAAAAACTGACCAAGAGATCTTCTTTAACGGATTTAAAAAAGTAATAATAAATCGAGAAAACGTACGTCGCGTACAATGCATTAAAAAATCTAAGAAAGAAATTAATAACTAATTTGATGACACCGTACCATAGTTCTATCGTGTTATACATCCTCGTAAAGCGACAATGCCGTCAAGTTGTTAGTAACAGAACCACAACATTCATACCCCACCCCACCTCCAAGGGGTAACTCGTAAAATGTTTCCACGATAAACAAAGTTTTTTTTTCATAACACTTACTCTCTTGGCAGACTCTACTTGAAGGAAGCCATTTTCTGAAAACCGTCCTTGGATATGCGCAGACGACAGCCAAACAAACGGTGCAGGAGAAATAGCAGTTACATCGATAGAAAATGAACCCTGATTGCCCAGCTTGATGTTGGTTGTCTAATGAAAATAAAGTGAAATAAACTTAAATATAATTAAATTAAATAATGCATAAAGCCTTACTAGATAGAAAAAAATGTATGGTCAAAACTTTAAAATGCAATGCAGTAAAATAACTAAACAGGAAACAAGATTTTCACCTTTAAATTTGGGTCTATAAGTCCAACCGCTCGCGAGAGACTAGAAAGGAAGAATGTGTTCCTAGGTCCCAGTGACTGGTGGTTATCGTCCATGACTGACAAGGATAAAACACAATGCTCACGGCCTGGACACGAGCTGTCTTTCATAATGTCTGCCACTGACTTTTTAAGTACCAAAAGCTGAAAACAGGTCAATTGAAATACGGATTTGCAAATATGTCATTGATATAAAGCATGCGACTTAATTTTTTGCAATCAAACTACCTGAAACATTAGCACATGCTGATGATTAAATGATTTCATTATTGTAAAATTGATTTCATTATTCGATTTGAATGTTTTGTTTTGTTTGTTTATTTGTTATCTAGTTTTAGACATTAATTAGTCTGAATTTCTGAGACTTGTTTTCAAAATCAATTTTCTGTTTGTGCACGCGTGCGGTAGTTTGACTGTAAGCCGCTTCTTGAAAGGCATCAAAAACCAAAATACGCCTTGTACCCTACCATTAATCATACAAGGATTTGCTCATAAACTGCGACATCGGAAATTGATAACTTCATTGGGTGATTATTAAAAAAAAGTGGGAGTATACGTTTTCCAGTGGAGTACTGCAATACTTAGACTGATCGATTCCACGAGTCATAGTTTTCGCTCTTTGACTTAAGACTGACGGAGAGCGACTGGGACCGACTTATGAAATTAGTCTATGTAATACTGAAATCAATGATAGTCCCCACTGTATTCTCACCGAGGTTTGGCGTTTGATAGAGAAAGCGATGTCCCATTTGTAGAGTACTGTAAACCTGTCCCACTTACGAATAGAGATCGACATTATGCCATTCACTATCGGCTAAAAAAAAAATACACACAGATATAAACAAAAAATATGCAAAAAAATGTATAAAAAAAGGAAAAATAATAACAAATTGGTCATTTGAAATAGCATCCAATACATCGGCCTTTTCTTACAATTGCCGACACAAACCACACTGGTTTTACACTGGCATCATCGCATTATATCTAATGATGATGATGACGATATATGGTGATGATGATACACTGACGATCATGATTTTCTCTATTTCACTAACCTGTTGAAGGTCCGACACCACGTAGAAATACAGATTGTTTTTTTCTTCATACACGGACGAGATGACAGGACTGAAGAAGTCTTTAGCAAAGTAGTGCAACACCTACAGTCAGGCAATCAATCAATCGATCAATCAATCAATCAATCAATCAATCAATCAATCAATCAATCAATCAATCAATCAATCAATCATACAATCAATCAATCAATCAATCCATCCATCCATCCATCCATCCATCCATCCATCCATCAATCAATCAGTCAGTCAGTCAATCAATCACTCATTCAATCGATCAATCAATCAATCAATCAATCAATCAATCAATCAATCAATCAATCAATCAATCAATCAATCAGTCAATCAATCACTCACTCACTCACTCAATTGATCAATCAATCAATCAATTAATCAATCAATATCTAACAAACAATTAATGAAACAATCAATCAATCAAACGATCGATCAATTGTCAATCAATCAATCAAGCAAGCAATCATTAAAAAGATCCAGTCATCGATCAATCACTCAATCAATCTATCATTAAACCAATTAATCAATCCATCAGTCAATCAACCAACCGATCAATCAACCAATCAAGCAATCGATCAATTTAGGGTAGTTGCCGTACCTTCCACCTGCCACCAAACTCTAATGAAGACCATGAAGGAGACTGCCATATGCTGTTTAGTCTGTCAAACGAAATTTCCATGCACTAATTAACGCGGCCGTTATGACTACTACATGTTGGCGTGTTTACATGACAATACGGAATGATCAATAAAACAGTTGGTTAACAGAGACGTAGGTGTTTCGTCTATTTGCAAAACGTCATGCACTTTTATTTTTCAAATTGAATAGTCATCAGGATATTTTGTTCGTTGTATGTGCAGCAATTTGTTTTTCCACGTGGCGTTAATTTTGCGTTAAAAATGACGGATGGGTGTAAATCTTTTTGAAGTGAAGATAATCATTGAAGACACATATAAGACTGATTAGTGAATGAAAATACTAACGGACATTATGTTATGATGTAGGCGTCACCCCGTCGAATAATGTAAGAGTCCTTTTCACATGAGTGCAAAACAGTACGGTTTTAAGACTATATTGATGCCATCGGGCAGAAGATTCAATCGTTTTTGGTTTGATGTGGTACAGTACTGCTTGCCACTCATACGAAATCCACTCTCTCTACAATATATAAACTCTGTTTGATTATTATAAAAACAGTACTTACTGCCAGTAAATTGCACCCATTGTCTTCCCTTCACCCTAAGAGAGAGATTAGAAAATTAGAAAAATACTGTATACTTTCTTTAGCCCTTAATTCAAATTTATTCTCTAAGATATACAAGTGAAAACAAAATAGCCTGTCGCCCCTCCCCCTGCGGAGAATGAACGTACACAGGCTAACATAAAATTGACAAACAGTGCTTATGGCTTACATTCAGTAGCTGGCTTTGCAGTCTTCTATAGTGTTCTGACTCCACTTTGATGCACATCGCTTGAGCAACCTACAGGGTTTACGTTAGAGACCAGTTTTTCAAAAACGTCTGCCAAATAATACATTTGTTTGTAAAAACGTTATAGTATACATTTATACAAATATCTAATGAGATGCAAGATAGGCATTTGTTGCGACCAACTGTTTTATAATCTGTGCGAGGTAATATCATGTTAGGCATGGTTTTAACCTCTTAACGCAGTCATTTTCTACGTTGAAATCAATTTTCTACGTCGAAACCGAGGAGCCGAGGAGTGCGGGGGGGGGGGGGGGGGGGGGGGGTGGAGGTAGGGTAGCTATAGTCTGCACTTTTCTCAAAATTCTTATGATATATTTCCATAAAGGAATGCCTATACTGAATTCTCCATGTTTAAAAGAATTGTAGCTCTGCTATCAGAAATATCATTTTTACGTCTTGGTTTCCCTACAAACACCGTCGCAGTCCCTACTAGTTATTGTCCATCGTCCACTCATTATCTTATCATTACTATACCTGTGTTAGATATACAGTACTTTTGAAGTTCTTGAGAGGGTCTTTAGAAGATGGTAGTTTGTAGTGTAGCTTTATTGCATCCAGCATTTCTTTGTTACCTATGAGATCAACGCTAATGTTTGATTAAATCATAGTTATCAACTTTGATTAAATAGATAATCAGCACTCGAATAAGTGACCCCGAGGGAGGGGGAGGCTACTCCCTTCAGATCTGGGTAGAGGTGTTACGGTGGGATCCTTTAGGTGTTACCCTGTTTATGACAAAAAATATCTATACCTTCGTAAACTGTTTATGATGAATGATTGAATTATATAGCTGTGCTAGGATATATTTCACAAATATTCAACTCAATTGTTAAAGTCAACGATCCTATTCCTGTCGATTTCCAGAATGCAAAAATTAATCCTCATTGCCTGAGCCCTGAGTATGACAGGAAAGTTGGATTAAATCGGGTCTGTGACTTGATAATGTAGCTATGATAATGATCATACCTTTAGCATGATGTTGTCTATGATCCATAAATTTGCTGTCATAATTCCAGTCCTCCTTGATCGATACCGGTCGTAGAGTTTCAAACGATGGATAAGACTGGAACCCATACTCGGATGCAAACCTTGGCTTGGGGTATCCACTAACATCCCAGCAGTCCATTGTATAGTTATAGAAGTGAACTAAAAAAAGCAGACATTTTGCATGATTGTATTGTTTACATTTTGAAGATGCGATAGTACCCTTGTGATACCCTGCTTGCCAGAGATTTCAAAAACCTCTGCAAGGACGTGTTTCGCGCCGTCCAAAAGTTAGGACGAATAAGCTAACTCACATACCGGTTATTAACCGGTTTCAAACAGGCACGTTAGCTAATTTATTGAAAACTTGGCGACAAAGCGCGCGTTTCTTTTGATGGCCAATGGCTCCAGTGGTCAGGTGAAGGTCACACAAAGCCTGAATCATCCGTAAAAGTTATATACTGCATAACGTTTGATTTGATTTAACTGGTGGACAACCGATATAAAATTAGTTTCGGGCAACCGGCCCATGGCTTCCACGCCTACAACAGACAATATTTCAGCGCCATTCTCCCAGTAGCAGAGGATATAAGGTTCAACTTACCCTGCGAGCGTTACAAATTCCTCTGCTCGCAGGGTAGGTTGAACTTGCCACGCGTTCGTAATGACAGATCAGGATTGAAAAGGTCTATGGGTACTGTTCCTTTTAATGAATAGCCATAGAAGATACACATACCATTTTATTAACCACCGGAAATCTTGACCTTGAGGAAATGACACTGATTTGAATAAAATTACTGCTTATTTCTTATCCGGAATACAGTTTTTCTCTATTTTAAATAGGCATATACTTATTTTGTGAAATAAAATGTAGATGTATAGCTGCTAATGCATCAGATTTACATCACCCTTCATGTGAGGGGTACGCACTAAGCCTTACCATCCCCCCATTGGGCGCTATTGGGTAACTTTGAAACCCAGCCTTCTCTCTTAGTTTCAAGTCCATTTGACGGAGAGGACACGATAAATGGTCGACTGGTGTCTTCTGATTGGACAGTCTTCTGAATTGTATCAATGTACAACTGGAAACAAGAAATACAAAAACATCAGTATCTAATCAATTGAAATAAAATAAATAAAAAATGATTACTGTATTTATGTGATCTAATTATGGGAAGTAAACTAAAAACTGCCGGAGACAAATCATAGACAGAAACGTAATATCTTTAGAAATCCCAACTGGCAGATAGACAAACCACAGCTGAAAAACTGCACATCTGGTCTTTTTGGTTTTCTTTAGTACAAGGCTTTTGGGCTTAACATTCATGACCTTTAAGAAGTAAATAATACCATAAATTCTGAGTTGCTTATAAATTTCCGTGCCTTGATATTATCTATAATATTTTTTCTGCGATATATTGCCAATATCTTAAAGGAAGAAAAAATATATACATATCTATCTGATATTGCTATTTGTATATAGATAATAATTTCCATCATTTTCATTATGCTTTTCTAACTTATTGCGTGTGTGAACCCAAAGCGAACACCTCCGCTTCAAAGTGCTTCTCTCACAGTTAAGTAGTTTTGAAGTATTTTTGAGTGTTTTAAAACCACACGAAACAACGTGAGATGAGAGCTATTTGCTCTGTGAGATACCTATCCAATTCTTTAGCAAATAGATCAGTCAAATACTTGTGCTATTATCTAATCAAGGCCCTGGTGAAAACCCCTTAGATGATCCTCACATTAGGGATCGTTCATTTTTTTCCCGGGGGGGAGGGACGCCGATGGTAAGCGATCGGGGATGCTCGTCGTATCTTTTAAAAATCAGCAATTTGGTATCTTTTAGGGTTTAAAATAAAAAAATTGCCAAATTCTGACTTTTTGGTATCTTTTAGGGGTTGAATAGCATTGAAATTCTTGATTTTAGTATCTTTTAGAGATTAAAAATTTGCGAAGCCACGTCCTTTCGAAAAACGTCTTTTAGGGGTATGTTTGAAACATTCCGACGAGTATCCCCGATCGTTTATCCCCGGAGTCCCCCCCGGGCATTTTTTATCGGAGGTGCACTTGTGGATTTGAAACTTTCTTAGAAAATATTATATCCCCCCAGTAAGGTGACCCAGCCAGTCTCCAGCATTTTGAATGAGAAATATCAAAGTTTTGCGGTATCGAGATAGAAGACTACAAAGTTGAAGCAGATATGGACGGTATTGGTGTTTGGGTGCTGTACTTCGTCGTCTGATATGAGACTATACTGAAAATACTGTGTATATAAGGACTGTTATTCTACCATGTTGTCTATGATATAGTGAAGTTATTATACCTTGATATAATCTTTCACGTACAGACTTTTGTTAGGGTTTGTTTGGTACCTAGAAAATCAGACAGTATTTTAGATGCGATGAAGGCACTGCAGGTGAAAACGGCTTACAAGGGTTCACCGAGTTCTCCAATTTTCGTCCCTCATCAAAATCAACATTTATAAAAAGATATAGTGAGTGTGATCGCCGAGCGTCCATCTCAAGAATAACCACTATGTGAATGAGATGTGTAAAATATTTGTTTATTTATTTATTTATTTGTGTATTTACTTTAAGACGGAACAATCTTTCCGGCACTCTTGCTATATGGCGCATACCATACATCGTAAGTCGTAGAGCACGTCACAACTTTGCGCATGTACGCTTCGTAAGTCAAGTCACACTGTATGAATGCACCTACTAAAAGTCGTACTTAAACTTGGCGTAAGCGACGAAATCGCGTAATAAAAATTAGAACGAAGAAATTAGCATATAAAACGCATAACATAATTGGTGTTCAATCTTCTAATTGTGCCATCATCCACAGCCTTGATTAATAGGAACTGGTCTCTTAATATATTTCAAGACATGATAAAATGAATGTTTAGGTTATATCGTCTTATACTTACCAGTTTTCAGCAAGTGCTATCTCATTCTCATTGTTTCCACTCCAAACAAACACGGATGGATGATGACTTAGTCTTTCCATCTGTAAATTAAACAACCGCAATTTCCAAGATGTGCATAAACATTTATGATGAGGGTAATGATGATGATACTGATGGAATGGAGGTGATGATGATAATATGAATTCCTATTATACACTTCACATTTTCAATACTTGTAACAGGCGATCTGTATTATGCCGCCATTTTACTACGACTACCAGCATTCTATGCGAATCATCTTTCATATTCAAATTTTTAATCCTATTGGAGATTAAAAGAACAATTAATACTAATTACACTACAAAAGAAAGTAAGCAAAGCATTCTGGTAGTTGTAGTATATGACGCCATAATGCAAATCGCCTATTGATTAAATATTAGATATTTTATTTTTCATATCTAATTCATTGTCAACACATAGTAAGAGTTTCAATACCATGAAGGAAACTTCAATAAAGTTTATTGTTATACTATTCACAAAATATGGATCATTCCAATGTAGTGCTTACTTGATAAACAACTTCTTCTTTGATATTGTCCAGGAAATCCTCATTAGTTGGATACATTGAGCACGCAAACATGAACTCTTCCCATACTAACAACCTTTATTATCGCAACACAAGACAAAATATCTTTGTTAATACCCTCAGAATAGACTATGTGGCTCTGTGCAAGTCACCGTCTTTAGCCTAGATAAAGAGGAACAAGCATCAAACGATGTAGGCTTCTATGTCAAAGGAGGCTAGATGGATAAGATAAATTTATTAACCATTCGGATAGGAAAACGAATTAATTTCAAATTCCTTGTCTACGTACAAAATATTACTGATTGCTGTGAAAAAAAATGCAACCTTTTTTTACTTGGTCCAGACTGATCTGGATAATCAAAGTAGATTGAGCATGCGCAGCAGATAAGCTGTGAGGTTGACTGTAAGCAGTATTTTAATTGAGGCGGCTTACCCTAGTTCATCTGCAATGGAGTAAAACTCATCATGTTGATAAATACCTCCTCCCCAGTTTCTCACAACATTCATATTGGCATCAGCAGCCGACTGGAGAAGATTTCTTAGAACTGAGGCATTGACACGATCTTCAAAAGAATCTACAGATATGACAGAGACTTAATATCATCAACAACAAAACATCTTGAAGATGATGCTGTATGTGGTAGTGGTGGTTGTTGTGGTAGTGGTGGTCTCATTGATGGTGGTGGTGATAGTGGTGGAGGTAGTGATGGTGGTAGTGATGATGATGATGGTGGTGGTAGTGGTGGTGATGGTGGTAGTGATGGTGGTAGTGATGATGATGATGGTGGTAGTAGTGGTGGTGATAGTGGTGGTGGTAGTAGTAGTGGTGATGATGATGATGATGGCCATTGGGGTAGTGGTGATGGTGGTAGTGGTGGTGATGGTAGTGGTAGTAGTGGTGATGGTGGTGGTGGTAGTAGTGGTGATGGTGCAGACAGTGATGGTGGTGGTGGTAGTGATATTAGTAGTGGTGATGGTGGTAGTGGTGGTGGTGGTGGTAGTAGTAGTAGTGGTGGTGATGGTGATGGTGGTAGTGGTGGTGGTGGTGGTAGTAGTAGTAGTGGTGGTGATGGTGGTAGTGGTGGTAGTGGTAGTAGTAGCAGTGTGGTAGTGGTGGTAATGGTAGTAGTAGAGATGATGGTGGTAGTAGTAGTAGTAGTAGTGATGATGGTGGTAGTGGTGATGGTGGCAGCAGCAGCATTGGTGTTGGTGGTGGAAGTGGCATTGGTGGTAGTAGTGGTGTTGTTGTTGTTGGTGGTGGTGGTGGTAGTGGTAGTAGTAGTGATGATGGTGGTGGTGGCAGCAGCAGCAGTGGTGTTGGTGGTACTAGTAAGGTCATCACATACCTGCAGGTATCCAATTAGCTCCCTTTAGAAAGATAGGCAGTTTATTGATTTCAAAATAAAAGCTTAATCCTACAAGTAATCACATGAAACTTGTTATTGCCACAAGTGATGACAAGCACAACAATCTATTCTACAATAAACATAAAAAAAGAGAAACAAAAACATGGAGACAAAAAGAAAGGGAAAATAACAAAATTTAAATGAGGAAGAAGAGAGGAAAGGCGGCAGAAGACAAGCGAGCAAAAAGAAAAAAATCTGGACACTTTTCATTTATACAATAACTTCACTTCTAGTTTTTATGCATTAATTTTTTCCTGAAAGGTGAATATTACCTTTTGTTCCTTTGATGGGCTCCTGTACAAGCTTAACATCTCTAAATCCAGTATTGATAGTGAAAGATGACTCCTCATTGCTTGAAGAACTTTTGAAGACAAACTATCAACAAAAAAAAGATCAAAACGTAAAAATCGTTTAAAGGTAGACTCCTTTGTAGCTTTGTTGACAAGTCATAAAGGCCAAAACTATAAGCAGTAGAGCACAATTTAGCAAAAGTATTAGGGTGCAAGCTATTAGGTCATGAGCTATTCCAAATTAAAATTCAAAACATCAACATTTTTTTTGTGGAAGATGATAAAAAAGTAATTATTTGTCTTTGGTTTGCTGCCTCCAAAACTGGCCTGCCATATTACACTACACAGGTCTCTTTCCACTTGTAATATATACTTGTCAAAAAGACTTCAAGCTCTTCCAAAAAAAAGATCTGGAAAATTGTTTTCAAAGAGCTTGATCTTATTCCACTTGCATTGGTTATACAAAATTCCCTTTCCTCCAATTTGGGAAGATAATTAAAAACTACAGCTGTTTATTGAGTAAAGTTACTTGAACTGTGTAGAGTGTCTGTTTGCCATAGCCTTTAGGCCACCAAGGATCAACCTTATCAGTTGGGAACTCAAAACTCCCAAGATCAACTCTTTCTCTAGAGCCACCCCTCAGAGTGATTTTCAAGGTCTTTGAGAACTTTAAACCCGGTATGCTGATGAACAACAGCCCTTTTGTACCCTGCTGAGCTGATTCAAATATAACAGTGGTACCCAACAACCAGGGACTTTCATGACTTGAGCCTATAGAGAAAAAATTAGCATATAATAATAATCATAATCATAATAATAATGTATTTCTAATTAACTGAATCCCAGTATATCTTGATATTTTCCACAAAATATTTATAAACAATTTTAAAAAAATGGATAAAAAGAACTACTCAATATCAAAAATTCAAAAATGCAAAAATATCATTCTTCGTGATCTGAAGAGGGTCTTGATCTTAGACTTGAAAACGTCCAAGGATGGCAACGTATGTACTTCAACATATGGATGCGCAGTGCAAATGTATAATGATATTATGTCTTTTTGCTTACGTGTTTTGTGGTGATCAGTGTTTATATTTGGCTTTGTTTTTATATGTTTGTCTTTAAAGGAATGCTCTTTTTTTTGCTTAACTGTTTTCTTTTTTATTTGATTGGTTATATATTTATCGTTTGTTTGTATAAATGTCTTTTGTTTATTTATAAATTGCATTTTTATTTTCATGACAGTTTTTGTTTTATTTTGTTTATTTTCTCATAATTTGTCTTTCCGTAAGCTTGAGGGGTTTATATTTATTGCTGGTGGTAAACTTTGAAAGTGTACTTTTCCTAGTTGTCTTTATCTTGATATCTGTGATAACAGCTGAGTCATATCCTAGTATACTGATATTTCTCCTAGAATAAAACAAACATCCTTTGGATTCAATATAGCATTATATTCAAAACCCGACATATATTGTCACATTAGGGAATACCACTTCCAATACATTTATATATTGGAGCAATAGAGGTGAAGCAAGAAAACTGCAAAACTCAATTATCCACAAAATACAGTTGAAAAATTTGTGTGACCAATAAATGAACAAGTTTGGCAGTTTTGAATTTATAGCTTTTTTGACTGGTTGAAAAACATGCCAAACACTTTCATATGATTGGCTGGAAGACAATCAACATATTTTTTTTTAATATTCATGGCCTTTATTGGTTTTATTATAAAATTGCTATTGTAAATCAATATCTAATAATTTGTTAATGAAACCATCAGCTTACTCACCATATCCCTTGGGGTGCAAATGCTGGGCCCCAGTCCTACAGGAATACAATAATGTGCAATCAGTCCACAAATGAATGACTGAATGACTGAATGACTGAATGACTGACTGACTGACTGACTGACTGACTGACTGACTGACTGACTGACTGACATGTAAACCCTAGAGCCTATAGCCAATAAGAACATGTTATTCAATAAAATGTGATTCTGATTGGCTGAACAGCATCTAAAAATCCCAGTCACCAATCTTTTCAAAAGTACAGATTAAATGATATAATGTGAATCAAGATTACCCAACTGAATGAGCTCTGCTCTTTTCTGATAAAGTTACGATGACATTCACCCCGCTGCACTGGTACAGAACAATCAGGTGGCACATTATAACTATATTCTTTGCTTTTCCTTGTCGCATACTGAATTGCCGAAGTAAAACTAATTTGTACAATGTTAGTCCCAGGTTTTAGAGCTTTTTTGATATCATATACATATCTAAGAAACATGTTGATAGACTGACCAACAACTTGATCATTGATTATAATGGTTGATACAGTGTCAAGACCATCGCAGACTAGTACTATCTGTTGTTTTTTGAGAAGCTGAGTTGGAACTAGAAAAATAAATATTAGATATCTATGGCACATAGTAATCATAGCTTTTATGCACTTTTATTTCATTTACTTTGCAGGGGGGGGGGGGGGGTAGGACGGGGGTTGCAACCTTCATAGCCCCTCCCCTAACTGATCCACCTCTGCAATGAATACATACAATCAAAAAGAAATAAAAGATCATGTGTGAGTGTCAAGTACCAAACAAATAAAATTCAATGGGTGGATGGAAGGACGGACAATGAACAAAAAACATCATGCAACTACTAAAAATAAAATATCAACATTCTTTTCATAAGGTACAGTATTAAAGCTAGCGCCGAAACATAAAGAGGTAATTCTATCCATAACAATGCGGGAGGCAAATGATCTATTGGAACTAATGAGAACACAAAGACAAAACATAACTTTACCTACCTGTAAACGACCGTGTATATGTCCAGTTCTCGTAAGCCACCCATCGATAGTCAACATCGTTATACCGGAAATACGGATCTTTAATATTACCACTATGAAACAAAGCTATATGAACGGTCCCCGGCACCTTTGCACTCACAGAAATAGTTTTATTTGAATTATGAATCATCCATCGTCCATTTAAGTCCAACTTCGAGCTATTTGTAATTGCTTTTAGTGAGATAAGAAGAATGGCCAGAAGGAATTTCCTTTCGGACACCATTTTAAATTCAATATGGAATCCGCTGATCACTGGGATCACTGGCAATTATGAAATGCATGAGAGAAATACGATAAAATTTTCCAGAGCTATTTTGTGACGAGGGGGTCTTTGTTATTGCGTTTATTGAAAACATTGTCAGGTATTTAGCATATTTACATTAACGTGCTCGCACACCTGCTAAACATAAGCTTTTGAAACCTGTAGCGGCAATGAGTCGAAAATTAAACATTTGAGAATAAGAGTCGAAAATTAAACATTTGAGAATAAGATGAATGATTTGGGAATAAGACGAATGAATGAAATTCAATGAAACTAATTGGTTAGCTAAGTATAAAACTGACTAACTTACTAACACGCGCCTCAGCTTGGAAAGAAATTAGAATATCACAAAAGGAAGTAAAACAAAACAGATCAAGAATCAAACGCCGCAAATGGGAAAACGTCTGAATGAGCGCGTTAATAATTAAAAATGTGGATCACATTCAACATATTAAGATGTTTGTTAAAGTCTGTGCGGCATGTTTCATTTTGAAATTTACTATTTCAATTGTCGCTTTAGTCGGCTGAAATGTCTAAGATATCGGTAGTGGAACGCAGAAGAGAAGAGAAGAGAAGAGAAGAGAAGAGAAGAGAAGAGAAGAGAAGAGAAGAGAAGAGAAGAGAAGAGAAGAGAAGAGAAGAGAAGAGAAGAGAAGAGAAGAGAAGAGAAGAGAAGAGAAGAGAAGAGAAGGGAAGGGAAGGGAAGGGAAGAGAAGAGAAGAGAAGAGAAGAGAAGAGAAGAGAAGAGAAGAGAAGAGAAGAGAAGAGAAGAGAAGAGAAGAGAAGAGAAGAGAAGAGAAGCGAAGCGAAGCGAAGAGAAGAGAAGAGAAGAGAAGAGAAGAGAAGAGAAGAGAAGAGAAGAGAAGAGAAGAGAAGAGAAGAGAAGAGAAGAGAAGAGAAGAGAAGAGAAGAGAAGAGAAGAGAAGAGAAGAGAAGAGAAGAGAAGAGAAGAGAAGAGAAGAGAAGAGAAGAGAAGAGAAGAGAAGAGAAGAGAAGAGAAGAGAAGAGAAGAGAAGAGAAGAGAAGAGAAGAGAAGAGAAGAGAAGAGAAGAGAAGAGAAGAGAAGAGAAGAGAAGAGAAGAGAAGAGAAGAGAAGAGAAGAGAAGAGAAGAGAAGAGAAGAGAAGAGAAGAGAAGAGAAGAGAAGAGAAGAGAAGAGAAGAGAAGAGAAGAGAAGAGAAGAGAAGAGAAGAGAAGAGAAGAGAAGAGAAGAGAAGAGAAGAGAAGAGAAGAGAAGAGAAGAGAAGAGAAGAGAAGAGAAGAGAAGAGAAGAGAAGAGAAGAGAAGAGAAGAGAAGAGAAGAGAAGAGAAGAGAAGAGAAGAGAAGAGAAGAGATTATCATCGGATCACTACATTTCTGAACTCAAACGTATCGTATCGTAACCGTAGTTCTCTGCAGGAAACAGTTATAACGTTTCTCACTCATGCGACAACGACTCTGACGTCTTTCTATTTAAAAGTAATCTGACGAGTATATCTCATTTGCGAATACAGATCGATGGTATATATAAAACTCTTGAAGACCCTCTACACTGAAGGCTTGATACATATACTCAAACTGTCTTACTGAAGATATAGAATTTTCAGATTGTACAATTATTTTTTGCAGTTAAAGAGCCGATCGCGATGTCATGAGGCAAAGGACTTCATCATGGCCTTGCAATCTGACCGGAAACGTATAGTGGCCGGTAGACCCGTCAAATCTCGTTGCAGAGTTGTTTTTTTTTTCACCTTTTGTTGAGAGAAGATGGCATCCTATTTGAAATATAGACCGAGTCAAGTTCGATAAACTAATCAACTGACTATAATGAAAACATTGTGGGAAAGGAAGAAAGAAATTGAAGTTCTCTGAAGGCCCGTCGCAGTGTGTAGCCGAGGGGCAATGAGATCCCCCGACTTTCATGAACATAGATAGCATATATATGTATATTGTGTTGAGCCTGATTTTTGTGTGGGAGAGGGAAAAGTTCAAATACCATTTTGGAAGTGACCTTGATGAAGAGTCAATCATACGAGTGCCGGCCCTTAGAGCTGCGTCTAGTCTAGAAACTATTTTTTATAGCACGCCCTAGATGAAAGAAAAACGTCCTGCGAACGAAAAGCGTCATGTTATGTAATTATTGTCGCCCAACCCTTATAGCTGTTGAGTAAATTTAATGGCTTCTGCGGTTGGCATTTGACTTTATACACGTGCATCTGTATGTAAGATGACGGTGATAGATTTTGACTATTTTGACTATTTTGACTATTTAACAGATGAAATTAATGTTTAATGTGCTTGCAATATCAACAGAATTTTAACAGTTCATTTATATCCTTCGCGGAGTAATCAATGTCTACGGGCGACACCAATTACGTATACTTGAATCGACTCGATCAGGCTCGAACCCGGCACATATCAACGAAAATGAAAATTTGACAACTATAAAATATGAAAGAGTTATATCATTATGCCACAGTTAACTGACTAAACGAAGACAACAACAAAAGCAACAACAACAAAAGTAGAAATAACGACAACTAAATACTGCAAAACATGCGCCGAGCCAAAAGGAACAGTAATGTCATCGGCATTAGAGTTCATTTTTTAATCCTTCGTCACTTTTTCAGATTACTTCGCCCTGATTCATTTATTCAGCTAATTTGTTTATTCAGTCATGCAGTAATTCATCCCGTACATTCATTCAATTAGTTCATTTGTACATCAGTTCATATTTTCTGTCTTCCTTTTTTCATTTTTTTCTTTTCGTTGTGTCTTCATACTGGTAATAACTGCGAATTCAGGTCACATTTCAATTGTTTCAAATTTCCTTTAAGACCTTTAACGTACCCAGCGGCACTACCGGTGATGTTTCCCCTTATCAAGAAACCAATCTCACGTATTGTCTGAAATCATTTGAGTTTTAGCAATTCTTTGATTTGAAAAGCTAGGAAACTTGATAAAACCCCACAAGGCAATAAGTGCCCATGTTTGATAGCAAGTCTTTATTAATTTTGAAAGCTTTGAATAAAAATAACTGTTTATTGATAGCAAGTCTTTATTAATTTTGAAAGCTTTGAATAAAAATAACTGTTTATTGATAGCAAGTCTTTATTAATTTTGAAAGCTTTGAATAAAAATAACTGTTTAGTTTCAAAACTATTCGGCTATTTAAAAAAACCTAAGATCACGTTCAAGTTAAAAAAAGTTGATGCATCGATAGAAGAAACGCGCGGTAACGCCCTATGAGACATGCGCGGCTCGTCTGAGATGGTTCAGTCGGATTGTAAGTAGATATAATTGTTATTGAGAACGTGTTGTTGGATGGTAATTTTGTTAGAAGATTAAGAGTGCATTTGATGAAAGTGTCCAAGCATTGATTGTTGTGGTGGTGATGACAAGGATATATGTATCATGATGACGAGACCGATGACTATGACAATGATGACGATGAAGATGATGATGATATAGGTATGGTGATGCTGATGGTGGTCGTACATAGCTATGGAGGAATAGCAACTACTGTCAATGCCAGTAAACAGTACAACGTTTGCATGGTTAAAAATGGTGAGGGTGATGACCAGATGAACATGATAAACACAGGTAGAGTACGTGAACACCAGTCCATGCCATGCTTTTATCAGGGACTGCGGAGCACATTAAAAAGTGGAGGGGGGGGCTAGCATAAAGAGAAAACAAATATATGTTTAAACTCATTTTATTGATTAATATTTGTTGGCACAAAAGGTGGAGAGGCCGCGATCCCCAGACGCACGTTGCGGTCTGTGGTTCCTGTTTATCCCCCTTTTCTCATCACTTCCTATAAAATAACTGCCCGATAGCCTGTCCTCCTCTCCAACTCGCCAGATTCTCTCAAACCGTAGCCTGTTTATACCCAAGACAGAAAAAAACGTTGACAATTTGTTAAGTAGTCAAAGTAATAACCAACCGTATATATAAGAGGAAACGTTAATAGCTGAAATGTATGGGGGAGGGGAGGGAGGTGTATTATTATCCGTGTGCGAAAGCCTCTGATCAGTCGGTCTTTTTAGTATGCACTTGCATAATAATTATTCATAGCATAGATGATCTTGACATTATTCACTAAATTTCCTACCCTTCAGTTTAATGCGGTGAATCTATCTGAAACTTAATTTACTTTCAAGGGTTTAACCAATGATAAAGCAGAGCAAGACTGTCACAAGAATACAAGAATCGAAAACAATTATTGAACTCAAGAGCACGATGCTCATTTAGGCACTTATGTAAAAGACAAAAAAGGGGAAAAAATCTAGAATTTTTCTTTTCCATAGTGTATCGAGTATAGAGTGGTGTTTAAAATGAGATATATATACATATATATATATATATATATAGAGAGAGAGAGAGAGAGAGAGAGATAGAACAAAAATCACTTGATATTAAGTCAAGCGGTAAAGATAGTGTTGATGTTGAAACGATCAGTGTTGCAGTTATATATAACGGATAAGACGGATATTTATATTCATTCTGAACTTCACATATTCATAATGAAACTAAGATCACAATCGTTAATGAATCGTACTTTGTAGCCATTCAAAGTGGTTGATCTTTATCGCGACCGCTCTTAATAGAATCGCTTGATACCGAAAATGAAACACGTGGAAGTGGTCCATTGATCATGAGTTAAAAATATCATAAATGGTTAGAAAGATCCAAACTCGACACACCTGTGTTTTTAACTGTTTTGAGTTCTTCATTTTAAATGCCAAGGAATATATACAAGGAATATAATATGAAATTTCGTTCTTTGTTTTTCTTTCAATTCCTTCCTTTCCCTTTTTCAATTGTGATTTCGCGCACCTCAAACAGACTCACTGATTACATTAAAGATTAGTTTAACTAAAAGGTGAAATGGTAAAACGTTTCTTGTAAATGAAATCACTCTACATGCCATAACGTGATATAACTGACACCGAAATGATTCCTAAAATCAGTTAATTTTAGACTATACTGAAATGCTTGATGTTGACTATACCAATAAACAGTAAACTCGGGATCACGTGGACGGCCGTGTCCGCTCAAAACATACTATAATAGACAGAGATCCTGAGCTGCAGTCAAAACTCATGATATCGGCCGACGAATTGAAGGGGAAAAAAACGAGATCGTGAAAGCTTTCAGAAAGACTGTTTTCGTTAATGTATGAAATCATTTACTGTATGCAATAATTGAAAAACATGATATCTGGTAAAAGAAACTGCCGAGAATTTTATTTGTACAAGTGTAATAGAAGATATAAAAAATCTTTCAATGAACTATGCGTATTAAAAGCATTATGTATTTTGTTTTGTTGTGATGGTAACAAAGTCGACTCATTAATTCACAAAATGCGACATTTATATTGAAAGAGGAAATGGCGTTTTCCATATTCAAATCGTCTTTAATTACTGATGTTTTTGTTGATTGTCAAAAAAAGATAAAAAACGTACTGTAAAAGTTATGTTTAAACTTGTGTTGGCTACAAAAAGCGCCACACTCGCAAGTCAGGCAGATTTGTTTTACTGTAAGTATCAATCCCTCAAAAAATTGAATTAAATCTTTAGTTGACCACAGATATGCAATATTCATGTTAAACTTCATGTCGGGACCATCGATTTACGACTGTGTTTATTTATCAAGTGAAAATTGCGTTATATAATTGATGTGTTTGGTGAGTAATGTTTATTTTGTTGCCCCAAGAGACGCTTAGAAATATTCAATAAACAACGTATTCTAATGAGAGTAAATCTGATATACCTTTGTGCGCTAGTAAAGTGCCAGAAGTGCTTTGATGTTTTGATGAAAGTTTTTAAAACGTTTTTTATATTAAACTTTCACTTCAATTTTATGTGTTTTTACGTATTTTTTGAAACCAAACAAGACCAAATGATTAACGGCATGAGTTCTATAAAAGATTATTTGTAAAAAACGTGTCATTTGTATATCATGCAAACAGTAAAAACAAATATTCTTTTATCCTTTTTCCCTTCATTGTTAACAAATTCTAGTACTAAAATAAACCACAGAACATACCAGCAATTTCATCAGGTAGGACACCGGAAATGATACTAAAAGCCCGGACAAACGGTCAAATGTTGAGTCACCGAGAGGGACGTTGGGGGCATATTCTGGCCTACAAGTCAAATTTCATCTGGATGGAGTGGGGTGGGGGGGGAGGGGGGGAGGGTGGGGGTATAGCCTCTCCCTAAATCTCGACAGGTCGCTTCAGTGTGCACTGTTTCAACAATCCAACCGGATGGATTTCATGAGGCAAGTCGCAAAATTCTGTCACGGCGACAACAATTTCCGACAAAAATACTCAGGACTATGTACCGACCTTAATACACACGTGACTTACTGACACATCGTGTTCCCATGCCGACTGAGATTATTAGGTGTCTGGTAAGAGTAGAATGCTTGCACGCAAAAAAAATCTCTGTCTTTCTGCCGTCTACACCCAATTGGCAAATGCCATTAAAAGTGAGATTATTTTGATGGAGTTTTTGGACAATGGGCGTTCTGGAAATTGAACCTGCAAAACTTCGGCGATGAATTTCTTATTGTTTTCTCTCGTTCTGCGTATAATAGGTTGATCGTTTTTGATTGACACTTAGGCCTCTTAATGCAAACATCTAGGATTAATGGAGATAAACGGTTTGAAGAGACATAGGGAGAAACTTCGCCACTTTTATCCTGAAATACGACTTTAAATCGTCATTGAAATATTTAAATATCTCGGTGAACAATCAGTACGATTTGTGTTTCCGAGCCGTTATATTAACTGCATTGACTAGAAAACAATACTGATATTTGACGAATCAAACCCGTGCATCGACGGATTATGTGCTTATAAGATTTATGTCAGAACTTGGGTATTTAATCCACTGGTGGAAGAATACGGTTTAATTAATGTGTAAATAACAGTCTCGTGAAATTTTACAATAATTAAAACGACTCATGCATGAAGTTGTTATTTCTCTCTCTCTCCTAGTTATTCACTCTGTCTTTTTCAGTCATCATAGCTAGATATCTTTCGCAGTCTTCTTCCGGTTAAATAAGCCTGAAGCGTGTTTTACCGCTGTCTCTATAACAGACAGGGGCGGCGGAACTGGGGGGGCCGGGGTGGTGGTGGGGGGCACGGGCCTCCCCACAAAATATTTTTGGGGGCTCGGCCCTCCCGCAAAATATTGGTTAAAAGACATTAATGCATTAGTTTACACAGTTAAAAAAATTTTGTTATGTGATTTTGGGGTGGTGGAGGGGTGGGAGCTTATATTGCCCCCCTCCCCCCCCCCCCTCCCCCCATGGCTGTTACTGTTCCGCCGCCCCTGCAGAGTACTTCAAAGATATGTACTTGCATTGCTGTTGATGATGGCCATTGTTTAAATTTATACTTTTTTTGTTTTGTTTTTTGTTTTTTGTTTGTTTGTTTGACAGACAGACGCTTATAGACATACAGGCAGATAATTTTTTTTTAATTTTCCGTTTGCTGTTCGTACTATTTAAAGTTTATTTGAACTGGGCGGCAGTTAATCCCGTATCCTGCAGGCTATGAAATCTCGGACTTAAAACATTCCTCGGATTCGTAGATTATTGAGCTGATCAAGGTCCTGGGGACAACTGAAGTTGGAGAGCTGTGATACTTGAACTTCCTTTTGAACGTGTTGAACCCCTTCAAACTAGACAAACTGTTTATTTTGCAATTTTTTTTATTTTTTTATGGTGAAATAGCCACTGTTTCGTTGATTTGTTGTTGTTGTTTTTTTTTTAATTCGAGTCTCGACACATATGGTTGACTAAGTTTGATATTTTATAGCGTGTGACGTCATTTGTGCGATTCACAATGAAGAAAACGATCCTGTGATCAACCAATCCGATGGATGCTAATTACTATTATTTTTTATCCACAGCAGGACTGTTGTGGCCTTTTTGAATCTGGGAACTAAAAATAAACTGACGTCACCTTGAACCACAAGCGTCAAGAAGTCCAAAAAACTACCAGAGGATTTCACGCTCACACAAGATCAGTCTCGGTCAGCAGTCTCACAAATAGTGTTTAAACAGCCTAAAATAGCTTCTCGAATAACTTCTCAATTTGTTGCCCATTGGACAGTTTATTTAGAGTAAAAGTGCATTTTTATTACCGAACAGAGTCTGATGATTTAGTTTTGTGAGCTCAAAGGTTAAAATGCATGCTTGGAGAGGAAATTTTTAATGTTTATTTTGCTGATTCGAGAGTATCGACAGACTGCGATGGTTTATTATCCGGGATATTGCAATTGAAATACCCATAATGCATCACGGGGTATTTGCTTAGTGTGCGGGCGTGGTTTGGAAGGCTCGATCAAGAATCGTAGCAATAAACGCCATCAAGGCAGCAAAACACAGGAGATAAAAGCAAAAATATCCTATGGCGGACTCATGATCGAACTTAACTCTATTTCGACAACATCGTACGACAATTGAGGCATCCATATTGGATTGTGGCTATTAATTATACAAGGTTTTAACATCTAAACAGCGACTGTTTCGGTTGGAGCATTCAATTTAGTTTACTGAAATCGCTCACTCGCCATCATGGGTTGCACTTTGAGCGCCGAGGATAAGGCGGCTGTCGAACGCAGCAAAATGATCGACAAAAATCTACGGGCTGATGGAGAAAGAGCAGCTCGTGAAGTTAAGCTTCTTCTATTAGGTAAGTCAGTTAACCGAAAAATACTAACTAATCTGTGATTCGACCTGTTTCGCCATCGTTAAAACCTTATTCGCTTTACAGCTTGACAAAAACTTTTTTCCTGTATGTTTTTATCGAGACTTAAAAGGCTTTCGTGATGAAAAGACAGTATTATTCATGGTCCCCGACTATCTTCGCTGTTGTATGGTTTCAACATGAAAGAATAAGATGAATTTTGTTGATTAAACTCGTATGTTTTGGATAAAATTGATATGAGCAAGGGGGAAAAAAGAACTGGCCTTTTAGCCAGGTGTATATAGTGTGGATCAACATAGCAACTGGATGATCGAGCCTGTTTATTACTTTTAATGGCATCTTGCCTTTTCGTGAATATTCTTATTGTTTTAAATCTTTTTGGTTTTGCTGTGAAAAAGTCGTTACTCTTTTATCCCTATAAGATGTAATCGTCAATGAAACGGCACACAGTCTTATTCGATCAAAAACCACGCTGTTTTTTGTCGATGTAAGTTACCTTTCTGTTTTGTTTAATTCACTGTTATTCTTTTATTTGAATTTCAACATAATGTGCAGAGATAAACTTTGAATCGATACGGGATTTACTTCGGACTATTCTTCACGGCTGATAAAGCTCGTACAAATCTTTGAATGTCAATTTGATTTGAACGGACAAGTCACAAAATGTTCCGTAGAAATTATGTCAAGACTTCGTCAAGACTTGCTTTGGCTTGGTTGAAGGCGATTTTGAATTGCACATCCTATATCTTCTTCAAATTTTAGAACGAAGATTTTGACAGCGACTGCATCATTTACTCTCGAAGTAAATCTATTTCGGTGTGTTTTTGGTTGTGTTTTGAAGCATCGGTTTTGAAATGTGTCATTTTGTTACGAAATATATTTTCATGATCAGTTCGGTCTAAATACTGATTTTGATTTCGGTTTCATGTCGCGTTCAGGCAAGTTCTTTCAACATGCAAAATCTAGTTGTGAAAGCCCTAAAACTGTCATTGTTAGTTTATAGAATAATTGTATTATTTGGGAACGTGCCTCGCATCATAATGTAACTTTTTGTCGAACGAATATTTGTCGTTACTTTTTGTCCGAATCATCTTTCATAAGCTCATGGCATAACATTTGGTTTCTTCTGAAATATTACTCAATGAATATCGTACAGAAAATGAAGCTTTAGCTCGGTCATTAGGATATTATCGTCCCCCCGTTTTTCCTGTTGCCTTCAGCATTTAAAATCACAAGATCCAAACCAGAAATATTTCGTGAATCACGTATACCAGCCTTAGAATAAGGTGATTTTCGATTACTAAAAATAAAATTTTCAATAGAATAATATGATTAAAACACAAATTGAACGGTGTTAACATTCCTAAAAAATTCACAGCTTCCTTTATTGCTCTCTACATATTTTGATACCTACATATAAATTGATGTCGAAATACTTTTTTTCAGTGTCTAAGGAGTAGAAAAACACATAATCTAATCTTGTAATCATGTATCTAATTAGGATGTTTTTTTTTCCGAGACCAAGAGATGAAATCTACATCAGTGATGAAAATATGCAAACATGTCGACCTGACAGCAGGAGAAAATGGACTAAAACTTTTAACAGGATGACAGATTTCTTTGTTTTACTGTTTGTATGTACATGTTTCATTAGGCATTTGAAATTCTATGTCAAAGGTATTATGATTAAAGTTTAAGATATACAGCATTAGAGATGGGAAAATGCTTGTTGGATGTTGGCTGCTGTGGCTGAAGTTAAACTGCTGCAATTAATATGCTATCATGGCAAGCTATGACATTGCAGTGTTGATGGATATTTGTATGTTTGCTTAAAGTATTACAAATGTCAATGAACATTGGTTTGATAACAATTACTCTATTTTTCAGTTTTTGTACTGAAAAAGTCAAAATATAAGTCTTGAAAATGTTCCTTTTGTCTTTTCTTGTTTCCTTTTAGTATTTTTGCTTTTTATATTTGCACTTTAACTGTTCATTTATAATTTGATTTTAGAGCCGTGTTTTATAGCCATGTGCATTTTTCATGAATAAATGATTATTTTGAAATAGTTACATTAATTGCTGGTTGGATCACCTTTTTATAGTCAACAAAATCAGTAAATCTATTTTTTTAAAGTCAAAATCCACTTTGGTTGCTAAGATGGTTAAAGCTAATAAACTATATCGTCATGGAATCTCACAAAGAATCATGCTCTGTAAATCTCCAAAGTTCAACTGACATAAAGTCAGATCAAATATTTCTATAGTAAATGATATTTGTCCCCTAGTAAACTCTTTTTGTGACAATAAAAATGTTTACAAACCCACCAGTTGTTAATCCCTAAAGTTTATTCTTTTCTTAGTAAATTACACTTGTCATCAGTCTTATCAAGCTTATTGCTTATTTTGATTACACTGAATTATGTGAAAGGAAACAATAATTGTTGTTGAAGTAAATGTAAGTTTCCTGTTTTTCTTATGGCTTGCTAAATTTGTCCAGAAAGAAATAAAGCTTCATTTTCTATTGCCAATTAGAAAGCAAAAATGAACTTGAATCTGCTAAAGTTAGTTGGCTATAGGTTATTTCTGATAATCAATTCCAAAATAATACATCATAACGATTTAACCAATTTTGTGTTGCAAACTGTATATGACTAAGTTAATGCATCATTGTTCAATTTATGAATTCTGTCTCATTATCTTGTTCATATAATTTGATGTGATCAAAATTTTGCCCATCAGATACTGTTTCTTGACAGGTTTGATGAAGTTTAAAACATGTTGGATGTTTTTACCTGCTCCCTTCTAAAACAGTAAAATCATGCATGGTTATTGATCTTTTCAAGATGCATTTCAAAATATCTGACATTGGATTAGGAATTCACTGTGGCTCGCATTACATGCTCAATTCATGTGGCTTACATGTAAAAGAAGTTATGAATTTATGAATCATGGTTTTAATTCATTAAGTACTTCACAAGACCTGAATTTGTTTGAATGTCTGATTTTAGACAAAGTGTCCACTCTATACCATTTCTCTGTTTAGAACTTGATTTCTTACAGTTTATTCAGAGTACAATCCATTCAAATTCCCTTCCTATAAGTGTGTGTGTGTTAATTGTGATGTTCATTCAAGAGGGATTTATACTTTATTCGAGGGTAAATTTAAGCATTATATTTAATAGCGAAGATCCTGACTGACAGGGTACATTCTTAGTTAATTGGATAGTTAAGCATTGTGATAATTAATATTTATGTTATTGCAGGTGCTGGAGAATCAGGGAAAAGTACTATTGTCAAACAAATGAAGTAAGAATGAATTCCTGTTATTGTTATGTTAATCTAGGTAAAAAATATTATAAAGAGATGCAAGAAGGTGTTATTTTTGTCATAATATTATTTCTGATCATTTCCATCATGACAAAATCTTCTTGTAATATTCTTTGTTATGTAAGTATACATGACTGTTCAAATATTTTAAATAATGATAATAATAATCATGATATTGATAATGATAATAATAGTGATAAATAAAAAATATGATTGTATTTGATAATAAATTTTAACTTGGGTATTGTACTAACAAAGTTGTTTTTAGTAAAATGCAAACTCGATAAAAAAAGGAATGACTATCTTTATAATCTTATTGTAAAAACAACTATGTCTAGGTATATGAAACTCATACTCTCGATTATAAATGCACTTGTGATTCAAAAATTTTAATTCCAGTAGAGTAATGGCGAATTAGCTGTTGGGATGATTTAAGTGATTGCATATTTAATTAATCATCTCTTTGGTAATATCCTTAATAATACTGCTTTTAACATCAACAACCCTATTCTTACGATAGTATTGTATTTACAACATTCTGTACTTTAATTAACTTAGATATACTAATGGATTACTTCCAGGATATAAGTTCTCTTCATAGTTATAATAACCATTCCAAAATAAGTAAAAACATATTCCTAACCAATCAATATGTAAATCATGGCCAATTTGGCTTATAATTCACAGCGCCCTCAGCCTGGAATGAGATACAGTAACAGAAACATTACCAGAAATTTTATCTTTGCCTACCATTGGTGATGGCCTTGCTTGCCAAAAAAAAGTTTAGGAAAATAAATCTGACCCTAAATCATTTTTGTGTGAATACAGCACAGCTGTAGGCAGATTGTGTTCAGCAACTGTCGGCTGACTTTTATTTCAGTTTGAACATTCATGTAGCTAACTCGTAAGCAGTCCCAAAATACGGAAACATTTGAAAAGTTTATCAATATTTTTCCTCGGACAAAAGCTTCTTAGGCAATCTTATATTTGCAGCATAGAAATGAGAAATTCACAAAAAATGTCTACAATTGGGCAAGGGTATTGTACGTTTGGTAAATAAAAACAGCCCTTCACTGTCTTGTTTTTTTTTTAATTCAAAAGGTGCCTCTTGTCTCAGTAACAATTCATGTTCTTCTTTTCTTTTGTTGTGTTCTTTCATTGTATTTGTGGTTGAAATATGATAATTACAGGTTTAAACATTACACACTTTTTTTCTTGATTAAGCCAAATATTGAGAATATTATTCTTAAAAGCAATAAAGTATACAGTTATTGATATAATACAATATATAATAATAAGTATCAGGAAACCAAAATTATTATGCTAATTTAAGAAAATGATTTAACCAGCATTATACGAAAGTGAAATATGTCTAGTTTCGGCTGGACCAGCTGTCATTGTAACCATCAATGGCATACAGCCCGCACTTTCCATTGTGATTGTAATTTCACTTTCATATTAAAATATAATTAGCATAAATAACTATGTAGTACATACATTATGACAGACCATGTTTCAGCTCTTGTTAGAGAACCTTAAATTTGCCTAAATTTGTATTGTTTCATGTCTGGATTTTTCACGTATTGTAGCTATATATAGTGCCGAAAAATGGCTTAATATTGTTGACTTCCAGTAGTATTGGTATGTATTTTAGTATACCTGTAATGAATAATGCTCTAGATTTATATAACCTATCTGACAAGAAAGACTACATTCCTTACATACTGTAGCACTGGTATTCCACTTAAAAATAATTAGTTAAAATTATATTAATCCTGAGGCTGCACGGGTTCTGTGAAACTTGATGATCTGGATTAAACTGTTTGGCAATACTATAAGTGGTTTTAATTATCATAAAGTATGCAATTCTGTTCTTGCAAGGGCATGTAAATTTGTGCTATGACACAGTCACTTGTGATAGGATATTCCATAGCTTTAGCCAATAAAAGTGTACCATTCTATAGGATAATCCTGGGGGGGGGGAGTCCATAGATAAATGATTGGGGATGCTCGTCGGAATTTTTTGAAAACACCCCTAAAAGATACTGGAGGTTTTTCAAAAAGGCGTGGCTTTGCAAAATGTTCCTCTGTAAAAGATACCAAAATCATGAGTTTCAGTGCTATTCAACCTCTAAAAGATACCAAAAAGTGTGGAATTTGGAAAAATCTCAGTTCAAACCCTAAAAGAGAACAAATCACTGATTTTTACCACTGAAAGATAATAATTTAATAATAATAATTTAATACTTATAAGGTGCATATTCCATGTGTATATGCTCATATGCGACAAGATACGATGAGGATGCACAATCGTTTACCACTGGAGTCCTGCCCCCCCCCCCCCCCCCCCCCCCAGGAGGATAAAAAGATTGGCTAAGCTCTTGTGCATCCTTATCACACAATCTTTCAAAATTACAAATTTAAATGGCCAAGTACAGTTTTAAACAGTACAGTATTTTTCTGGTTATTTATTTATTGTATTGATATTTATTATTGTTATAATTTTTTGTGTAGAATTATCCACGAGTCTGGTTATTCAAAAGATGAGTGTGCACAGTATAAACAAGTTGTATATAGCAACACAATCCAGTCAATGATAGCTATTATAAGAGCCATGGGAACCCTTAAAATAGACTTTGGTCACCCTGGGAGAGCGGTAAGTTATTATTTGGTGTATAGTTATACACAAATATTGTGTTTATGTAATGCTATCATGTTAGCAATAAAGATTATTATGGTGACTGATAAATTTATGATAAACTGGAACCTCTCTATTCCACACAGTACTGGGAACAAAAACAAACAAAAAAATCCAGTTTGGAAGGGGTTCCAGCTTACTTAGGTTAATTTTAATTCAATTATGGACCAAAACAGTTTGGTTTGAAGAGAATTCTGGTATAGAATGGTTTCTCTGTAATGGAAAAAGTGTTATTGTGGTGAATATTGCAGTTTATGAAATTATTGTAAACAATTATCACCTTTTGATGATTATGGTGTTGATTGTCATGAGTGTTATTGACAGTTATGGTATTGTTACTGTTGCTAATGAAGATCATAATTGTAGTGATGTTGCTAATCACAAAGATGAGAACAAATTATTATAACAATGATGTTGATAGTGCTTTGTGTTCTTGAAAATGATGACATTAAAGATGATGATTTTAACAATGTTTATGATGACAAATAGTGTTGTCAATCATGGCGATGATAATGATGACAACAGTGATGATGATGATATTGATTATGACACTGCAATAGTTTTGACAATCATGAAGACAAAATAGATGTTGATGATAAGTATTGTGGTTTCTCTGTTTATAGGTTAACTTTGATAAAATCACCCTAATCATCTTCAATGTCAACAATCATTCTCAACATTTCCTGATTATATTCCAAGGGTTCTTCCTCTGTCCTCTTTCCTTCATGATGTTGTCTTGATCAGTTTTTTTTTTACTTTGTTTGTTGCAGGATGATGCAAGAGACATGTTTGCTTTAGCAGGAAGTATGGAAGATGTTAAATTCACCCCTGAGTTGGTATCTATTATGAGAAGATTATGGTCAGATTCAGGAGTTCAAGCTTGCTTTGCAAGATCAAGAGAATACCAATTAAACGACTCGGCATCATAGTAAGAAAGCTCTGTATTTACAACGCACTTCTCAAAGAGAGAAATAGAGGGTTTAGTGCACATCTCTGACAACCGCTCTGGAGAAATGTAGCTACCACTCCACCTTTACAATTACCTCTGTTACAATATTTTGTCGTTCAAAAGAAGAAATTAGATATGTCATGTAATGATTTCCCTTTGGATAAAGAACATATTCAATTCTGTTCCATTTTTAAACAATAGCTGCTTTTTATTCAAGTATTTTTCTTTATTTTAGCTACTTAAACGCACTCGACAGACTAGGGTCACCAGATTATGTACCAACAGAACAAGATGTATTGAGAACAAGAGTAAAGACAACAGGAATTGTTGAAACACACTTCACATTCAAAGATCTACACTTCAAGTGAGTGCTATCAAAACTACATGTCACCATTGTTATAAATGTTAAGTTCACTAATGTAATTAATTCTTTCCATGCTTCATTGAGTAATGTTATCATTTAACAAGTGAATATTGAAAAACATCTGTAAGGAATTTTTCATGTGAAAGCATCAATTCTATTGCTAAAATGAGTTATTCTTGCTAGCAGCTATAATATGAGTTATGTATTTTGCAGCAAAATTACCAAAACTTGGTATGGAGGTGCATGTACATGCAGGGTCAGTTTTTCTTATATTTTCTTTCTATCTTATACAACTGTACTTTTCTTGCCAGGATGTTTGATGTTGGAGGACAGAGATCAGAAAGAAAGAAGTGGATTCACTGCTTTGAAGGTGTCACCGCTATTATCTTTTGTGTGGCTTTGAGTGCTTACGACTTGGTACTGGCAGAAGATGAAGAGATGGTAGGTAGATCACATTATGCATGAATGAAGTTGAAATTAATTTTGGATTTGATGAAGAAGAATCAATTTATCTGATGTTTGCAATTTAAATTGTACAAATACTTTTCTGTTTTCCTGTTGTTGATTGTTTCTTGTCTGACAGAGACTATACAGGGTAATTGCATTGTATTATTGTAGAGAAGATGGGTTGGTCAGCCATTCTCTGGTTAAATCTCTGCTGTTGTTACTTTGTTGTTGTTGTTGTGTTTTTTATTTGTTAAGAGTATTCCATATATGAAATCAAATTGAAAATAAACAGTGGAAAACATTCAGTTGATGGCAAGAAGAATTAATTTATCACTTTAACTAATATAGATAAATTTATTCAATGACATGGTATTAAATTAATGCAACATCTACGGACTTCTTTCAAATGATATTAATTTTACAACATAGCTAAATATTTAACTTGGCACAAAAATTTGTTGATGTTACTTTAACTAATTGACTTCCTTTAGGTTAATATATACTCCACGTTTAAATGCCCTATTTTTCAAGAAGTTATTATTGTGTGTCTTTTGAAACAAATATTGAAAAATGTTTGAATTTCTTTTCAAATCTAGAATGTATGTATTCTCTTTGAATTTGCAAACATAAATACAAAGAACATCCAAAGTTGATTATTTATTCAAATGAGTGTAAAAGGAAGCATTATTTATTGATTGGTAGAAATAACAAAAGACCGTACAAAAGAGAGTGTTTACTGCACCTGTTTGTTCATAATAATATTGGTCTATCAATTAATTCTTACGAAATAAAATAATGGTAGTGCTTTGAAATTTCTTGTCCTTTGATGTAAAGACATTTTTGTCTGGCGCATAAAATGTCAAAAAGTCATTTTAGTTATGAGTAAAGTAGGTAAAATATTAACTGACAACCTTTAGTTAATGAATTCATGTTAAACTGTCTATATTGCAACCCAGCATGATAAAGGGCCATTCTGCTAAAGTAGTCTGTATTTCTGGTTAAAACACTTAAGTTTTGATCAATTAACCGGAATCAATTAACCTTAAATATAATGATGAATATTGACAACAATTAATGCAGTTGAATATGATTAAATTATAGCGAAGGCCAAGGTTATTCAAAAACACCCTGAACATCCATAGAAAGTTTATACACGTTCTGAATGTAAATAACTTGTTTGTTCAATGTAGCTTGGTAATTGGTTACTATATTTAGATGAGATTCATCCATATCAAACAAGGTGCTTGTTGAGAATATCAAAAGGCTGTATAATTAAACTCACGATCACATCTGTCTCTTGATTCGAACGTCTTCCTTTTCATGGTGCACAGTATGGTGCAGAATTCTAGTGAACCTATTAATGACTAGTTTTTTTCAATCTTTCCTTTTTTTAACAGTATGGTACTGCCCACAAAGAGCATTAAGGTAATTCCACAGAAGTTGATTTGGCCTTTAGAAGTCGCTACAAGACTGTGGAATCACCTTAGTCAGTATCAGTTTCATTGTAATCTTCTTTTTTTTGATACAAATAAAAACTGATGAGGTATGTTCTGGGGAGGTCTGCATTTGTAAGTTACTGAATCTGGTGCTGTTCACACACCAATAAATTAGGAAAAATCCTCCAGCTGGTATGTGTTGAAAAGCTTGTTTTTTTTGTTTTGTTTGAATTTCTGTGAAGCTAATGAAAGTGGGCACTTTATAATATTAAAGCTTATTCAATAGATTTATATTAAAGAATGCCTCCTACATAAAAACGCATGGAGCTAATGAAGTTTCCCATTTTTGAACACTAACTACTACCATTTAGTGTTGTTGCTACTGTTAATCAAAATTTAACTTACAACTACTCAAACCGCTTTTGAACTTCCACATCGGCGCATTCATTGGCCTTAAAGTGCTCTTATAGCATATGTGTCAGTTGCAAATAAACTTAATTCTGGATTTTTTTTTTCCATCTTGAAAAGACTAATCATGAGTAATGGTCAATTACTCAGAAAGCTTGAGTGTCCTCCATCTGAAGTACATGTCAAGGTTCCTCATCTCCCAGGGTCCTCCCTGAAAGCGAACATGTTTATTTTATGTTGGTGATTATGGAGTTGGCTAAGCAGTGCTAAATGATGAGCAAATGCTTGTCTATTGAGTTAATTCTTTGCCAGAGGAATTGTTCATATATTGTGAATAGCACCGGTAATTGTTGTCATGAGATGAGGTTGATCAGCTGTATAGTACTCGCAATACAAAACTTGTATAAATAAGTATGTTATTATAAAAATCGTATATTAAATAAGTATATGTTGTTATTACTACATGTTTTCCTTTGATAGTTTATTTCATTCTTGTACATTCTTTGCACTCTTTTCATTTCTCTTTGTACATTTTCATATCTTAAATTCCATTATCTTTGTCCTTCTTCAGAACCGAATGATGGAAAGCATGAAGCTGTTTGACTCGATCTGTAACAACAAATGGTTTACTGACACATCCATTATCTTGTTCTTGAACAAAAAAGATTTGTTTGCTGAAAAAATTACCAAGTCTCCATTGTCCATCTGCTTCCCAGAATACACAGGTAGCTTAAAGCTTTTATTAATGGCAGAAAGATGGTAATAACAAATGGTTATATCATTTATTATCTGCTATTGAATGTCTAGTCATGTTATCATTTCTGGAATGTTAATCATGTTCAGGGGGAGTTTGTATCTCAAATCTAGTATTGTCCTATTTCACTATGATGTCATGATGTGTTTACATAAATAAGAACAGACCAAATTCAAGCCAAATAGTTTTCCTCTGGTGAATTTTGTATTATACTCGAACACAAAATTTGTTCCATTCTTAAAACCAGTCTTTTAGCCTATTTTTCAATAATTTACATGTGCTGTATCCCCTCTGGAGACCATTATTTGTAGCGTTTAAACAATAGATTTGTTTTGATGTTACATCATAATGAAATAGGGCAATTGACAGGCTGGGTAATTGATAGCAGTAAGCTTCACATCATAAAACTGAATGAGGGTTAAGAAAAGACTAAAAAAGTAATGTTTTTGGAATGGTGAGTCACAATACAACAAATTTGGGTGTAGAAATCCTAACAAATTAGTAGGCAAACAATGTTGAATAAATCTCTCATGGAGGTAAATGTTTTTCATTCCTTAGTTGTAACATCAACCCATAAAAGTATATCATCTTTACAATGTATTTGCTTTTCATTAAAGACAGATGTCTTTCTCTTTTCCAGGATCAAATACCTACGAAGAAGCAGCGGCCTACATCCAGATGCAATTTGAAAACCTGAACAAAAGAAAAGATACAAAGGAAATCTATACACACTTTACTTGTGCAACTGACACTAATAATATCCAGTTTGTGTTTGATGCTGTCACCGATGTCATCATTAAAAATAACTTGAAAGACTGTGGTCTGTTTTAATAGAAATCAAACCAGGAACAAATCAAGCTAATCCAGGTGAGGTATCTAGTTAAAAGCAAACTGATGTATTAATTAATGCATTTAAAATATCCCAAGATTTTTAAAAAAGGAGGAAATTTTGGTTTTGGATTTATAAAATCCTAATAATGCTGGAGTCATCCCTGAAGTGGCTTGTTTTTAAAAAAAATCTAATATTAATGTTCATTGAACATTAAAAAAGCTAGCAAAACATGTTTGGATGTTATGTTTGGATGTTTGTTTCTTTGATTAGCTTTAGATAATTTCAACAAAAAGTAAGATTAATAAAACTGCTTTGAAGGGGGGTTGGAGAGAAGTCAACCAATTCCCTTGCCCTGGATCTGCGCTTGTTATGATAAGTAATAAAAAATGCTGAAGATTTAGTTAATTGAAAGAGAATGAGAATCACTAGTTGAAACAGATGCATGAAATTAGAATCACATCCCAAAATACACATACACTGTAAATATACTCAAATATATTATACTCAATAGAAACACCTGGATAAAAAATATTTGAACAATCAAACAATGTGAGGTACAATAACAAAGTACCTATAAACACTTTAAAAGTGAAGTAACTCCAGAAATGACTAGTACGTTCAATTAAAAATAGATGGACTAAAAACAAGTTCCAGTGCTAAATCTGCTAAAAATAAGGAACACATTTTAAGGCACACAATTATAATGAAAGCAATGAAAATATATGTATGAAGTGAAACCACACCAGACATTTAAAAGTCCCCACACTGAAACAGTGCGAAAACATATGCAACAAGTGGAAATAGTAGAAGTACATATATATATATATATGCTATGTAAAATGATGGAACTCATTTGCTATGTCACACACACAAAAACATTGTGAACAAAAATTGGAAACAATCGAGTATTTGGCATGTATGTGGGTTAGTTTAATATGACAATCTCCAAGAGCTGACCTTGTGTGGGAGAAAACCACTATAAGTAGAATCACATTTGTACTAATTGATGTCTTTGACATAATATTAGGAAGTTACAATCCTATTTCCTAGACTCACAAAGCTGTCACTTTGATTGGCAAAAGTAAACTCCAGACACTTCAGTTTCACTTTCCTTTCATTAAAGTTGTACAGATTAGTTAAGTCAAAATGGATTTCACAGGAAGCTTTGTTAACTTAATGGTACAATTAATTTATAGGTCAAAAAATTGTTTCTGTCTCTTTTTGTATTTTTTTTTTGACATGGTTTTCATTGATCCTTGACAGAAATCTTGTAGTGAGTGATATTGAGTCTACTCTGTTCAATGAATCTCTGAATGTTGCCATTATTATGGTAACAGGAGAGTTTTATCATTTATCATTTTGCTATCTAGGACACACCCTGCCTTGTGGTTTCCTTGAAAACAACCCTCAACTCACACATTTCATGCAGAGCTGCACTATTAATTTTATTAGTTTTTTTTCCAAGTAATGAAAATACAAAAACATTATAGTTGACAAATAAATTTAAGGACCAACAAAAACCTTGACTGTTTATAAAGGCTTATAAAAATCTATACAGACAAGCTTATAAATAATTGATTATAATCTTTTACTCTTTATTTTCTAGACTAAATTGGTATTCTTTATGGTTTATTAAATATATTATTAACACTATTATCAATGCAACAATAAATTAAAATAAAGTGTTATTGATTTATAAAACTCCTATGTATATATATCAAAAGTTTGATACTAATTTCAAATTGGTCACAGGCCAGATATATATAGACTTTTTCCACATTCTGTGAACTTGGATCAACACATCAATACTTGCTGGTCCTGTCCATCAGAGCTCTGATTGCGACCCAAATTAAAACTAACCAACAAATTTATTATGATTCATCTTGAATATCTTTCTATAAAAGTTGATACGTGTTTTAGAAAAAAGGTTGAAAGCAGTTGTTGGAGTTTTTTTGAGTTTTAATTGATGATTAGTGTTCAAGCACCTGAATTCATTAAACTGAGTGTCTGGAATAGAGTTTCCCCTGTGGCTTCGACACTGTCACCTTTTTTTCTAAAAAAGTACCTTGTGACTAAGTACATTAATTACATACTATTTTTGTTTGTTTGTTTTTCAGATGCGGCAGAAACCTGCAGTGTGTATATTACGCTTTCTGTAAAGACAAGATTATCAACTATAATAGAGAGAAATGATAAAGCTGTTTTTATAAAAAAAAACTGCATTTATAATAATTGCCATGTTTTGTTGAAATCCCACTCCTTTTTTGATCTGAAAACACGTTTATCATGCAAACATCCACTGCAGTGCTTCTAAACTGTCCATCGGGAAAACACCAGCATTGGTTAATCAGTAATAAACAATATGCTGGCCAGTGCAACCCTATGTGATATAGATATGACCATTCAAGATGAAAAAATTGACATACTACCACATGTAATTGTAATTACCGTGCCATTTACTGGCTGCCTATCATATGTTTGTTTTTGTGTTCTAATTAGCCCATCACACTGGTGGATGATATCAACACAACCTAGTTGTAAACTAGTTGTGAATCCACAACCATTCATTATCTGTCTCTTGTGACATGAACTATTAGTCTACTAGAAATATAGTGTAAATCAATACAGAGAATGGATATCAAACTCCTGTTAACTGCTCTTTTGCTTGATATCAAGGGCTGTATGCTCATGCAGAACTGAGGTGGATCCTTTTTAGATTTGTAATTATTTGTTGATAATTTATTTAATTTAAGGTAATTAGTGTCAAATGATTATCTTCTTAATAAAACGTTCTGTATAATTAAGGGAAGTTTTCTTCAAAACCATTTATTTGGAATATCAATAACTATCAATGATATTATGATGAAATTATTTTTTGTTGAAAACGTGTAGTGATTGAAAACTAGAGACTCATTTTCCAGTCTTTTAAATAGATTTTCTGTTATCAATACCAGAAAAAGTGACTAAGTTCTTTCTCAAAACATGTTTTGGTGAAAATTTCCCTGTGATCAATGATGTCGTAGATTATGTTCTTCATCATTTGATTACTTGCAGCAACTCTGATTTGTGTGATGACTCTTAGCAGTTAGACATACAAATCTGTAACCTGTACATTAATTGTGTTTTACATTGTGTGGCCTTATAATAAGAAGCGCTAAAAATTAGATGTTACTTGAGTTTTGTGTTCTCCTTTACACTGTATTAGCCTTGATTGCAGGAAAAATAACAAGAGTCATTAAGACAAAGCCTCCAGTATTTGTATTGTTTGTGGACAATGCATGCATTTTCACGGGATGTTCTGAATACAGAAGAATATAGCTTGCTTTTGAGGCTAATACAGTACAAAAAGAAAACACAAAACTGGTTTATTGCATTTCAAAGAGACCAATACATGTGTAGCCTATCTGCAATACTGGCAGTCTGAAAAGTCCTAGTTTTTCGTACAGTGAGTTCTGGATGCATGACATATTACCAGACTAATAGTTTTTCATGAATTTGATATCCACTTTAACTTTTTTTCATGTTTATTATTCTGTTTGTGTATAATATTATTTTAATTTAGGTGACCATTTAGAGATATACAAAAAAAGATTAGTTATTTCTGAAAATAGTACCAAAAAAGATGTAAGTTACAGTAAATTCAGGCTGGCCGGATGATTTTGTCATAAAAGAGTATTAAAGTAATATGATTTTATGGTGTGTATGGTTATTTTCTTGACGTTGTTGTTGTAATGAAATATTTTGATTAATTCAAAGTGTCTACACCTACCATGTAACAATGCATGTAAGAACTCTATTTGGCAATTGTAACTTCCCACAGAAATTTTTTTATTTTCACGAAGTTGATATATCGAGAGATGAGTTACACATTTCTTATGTAAAATATACAAAATTCAGTTTACAAGACAGTGTTTCTTTTGTGTTTAAAGGTCTTGTTCAATCATAATTACTCAAAACAATGGTTATAAGACGCTTGCTTTTCATAGTGAGTCCTAAGGTAGAATGATATTATTTTCTTTATATAGAATAAGACAAGATGCTTTGACAAAACTGAAATGAGATTCTAAATAAAATATAGGAAAAATACCCCAAATGTTTGAAAAAGGCCAATTTTCTTGTTTTAGCCAATCAGATCAAGCATTTAAGCAATACATAATTACAACCAAACTCGTGGTATCGCAACCCGCTGTTTCAAAACTGTTTTCATTTTGGTCTTTTCTGAACCGTCAATTGTTTTCACAGGGCGGAGCTTGCCCTAACATGTTCTGTCATTGGTTAATCTAAAATGAACTCTGCCTTTGAATTTGATTGACGGTTCAGAAAAGACCAAATCAAAACAAAGTTTTAAAACGGGGGGTCTCGATACAACCAATTTGGCTGTAACACTACATAATTTATGCATTGCATTGCCGTTTGCTTGCCTAGTTCTTACTTGGAGCATTCCTTAAACCTCGGAGAGACATTTTGAACACGGGGTTATAATTCAGATTTAATTTGGAAAATTGATACCCCAGGTGTTGATACAAGCCAAAGCATGATTATTCAAAATAATGAAAGCTTACCACTCCTCAACAAGAAATAAGAATTTGTTTAATCTTTGTAGATAATTGTTCTAATAAAACTTGCAGTGCTTCTCTATCAATCAATCAAACTTTATTTACAAAGGGTGACATACTAATAGAGTGCACGCAGGGGAGGGGGGGGACCTGTTTATACGAGGCGAGCCAGCCTGGTTTAGCAGGTTAGTTTCTTTTGTGTTCAAGCTATCAGAGCGTAAAAACAAAAGAAACCAGACTGCTAAACCATGCTGGCTCACTCCATATAAATAGCTAGCCCCTAAAAGTGTGCAACACAAATACCACTAAATAGTGCTAGAGTGCACACACTAAAAGTGTGCAACAGTTGGCACTATTTAGTGGTAAATAGCACTAGAATTTGCATAAAATTGCACTATTTAGTGGTATTTATATTGCACACTTTTAGTGCGTGTACTCTATTTTATGCTAATTCTATTTTCTTTTGTTTAATTCATAGTGCTATTTACTACTAAATAGAGTGCACACACTAAAAGTGTGCAAAGTTGTCACTATTTAGTGGTAAATAGCACTAATTAAACAAAAGAAAACAATAGAATTAGCATAAAATAGCATTATTTAGTGGTATTTATGTTGCACACTTTTAGTGCGTGCACTCTAGTGACAGCAGTTGCATACTTTGTGCGTGCACTCTATATGGGTCTATATGGCCCTGAATAGAAAGTTTGGTATAAGTTCAGGCTTTATAAAGTTTGGTGGACATCCAGGGTAGAAAAATTGTTGTCATTACATTGTTGTATTGTATCTTTGGTTTCCTGTGTTAATTCATGAACAGGAAAGGGCATTTGCAATAAAGCAGCTGGGATTGTTTCAAAGAATGACATAAATGACTATACTCGCATTCCATGTATCGTTTTTAATATTATTTTATTTGACATAATGAATGACAAGTGACTGATAGATTATTCTTTGCTAGAGTGATTTTCATGTGACCATGGAAGAGTAGGCAAACTAATACCAGCTGGTAGTAAACACCAAACCCATTGTTTTCTTATGTTCTTTATCAGCTACTTGAAACTAAAATGATCTATTTTCTTTCATGGTCGCCCCAAGACTTCACTATGAGATCAACAGTACTTCTAATGCTACACAATACAGTAATGAAAGGAAATAAAACACAAGTTGTGTAACGTTGTTTCAGATTTATGTGGATAAGTGTGAACACAAGGCCTAACCAGAGACATCAACTGAGACAGAGTCTTATGTGGACTCAGCTTAATGGCTGGGATAGAACAAAACCTGAATAACACGACACTTCCCTTGTATTACAACCCACTGCAACCAAAAACAACAACAAAGGGTTTAAAAACACCATACTAATAAAACTTGATCCCAGAATACTACACCCCTGGAAACACCAAGAAAAAGCCCATAAACGTATCTAAGTTCCTATGCAGCAGATACCATGGTACAATAAACTGGTTGCCCAAATTTGCCAGAAAAAGAAATTTATTATATTGCATGGTCACTACCCAGTAAACATGGAATACTGAGGGTATTTAAGAATGCAAAGATGTGAACTCCTTCCAGTGCAGACACTGCATTGTAGATAGTGTTGTTCAGGCTTTGTGCAAATAGTCTATGGTGTCAAATTGTTTAAACAATAATATTTGATAGCTTGCTAAATAGATCTTTTAAATAATTTGTTTTTTCCTTAGTACATTTTTTTAAACTTGCTCATAAGAAACGTTTCCATTATAAACCAAAATATTCATACCAACAAGACCAATTATTGTCAAAAATCAGGTATCAATCACTTTCAAGTTGTTTATTGCTCAGGCTAAGCCTCAGAGTAGAGACAAAACCATTGGTATTTGTTGTTTTTGGATTTGCACATTCCCATGGGAATATGCTTCATACAAAAGAATATAATTCTCACATGCTACTGAGGCTTCATCTGAGCAACAAAGAACACAAAACTGGACCTTTGTTCTTCACTTGCATAATATTGATGCACTTTTAATCACTTCTAATGGACAAACGTTGTATGTATCTGGTATAATATATGATAATATGTTTATACTATGATTTGTTTACATTTCTGATAAATGAATAAAGTACATCTAACATGAATAATAATCTTTACATTACAGGCTACATAAATGAAAGTTTATGGAAGGACAACAAGCTTACAAGCAACTTAAACCATGAACCATTCACAACCAATCATGAGAACACTAAACTACATTTATTTGAGGCCAAAGATTGTATCCTGACCCACAGCTTCAAAACCTTATTTTGATATTTTTGGTCATTTCTGGACCAAGATATGGTGGCAAGGATATGATATAGATGTTATATATCAAATTGGTTCTGTTGGTTGATTCGAAGTACTACTGATTCGAAATACAAGAACATGTCAGAAAGAGATATAAAGTGTTTGAAAGTCTGCTAAATCCCCTCGCAAATATTATGGTTCATGCTCTAAGTCACTTGCAAGTTTCTATTTACCTAGCTAGTAAGTAGAATATTGGTATTCCAGTCATTATAATGATACTACAATTGTTATTTACACTGATATATTTCCTTATAGCGATTCAAGTTACGTGTAAATGATCTTGCTTGGTCAAGGTAACAGCATACTAAAACAGTCTCTTTTCATACCTTAAAATAAAACAGAACATTAATTCTAAGATGTCAAGAATCATGGCAAACAATAACATTACTCATAGTCTATTTACTGATACTCACAAACACATACAGGGCAAGACTACTACCAACTAATAAACTAGGTCAATTTTGGTAGCTAAATAAAATTTATTACAAATTATCTTGCTACAAATTTGTAAGCATTTAATTGTTACCAATGTTATGTTATGGTCTACTTGCTTCAGATCTCAACTCGCATGCATTTGCAGATCCGTTTCTTTTTCATTATATATTAATTTTTCATTAATTATTGTTATTGTCATTATTAATATTATTTGGTGCAAATGAAATTATATACATTAGTTATTACTATTATTATTATTTCAAAATTACGTAATTCAACACTGTCAAGTTTTGAAAGTAATTGGACAATAATTATTATTATTAATAATAAAATTAATATAAGTCCTCTGTCAGAAAAAAACTGATTTGTTTTATGTTGTAAAAAAAAAATTATTATCAGTGATAAGTATAATTTATTTATGTTTTACATTTCTTATTAAGTTTTTGTACATTATTATTTTTGTCAATAAACATTTTCAATAGAAAGTTTATATTTATAATAAACACAGCAAAAAGCATTTGAGTGTAACATGCAAACAACTGTTTTTCTTGCTGTTCAGTGGTATGTCTAGCATTTCTTGGGGAGGGGAGGGGGGACATAGCACTAGACCTTTCGTTTGCTAGCAAGTAAAACTGTCTCTGCTCTCTTTAGAAATGCACAACATTTCAATCACCACAACCTGTCTTAAATGTCACAAAACAATAAACCAAAATCGAATCAAATACTCTCTTATGGTTTTTGCTGTTTAATAGCTGTGATTAGTATGGTAGATATGTTTTTTTGTTTAGTTTTGATTGAAATAATTGGGGTACATACGAATGCAGTCCATGAACGCCACCTTCAATCTGTGATGAGGTGGATCTCCTTTCAAATTTCAGCTCACCAGAGTACATCATGGTTCTGTGAAATAAAATTAACCATTAATGACTATGCAGCACAACAATGCATATTACACACAGGACAATTCTCAATTCGCTTGGTCAACCTTGTACCCTACCAGCAAGACTTGAAATAATGGCTGAAAATATGAAGGTCAAGATAACCTATCAAATACATTTTTGGCTGGTCATTACTCATTTTTGAAAGGTCAAGATTTGTAAAGATAATTGTTTTTCCTTAATGTCAAACATAGCCAGTCATCACACCTTGTCCTTTCACTATCCAATTTGGCCAGTCAAGTAACAAATTTGAGGGATAATGACCTTGACCTGCCCTTATTTCAAGCCCTGTGTCAGTCATCTAGCTACAATACGAATATGCTGATTGGTTGAAAGGAATGTGTAGGAAGACAAATAGACCATTTGTGAAATAGCAAACATGCTGCATTATGGCCTAGCTTCAGTATAAACATCTTTTGTTCATTATGCCTGATATGGAATTCTCTGTACTGAAGCTAGACCGCAATGCATGTTTTTTTATCAAACTCAGAAAAGGCCTAAGCAGGGAAGATGTACAAGCATGCAAGAAAAAATAAAATAAAAAAAATCATATAAATGTACCTAAGCATAGTAAGACTTTTAGCTCCCAAGTCTTGGCATCCATGTTGAATACCAGCAGTCAGGTATGGCATGAATTTATGAATGGATCCTTTATCTACAACAGAACCAGAGACTCCCTGGGCTACCTTAATCTTGTCCTGTTCACTGCACAACACAAGAAGACAGTCATACAAACGTAATTATTATGTGGACCATGAATATCAAAATAAAGTACACCTAGTATCTACACTCTGTTCATTACATAACACAAGAATACAGTCATACAAACGTAATTATTATGTGGACCATGCATATCAAAATAAAGTACACCTAGTATCTACACTCTGTTTACTGCACAACACAAGAATAGTCGTAAACATACAACATTGTTATCATGAAAACCATGAATATCAAAACTAAGTACATAAAGTATCTAAATCTAATCCAAATAAAAATCTTCATCATCATAATCATCATTCTATACTCATTATAATAATCTGGCAATAACCATGATTCTAAAACTAATGAATGAGGTTTTTTTTTTACAGCAAATCAATACCTGTGACAAGTTCTATAACTATTGATCGAGATTTATCCTAAATTTGCATAAACTGAAAAATCTAGTTTCTCACAAAAAAAGTGAATTTTTTTAAAGGAAAAATATAAACTTATGTTTGCAGTTAGAAGCAATTTATAAAATTGGAATTTGTAGAGTGCAAGCACTAAAAGTGTGCAACAGTTGTTACTATTTAGTGGTAAATAGCACTAATCAAACAAAAGAAAACGATAGAATGAGCATAAAATAGCACTATTTAGTGGTAATTACGTTGCACACTTTTAGTGGGTACACTGTACATTCAGTATCTATATGCTGTACCTACCTAAAATATCTGGATGCACTGCTGGCATTATTTTCCATAGCACTAAGTGATCCCATTCCTGGAAAAAACACAGATAGCACATTTTTCATCTTATTGTTTCATTACCTGGTAACTATTAATAATTATTGCAATGAATGTTTATCTGGTCTGATGTACACAGCAAACAAAACGTTGAACAGTATACATTATTATAAGCATGTCTGTCATTATTTAAATTACCAGCCAATAGTTCATTGATCATTTCAATATTTTCGTTTCAAATATATCTTAAGAGACAAATGTTTTTATTCTCTGAGATTCTGAATTGAATGGTGGTAATGTAGATGGTCACAAATTAGATATAATAAATTACTTAAACTAGACTGTGATAGAAAGACTTCAATTTCGCCGAGCTCACTCATGAGATATTTTTTCAACACTCGAAGATAAAATTTGTATCTCCACACAGCCATGTAAAATTCTATATTCAACTAGAGTCTTATCCACTATGTACTCAGTCTTGCTGTATCTTTTATTCATCTTCAAGATTGCATGTGACTGAAGTATATGTTCTCCACATTGGTTTGGCCATGGTCTCTGTTCAAGTCTAGCTTTCTGGTTATTTGTATTGCTTTTTCGATTCCTCTGGAGAACCAATTTGAATCTCTATCAAAGATATTGTTTTATTTTTCTATCTTCTAAACAAACTTTATTGGTAGATCCATGTCTGTGATCAGGGGATTTCCCTACCTCTATATTTCTTTAACCGTACACCATCAGCAAAGAAGTATTCGCCAGGAGCTTCACTTGTACCAGCTAGTAAAGAACCCATCATAACTGAAAAATACAAAATGAAAGAAAAATTGCTACATGCTTACAGTTTCACAAAAAAAACAAGCAGTTGTTTTGGTGATAGGTAACAAAAATTCTGCATTCTTGTGTCTATTTTAGAGGTGGATCACATCTACCAATGTGAAATAATTGTTTTGAGAAAGATATGTGTAACCCAAGTTACCAATACCTGTAGAAGCTCCCAGAGAAAGTGCTTTAGTGATATGTCCAACAGTCTGTATACCGCCATCAGCTATAACTGGAACTCCAAACCTTCTGGCATACTCTGCTACCTTATAGACAGCAGTACCCTGTGGTCTACCTACTGCCATGACCTCCTGTGTGATGCAGATTGACCCACTGCCCATACCAACACGAAGAGCATCTACACCAGCATCAATAAGGTTCTTAGCTTGTGCAGCAGTCACTACATTACCTCCAACCACTTGTAGGTTAGGATAACGTTCTTTTATATGACTACAAATAAATAGTATTGGAATGAGTATATGAACTTTACTGAAGAAATGAATAGTTCAGTGAACAACTAGAGTAGATTAATAAACACCAAATATATTCTATTATTATTATATATTATATTATTATAGTAACAATTCCATGGCATTTATATAATAATTAATACTATGTTTGAAAAAGTCTATTAGGAAACTTCAGTAACATATCTATGTAAGTATGAATTATATTACATTCCAAATCTTGCTCTACATCAGCCCAATCCTATTTTACTCTATTGCAACCAGTATTCTTTCTATTTCCATTTTTTCTATTCTCTCTTATTCAATTATCCTCTCTTCTATTCCATTCAATTCCTTCAATTCCATTCCATCCCATCATCTTCTATAATATTTTCTGTCATTCCTACCTGATCATTTCTAGTTGAAAGATAGAATTTCCTTGAGAGGAGTCCAGCACAACAACATCAACCCCAGCTTTCACTAGTTCATGTAGGCGCAACTTGTCTTCTTCCCTTGTACCAATAGCTGCACCAACTACAATTAACAAAATATATTTTTGTAAGTGACATAGACAGGACGGAACCAGAAGAGGAGGTTGTTGTTTTAAGGTACAACATTAATCTTTTCCTAAAGTGTGATCAATATACAGACTTACCTAAAAGCTGTTTGTTGGCATCTTTTGAAGCAAGAGGATAATCTCTGTTCTTTTTTAGATCAGTTCTTGCTATAAGAGATACTAGCTCACCATTCTCATTGACTATTGGCAGTTTGCCTAGACAATCAAGACAAATTGATTAACTTAAAACCAATTTAATCTGTAATGAGTTAATCTATAATGCTATATTATTTGTCCAAACCTTCAGCTAAATTGAAGGAAATTCAGTGTTCCTGTTCCCTGCTAGCAGAGTCTCTCTCGTTTGTGAATCCTGACGTAAAAATAGAGAGACTCTGCCGACTCGAGCCGCTTATCCTATCGCGCATGCTCACCAGTTACCAAGCAACCGTGACATATTTGACATATGACATGTCAATGAATTTGACAACTTACAGACCAATCACCCACATCATCGCGCGAAATAAAAGATTGACGGGAGATCATGTATAAGCGCAAATTATCGCGATGCAATGTCTAAAAAAACTCCTCCATCGTTACCAAAATTTAGAACATTTGCCTCACCAAAGACTCCAATAAAAGCCGTTCCGGTAGATAAAGATAAAAGTTGTTTAATTTGCAGCGAAAAATTTGTTTCTGGATCAAAGCAATCAAGCTTTTACAACGTTAATATTTCCAAAGGCTTGCACAAAAGAATTGAACACGTAATAGGGAAGTCACCAAATTACAACAAAGAATCTGTAAGGGTTTGTAAAAAGTGTTACAGAAAAGTGGAATCTTTAGAATAACGATTATCTGCAGTAGACCAAGACAAAGCAGTGTTAGTGGGACTTTATAATCGAAATAGGTCACTCATATCCGCATCTCGACAGCACGATTCAAGCGTCAAATAAACAGTCCAAGTACAAGAGACGTTGACCCCGAAAAAGACCAAGAAATCAACCGTTCAAATAAAAAGAAACTTCGAACTTCGCCACCAAAAAGGCTTAGCATTGATGCTTGCCCAAAAAATGGCGAAAACCAGGGAGAAGAAAACAAACTGAAAACTATGAAAATGCAAACGACAAAGTGAACACCGCAAAAGTCCAGGTAACTCGTTGATTGATTTAATACACAAAAAAATATCAAAACTAGTGCGACTGAGATCGGTAATAAACTGAACTCTTACTTCCGGTCAAACCGGTTTTCAAACTGGTTTCGTTCGTCCACAGTTGTGGACGGCGGCATTTCAAACAAAGCGGCTCGAGTCGGCAGAGTCTCTCTATTTTTACGTCAGGATTCACAAACGAGAGAGACTCTGCTAGCAGGGAAGTGTTCCTGGAACTCCACAACAAAAGGATCATTCTAATCAAAATGGATTTCTCTTGTAATGTACAATAATATTTTGAGAAGTGAAATGGTAGTATAAAGAGAAATGTTTTACTGGTGGACTTGCAGACTGGCTACTAGCTTTGCAAATGATTATGTAAATAAGGAATTTGCATTTAATCACTTTCAATTGAGATTGTAGTGGTCTAACTTTGCTGATTGTAGTATAATTCTGTAACTGAGAAGAAATTGATGCATTGAAAATGACTGATAGTGGGCTTAGGCCAACCACCGCATATTGTGTTGTTCATTGGACTGCTACGAACACTGTCTAGCAAAAATATTTACCATTATATTTTAATTTTATTTAAGAATAGTTAAATAGTTTGCACACTATAACATGTGGAAATCAGTTTCTGGAGTGTTTCCCTGGTACCATAATGTAAAAATACAAACCTTTTTTACTGCGCTGTAGGATTCTATTAGCCTCTTTTAGAGTAATACCAGCTTTGGCAACTACTAGGTCTTGTAAAGGTGTCATGACCTAATAGAAGCAAAGTATATAAATCAATGTCTGGAAGAAAAGTCAGTGTGAACTTCAGGGTCACATGTCACAGACTGAAACAACTGGTAGATAGAACCAATTTCAGGGTTTGAAATAGCAGTCTGCCAGTGACCAAATGACAGACCACATTGAATGATCATTCAAAGCCAGAAAATGTATGAAACAGCAGGCAAACATTTTCTCCATATGTGAAAAGCAAAAACTATGACAGGCCAATTTTTTCCTGTTACATGCCCTTAATTTTGTGGGAAAGAGTTCTGTTTCATAAGATCAATGTCTAGAAAAGCAATCTAATCCACTCATGATGAAATAAATTAAAACATTTGTTTTACAGGGTGACCCTGTTACCATGAAATGATAATTGCCCTAGTTCACTATGACGTCATCTCTCGTTTACATGGAGGATAAAATCGTCAAACTCAAAAGAAAAAAAAAATGCTCCCATTGAAACAATTTTATCTAAAATGGTTTTAAAGTATAAGATACGTGTTTATATTTGCCAAATAATATTCAGGGCGAATGGTATATTCAACCCCCCCCCCCTGACAACCACGATTCTTGGTGTTTAAACAATAGATTTTTCAATATTGTTTTGATATAATGTCATAGTGAACTAGACCATTTTTCCAGTGACTCTTACTGTATCATAGCTGGTTTGTAATGCTATAATAATCTGTTCTACTAATCTGAAATGACTCAATTTCTAATGCATCTTTATGACATACCTCTTTCAGGGGTATATTATGGTCTATGTCAGGAAGAAAGTCGATATCTCTAGAGGTAACAATACCCTCCAATATGCCACCCATCTGACCATTCTCTGTAAGAAAACAACAAGCAACTAATTAATTAGATGTGGGTTACTTACATTGCAACTACTCATCACCCTAACAGACTATTCCATCTCTTATAAAGTCACATTTAATTGTATCATTTATATTTAGAATCTCATGTGATAAAGCAGTGGCGGATCTAGGGCACGGGTACAGGGGATGCACAAACCCCTCTTGAAAGGATTTCACGTCTTTGTATTCTTAAATATCATTTCAAAATATCCTCAGTGTTTCATGCTTACTGGGTAGGGCATCCCCTTCTGAAGATGGTGTGCCCCCTCCTGAAGATGGTGTACCCCCTCCTGAAGATGGTGCACCCCCTCCTGAAGATGATGTGCCCCCTCCTGAAGATGGTGTACTCCCTCCTGAAGATGGTGTACCCCCTTCTGAAGATGGTGTACCCCCTCCTGAAGATGATGTACCCCCTCCTGAAGATGGTGTGCCTCCTCCTGAAGATGGTGTGCCCCCTCCTGGAAACAATCCTGGATCAGCCCCTGTAAAGATCTATGATAATGCCACTGGGTTGTCATCTGCAACTGTCATAGGAGCCATTGCAAGGTTTTAAGAGCCTTACCAGTGATAGGTATTCCAGAAAAGCCATGATTGGCCTTGGCATTAAGAACATCAGCAACAGTATGAAAACCACTCAAAACCAGGGGAGCTGTAATAAAACCTTGTTCAAATTTCTTGACTTTCCTAACTTCATTTGCTTGGAATTCTATTGAGCAGTTATGGTGGAGGATGCCAATGCCGCCATTCAACTACAAAATCATAGAGTACACATTTTATCCTCTTACTTAAAATGTACTAAATTTCATGACTCTGAGCACATCATTTTTATGGAAAAAAACAAAAAGTCAATACTTACAGCCATTGAAATAGCCATCTTGGATTCTAAAAATAAGGAACATCCATTAGATTATTGTATAAAATATATAAAACTAAACAAAAGATCTGATAAATTAGTTGAATTTCTATTTAGATGAATATTTTTTAATAAAAGAAAAATGAAAGAGAAAAAACATGACAAAAATGATGAGTGCCTGAATTGAGAATGTTAAATGAAAATACACAAATAAATAGATGAATGATTGAATGAATGAACGGATGAATGAAAAAAATATAATCAGTACAAATAATACAACTAAATAGATGAAAAAAAATATCACACATTTTATTGAAGGAATGGATCATAAGTAGCGTGCATTCATTCAGTTATTGGTTACTAAACATGAAAAAAAGCGTAACTCCAGCTTTTTTGAGTGCTTAGCAGCATCCCAAGTGCATCCATAACTTGATGGATGCACAGTTACTTATGATCCATTGCTTTTATAACATAGATAATTTTTCAAATAATAAAAAATCACTTTTTTTTAGCATGCGTATAATGGAAAAACAATGCATTGACAATACACACACTGTTATATCATCCAATCAGAGTGCGCATAAGATCAAAACTTTTTGTTTGAAAATAAAATTGACAAGGGTGCGCGAGTGGGCACAATCGTGGAATGGTTTATAAAGAAGAACCAATCATATTGCGTGTAACTTATCGATGTTATAATACTGTATGTTGAATAATATTCAATTAAATATTGCATTATTTTACCTGTGACAGTATCCATGGGAGAACTACATAAAGGTGTCTTAATAGTCAATGTCTTTGTTAAAGGTGATGTCAAATCCTGGAGCAAAATACAGGTAAATAAATACACACACTCATCATAGCTATTATGCTAGCTACAATACACTTATTGATTTTCACTAGTGAAGTAAGCCGATACGCTTCTCCTTCGGGTTTCTACTTTGTGTTTCTCCTCCACTTCCGTCTCTGTTCGCTGATTTTCACACACATTGAAGTATCTTTACTTTGACTCTATCTCTGCTTACTTCACAAGTAAAAATCGGTCTTCGCAATACTCACCACATCCTTGGCTACAAAGTCAATAAAACCAGGCAGGATAATAAAATCACTAGAAAAACAACAAAACAGATATTATTCTGTACAGAAATTCTACCAAATAAAATTGATGCCAAATCTGGATAGAGAGAATTCATGTATATTATAGAATCATTGATTCTGTATAGCACAAGAAGTTAACATTGAGAATGTGAAATAATATGAAGTGAAGATTTTCTTCACATGGACATGCCGTTGTTCTCCTTGTTACATAAGACTGTTATGTTGCATAACAGACTGTAATTTGTAACAAGTACTAATTACCTTAATTAAAGATGTCAAGTATAATTATCAGAATAAAAAAAAATCAAAATTATAATTAAACATTCCAATTAATGAAAGATGACACTATCTACAAAACTCAATTATAATTATTATTATAATAATTAATGTATAAAATTCTATCATTGTGGAAACTAGTCCTAGTCTTTTGATCTCTCTCCACTTTCCTTACTACAGGAATCCTGTGGATTACCTGAGTATCAGCCACAGGAAACCCAATGTGAATAACTTATAGTAAGAGCCAAAACGTAAAACCATACCCTTACTAATAAAAGATCTTTGTAAGAACTACATTAAAAACATTGAAAGTTACTTTACTGACAATTTGTAAATAGTCTATAATAAATGTGAAATTCCTGGGGCAGATTTACAAACAATTTTGGAAAAAAATACAGTTCTACACACCAAACACTTTCATGGGTAACACAAAATACCATAAACTCATACTTTATGTTTCAAGCGCTGATATTATAACAAAGGCTGTGTCAGGCTCATATTTTACCAAGTTGCATATCTCTACTCTTGAGTTCTTATTTGAACTTCCCCTTGCATGACCACTGGCATTTGTTTTGAACATGCTAAACCTTCATAAAACAATTGATGCTTTTGGACTATACACAACTGTCTAATTTCATACCAGTCCCAACACAAGTTTGATACATGTGTCAAATAATAAACAAAAGTTTTATTGCTTATTATTATAAACTGACTCCTGGAGGCTGATGTGTTTATATGATAATTTTGCATCCTGTATTACCAAGATTTTGGCAACTTTAACTACTAGTTTGATCAAAGCAATAGGTTTTTGCTTGCTTTCACACATCAACACACACTTTTGTTTCTCAAAGAAGATCTCAGTTGGCTCACCTTCACATTAAACCACTCCTATGGGCTATTTAAATATGGAGTGAGCCAGCCCAGTTTAACAGGAAGGTTTCTTTTGTTTTTACGCTCTGAGAGCTTGAAAACAAACGAAAGCAGCCCACTAAACCGTGCTGGCCTGGCTCACTCCATATAAACAGCCCCTTTAATATTTGATATATTTATAAATACAGTATACACAATGGTTTATAGTAGAAAAATATATAACAGTTCCAAGGTGTACATGATTTTTTTTCTATTCTTAACTACTATAAATGTTACTTTGATAATAAAAAACTACAAAGGGCATGTAAATTTAAAGTAAAACATACAAAGCTTTTTTTTTAGAAACGCAAGCAGGGAAATGACTCTCAATCATTTCTCTCATCCATAATTACACATATCCAGAAAATACTGAAAAGTAATAGTATACATAGAAAATGTACAGTTACTTTTCATTTATTTATGGAAAAATAAAGACAGATATCGCGAAGTTTTCAAAAACAAATTGTAAGATGTTTTCATTTTTCGCAGTTTTTTTTTCACAACCAACAGCTGCCTTCCAAGGTCCATGACTTTGATGGAACCCTTTAGTGATGGCGGCTATGGGCAATAAAATGGGCAATAAAATGAGCAAGACATCTAAACGCAAAAAAACCGACAAAAAAATAATTCGAATACGACCAAATACGGTCAAAAATAATACTGGTGTGATATATGGAGAAAGTCTAAATGAAAACCCAACTTTTTCTGCACGTGGAGTTTATAACCATCATGGCTTGCTCGTCGCTAACTCCCCAAATATTCTCTTCACAATCACTTTTTTAATGTTCAAACATACCTATAAGTCAAACCATCGTTATTAAATAGCTGCACAGCCGTCATTCCATCTTCTGGGACATAACCAGTACCTCCTGCTATTAAAAAGTCAGCCATTTATGTGGTCAAACGAGAGAATGTGGTCTTTCTTCACTTCGAGTGTTCTTGTTGTTGACGAACTCGTTATGCAAAAATATATAAATAAATTCGTTATAGAACTAATAAATAACTAGCTGGTAATTGGAGCGTGGCTCTACATTGATAAACCGGCTAATAATTTGTCTTTTTTTCGCACAAGTTAATTAATTTGCCTCCACTAACAAATTGGTTGCCTGTACCCACGAAAGCAAACGTGCTCTGAGCTTAGACGATAGCGAAGAATTTATAAGGGGGAGCCCCAGGGGAGATTTGTAGCGCCAAAATTTAGTCAGCCAAATCGAGTTTGTCACGTTTTCGGAAGGAAAATCACGAAATTATACCGATAAAACACCACTATGGTTACTTTTACCATGTTTCCGTATAAATAAGAATTTTTCTCTTGTTAAGGCAATATATAATACCAAAATTTTATATAAACTAAAAATCACTGACGGAGCCTGAAGGGAGAGAAACTAAATGGACATATACTTCCATTGCAACCTACCCTGTTCAATTGTTTAGTTTTTAATTTTGCCGGCAAATGGTTGAGCCTCGCCACAGGAAACCGGCATCGCTGCAATGACCGGACTGAGGGTAAGGGGTGAGAAGGGAATATCTCTTTTATAATGACCTTCCTAGTGAGTACGCCTTTATGTCTTTGTAGTTCCCTGTTTATAGGAAGACTCCTATTTTAATGTATGTTTGATAGCTGGTTCAATATGTAATCACACTAAACATACTTAAATTTGTAACCCGACATAACGTAAGTGAATGCTCTAAATAGTTCAAAATTTTCGCTTTTCTAAACTAAAGAATATACCAACAACATATCAGTTTTGTTCAGACACGGCCAATCAACGCATTCTCAGTTTTGACGTTTCAAAGCTACCCTACGAACCCTGAACCACATTAATAGATTCATTCACTATTCATTCATTCATCCATTGTATATATCCATCTTATCCATCCGTTTGTCTATTCTTCATTTAACCAATAGATCTCGGCCACAGGAATAGTCCTGAAGTGTGATGACGTTTTACCCCCGTCTCTATACCATAATAGTTTTTAAAATCCTTTCATATTCAAATTTTATATTCCATCGAGAATACAGAAACAATAGTCATAATTAATGAACAAAAGAAATGTGAAAAGGATTCTGGTCTAGACACGGGGGGTAAAACGTTATCACGCTTCAGGCTTATTCCGAGGGCATTTTCCTCCGTTTGTGGTCGTCCTGGAAATAGCCTGTGTCATCGGAATTTTCTCTCGAAATACTACTTTTCAAAAGAAAATTCCACATTTAGGCTACCTGGAAAAGAGCTGAGCATCATCAGATCGAGCACCAAGACTTTGTGGGTGCATAAATGTCAAATTAAAAAAAAAGCGTCGGATTCTGTTTATTTTTTAAACTAAAACATGGGGTTCCTGTGTTATACAGCACAGGAATCCTAGCATCGTTACATGTATGACGGGATAGTTTTTTAAAACATAATCTTAAATTAATATGTCATTCCCAAAAGATACATATTTTCTGTGTTTTTTACCCGACATTTTGTGTGGACATAAAACATACAAGACCAAACAAGAATTAAGTTTATATGAAATGTTTTTCACGGCACGGAGTGATGGACATATGTAAATTGTTTGGTTGAGTGCAGGTGACGAGTAAAAAGTGTCACTTCTAATACAACTTCAGTCTCATCATAATTCGCAAAATATATAGTGTTTTGTACAAAGAAATCAGCTAAAAAAAACTACACTGAATTTATCTATCGGTACTGCTAAAATCATCAAATATTTGTATAGATCCAACAACATTATTTTTTCTTTATCATCTAAACTTGTTTTAACCTGTTAATAGAAAAAATGTAGTTTCAATAATGTGAAAACTTTGCATTGTTTTTATTCATCACAATGCATCCACATAGTGTTTATAAAAAGTTAAAATGAGTTTATTACCGTCGTGGAATTGATATCAATTTCATAGTCCTGTGGATAGGATTGCCATGGACGTACATATAATATATTGCCTAAAAATGTATTAATACAAATAACCCCCTAAGGCAGTATCTGTAAACAAACCGCGTTTACTCTGTTAGCGATAGCTCGTTCTAAATTCTACAAAATGGCGATTTTTTACGTATTCTGAGTCTACGGTTTTTACTATTTCCCGGTCGATTTGAAAGACCTATGCAAAGTAAGTAAACATTGTACAAATTCTAACTAAGTTTAAAGTATACATACACTTAAATTTTATGTTTGTATTAGAAAATGTTATATAACTTAAAAGTGCTGGAAATTTGCTAAACTTGTTATTGTGTATCACTTCTTGCAGATTCAAAATGGTGCGAATTCATTAAACATGTTTTTATAGTAGTCTTTTAGGCGGGAAAAAATAACATTTCCGCGCGCTTATGATTTAGTTTTATTTCTGCAAAATTATTTTCACTCATTTAACACATTTCTGAATTTGAGTTTTAAATAAATGGTAGTTCATGGTCAGAGTATAGCTGTCTACAAAGCAAATCATTGAAAAAACATTATATACTTTTATTTGTATCATTCGGAAAATTGTTTTTTTGAATTTTTTTCTTGCTATCAATCAAAATTGAACGATTTTGCACTGTTATCAGTATTCATGTTTTTCATAGCAATAAAAGTTATCATTTGTGGTCGGAGCACGTACAAGTTTTTATGCATGCTAATAAGTGTATTCAATGTAGATATTAAAAAAACTGTCATCATACTGAAAATCGTGTAAATGAACGCCATATTATAGTAGTACTTGTATATGATATTTCCATTTTGTGATGGTATTTTAACAATTGTGAAAAATACTTCCAGTGTATATGTGTTGGTATATTCTGTAAACCATGTTTGAGGTTTGTTCAATGTTCACCTGTTCACAGTAAGACATAACAATAACATTGTTGTATCTTGTATGAGAAACTGAAAAATATGTATGCAATTAATGATATCTGGCACAGTTTTAAAAACAGTAGAAATTGAAATTAATTTATGTAATAATCCCGCCGATAAGTCGGTAGTTGTTACATATCAGTAGCTGATAAGAAAATCAAGTGTTGCATTTAATTTAATTTTCGCAAGTTTATATTCTAAATAGGAAAAATTAATCAATTTTCCTCATCGAGGAAATTCAAATTTCAGGAGAAAAAGGAAATGACATGAAATCTATATGTATTCAATAACTACTTGTATCATAGTTGAAGTTCATTTTAAATTTTATGAAAAACTTGTTCAAGGAATTACTATAAGCTGAAATACGAAGTGGTTTGGCATTATAATCAATTGATACTATCTATGTTCACATAGTAGGATTGTGAACAGTGCAAATTATCGTCAGGACACTAGTCTGAATAACACATTCAAGCGTTCTTTTCCGCCGCGGGCGAAGCGGGAAGAGTTCATCGATCAGTTTCCAAGAACGCATAGCGCCAACACAGTTCCAAAAAAATCATTTATATTATACTATCAAGATGAATCGACTGAGCTTTTCACAGATGTTTATTTATTTTCTTTCCAACTGCATAATCATGACTCCAGGCATGCATAAAAACTATTTGAACTATGCTAGCTCTATATGCTAGGGTCATCAAATCATCAATGCTATCGTCAGATGGCCAAGTCTCAGTTCAATTGGAGGAATTTCAAATTTAAGACACATTTACAATAAGTATTCAAACTTATAACTTCTGACAAGTCGCAACCTGTGGTATGTAAAGATCAGGTTTTCTGTCAGGCTGCCGGCTGTTGACACAATAACAAGTGCAGGACAGTCTAACTTGTGGCATAATTAACAAAAGCGAAAGTAATTAATGCACACAGACTAGAGCTACTTAGCTGCTAGTCACCGCACCTGCGCACTTGCGCACCTTATTAGTTGCTTGCAGAGATGAAACCAAGGGGGATGCAGTATGCACGTGCATCCATCTCAGAAAAGCTCATCCATCTCCATATTTTTTATTATAAGAATTTCTTTCTTAGATTTGAAATCAAGAGCACAAAACTAGAATAATCACCGAAAATACAAAGAATAAAGTCATTCAAAAGAACTAAAAATGTGCAATAAGAGCCATAAATTATAATACGAGTTTTCAAGGGTTTTTGAAAAAGACGCTGACTTTGTGAAAAATATGACAGCTACTAATAAAAAGGCTACTAAAAACCCACCATGGTCCAGGGTTTTTTATATGCATCCCCCTGTAAAAGCTCTGGTTACGGCCCTGGTTTGTGCATATCATTATATCCCACATGAGGACCATTCTTCACACAGCCCACATACGGTCCACATACGTATAATGGCCGGACGGTATTCGAGTTTTTTTTTTCTTTTACGTCCGTTTGTTAAACAAATACACAAAACTAGCGCAAATTAACATCTTAGATTATCTTAAGCCTGGTTTACGGCTGTTAGTTGCAAGAACTGCAACCGTACACTGACCGCATGTTCATAAGTACACATTAGTATACACTCACGCAGATTTTGACGAGAAAACTCTGAGAAAAACTAAAGCAAATTGCTGAGATTCGATGGAATATTCCGAGAAAGTCGGGACGCATTTGATAGCGTTGATATACGTCATTCACCGAGAAGCACTAATCTTCTACCTCTTTACGTCTCTTTACTGAATAAACATCGTTAAATCGTTCGACCTTTCACTTGACAGTATACTTTGTAGTTATGTCATAGTTGAGTTAAATATCGGAAGCTGTAACTATTTGTGTTATGCAGGGTTTTGACAATGTTTTGGAGTCTCAAAAACTCATTGACTCCTTCAACTTTCCATCCTTTCAAATTAATAACTATGCTAGTTAATGCTTTCATAATTTTTTGCTATTTGAAAAGTTGCCAGTACAATAATCACTTTGTAATCAATAAAAAAATTGTAGCAATTGATAAATTGCAACATTGTTCCCCGTAGTTGGATGTCTGAGATATTCAATAATGGGGCATCAAAAGAGTGTCAAAAATTACCAAGTACTTTTCACTTCCGGTATTTGTTCATGAACACCTCTTGGGTCATTCGCTTCAGGCCACACGAGCTGACAAAGCTTGTACAAATCACTCTCTTGTGGTTAATCCTTCGACTATTACACCGTGCAAAGGATTATTTTAGAATGGATTTCACATCAGAGAATACGTGCGCGTACGTGTTTTAGTTTGGAAGTCAAAAAATGCGTTTTTTTTGGCATTGATATTGCTTCGTGTTCAGATCTTTGACAGACAACTGTGAATTAACTATTAAAAATTATTTGTTGATACAAGAAATTTGAAAAATCAACAAACTGTTTCAGTCGTTTAGATTGGTTGTTTGTCAGAAGTTACTTAAAAAAGGTACTACAACTTCTTAAGGTAAGCATTAGAGTCAGTGAACGTGCGTTTGAATTCGCGGAGCCTTTCAAGGAAAGAGCTGAATGCCCATGTTAAGTTTTTGGAAGCTTTCTTGATAGTTCCGATCTCAAACTGACTGATTTGACAGCTACTAACGTAAGATACATCTCTTGAAGTGGATAAGCGTCTTTCTTCAGGCACTCTAGATACTAAAAATAGTACTGGAAACCCTTTTACTTTTACCGTGAGGGTTGAAGCTAACGTGCAAGATTATCGCGTCAACAAGATGAGACTTGTTCCTATAGCAATTTGCATACAAATTACCGATTATACTCTGATTCAGTAAGACAGTATAATTAAAAGTGTATTTTACAAATTAGCAAGGTAAGAAGTGCTAACAGATGTCTCACATAAACGTCGTCATCACGGTTTTCAAAAGTACTAATGTTATTTGTTGTTCGTAGTCAATTAAGAAATTAATGAAAAAGTCTTGAAGGCCATAAATCCCTTGTCGATTCTGCAGCAATAATGGTCTATTGTCCTAACAAAGACCGAAGTTGCAAGGACACAATGACAAGGCTTATGTATGAATTTAATCAGACCGTTGTCTTGCATGATATAACATTTATTCTTGTTTGCAGGGACCGTTGTCAAGAATGCCTTCTCATCGTTTATACTTGATAATCATCGTTATGTCCTGACAAGATCAAGGTACACTGTGAAGCTTAAAGGTTAGTAAACCGACTTGACTACTGAGCATAAACATATATGTTGTAATTGCTTTTTAATACCACTTTCACATGTCCTTAACTCAACGGAATGTGTTCTGTCGAACACAAGAACTGCATCAAATTTTAATGGCAAAAGGTCTACCTTAATACATGACTGCACTAAGAAGTTAAAAAGACATGAAAATATATATGCTTAACTGTACTTGAAATTATATTAAACTACTTCTTACTTATATAATTTGAACTCTTCAGTTCAAACTGACCTTGCTCACAAACCATAACCAGATAAAAATATCCCGTTTAGTTGATGATAGGCTTGTTTATATCGTTTCAAGCGTTGTTTAAGTAATCATTGCTGAATCGTTTACATACAAACACACACGAAAAACACAATATGTTCTTTCATCTATAGCATTTATCTCGTGCGCCAACTTTGTTGTTTCACTCAAAATTATAAATCAAAACATATGGATATTTATAATTCCAAAAATTATTTTGTTCTGTATGGAAAATATGAGTGCTTTTTAAAACATACATGAATTACGTAAATCGTAATATATTCTTAATGTAACAATCTCTCATTATTATTATTATTATTATTATTATTATTATTATTATTATTATTATTATTATTATTATTATTATTATTATTATTATTATTATTATTATTATTATTATTATTATTATTACTATTTTTTTTTTGCTTCCGTCAGAGTAAGTGATGTCGATGGACTTGCCTATCAATCATGGACAAATGGCTGAACGAGTTAAAACTGGTAGGTCACCGCCTCCAAGACGACGTCGCACTAGAGAATACATCCCAAATTCACAGTCCAAAAGATCAACTCAACAAGATTATGAAAACAGCTTCGACAATATTGAGAAAACATTAGGTAGTTTCGTAGACGAAAACATGAATGCTGTTCAACATATACCACCTTCTCGGCCGCCTCAAAGAACGGAAAGCCACAGGTCTGAACAACTTGGAGAAAGATATCACATACTCAAAGCCGAAAATAAAATTTTACGAGAAAGACTGCAGAATGCTCTACAGCGTGAGATGAAGGCTTTGAAAACGTTTAAAAGACTTGCAAAGGAGAACAGACAGTTGAAGTTAAACTTAAGGAAATATGAAAGAACTTTGTTGGGATTTTACGAAGATGAATCAGGCAAGTGAATCATTTTATTCAAAATTATTATTATTCATTCATATTATCTTACTATAAAGAAAATAGATCATTTATAAGAATTAACAGTGCTTTGTTAATCAGTGGTTTAGATTGGTAAAAAACGGTTGCAGTTTGTTATGCAGAACTGATTTGATACTAGCACGGTGTCAGTTTTCCTATCATTGCATTTTTAAAATCTATAGTAAAATCTAGTGGTATATAGAAAGCGGAAACTGATAAAGTTGCAGCACGGAAAAAGCATTTATTTATAAACTAGTAATTATTTGGTATAATTTCTCTTTTGCTTTTCTGTCGTCGTCATTTTCTTTGTATAGACCTGAAAAATCATTCAAAAGTTATCAGCTACTATAATCTTCATGCCATAGGCATGAAATAAGTTATTAGAAAATCGCCCACAAAAAATATTCGAAATACTAGCTACTTCGATTATGATTGAAAATACATATTTAACCGGAGAACGACCATTTCACTGACATATATAATACATGATTAAATCTAGCTTTAGATAAACAAAAATACACGCTATATTTTCATGTTGTTATTCAAAGTATAAGTATTGTTCTTTTCTTTGTTCCAATTCTTTTGAATTCAGACTCCAAATGGTATAATGCATGACTGATGAAGACGCAAAAACAGCTTTTTCCTTATGCCAAAAATATACGTAGATATGCAAATACTGATGAAATAGGTTCAAATGAGTCAAAGCTCTTTATTTATTTATTCTATTTTCAGTCAATTTTTCTATTGCTGTTGTTTGATATTTTCGAAAAAAGCATAAAAGCAAAATGAAGCTCTTTAAGTCGAGGTCATTCATCATATGGATCAAAAACAAATGCCGATCTGCGAAAGGTGAATTAGTGCCTTATACATATACGAAGCACACCAGTCATATTTAAAATACACAAAACTCTATTCAATTCCACGTCATCATATAAATAACAGACCACCAAATATAATAGCCTTAGATTGCTATTTAATTCGGAGACGAATACAGAGTTTTTTAATATTCATGATGAAAAGGATCAACATCGTTCAATAAATAAAATAATAATAATAATAAATAATCAAAAATCCGGCAGTAAATAATTAATGATCTAATATATAATGGTTATAAGTCAACAAAAGCAAAATGATTAACCGATAATGTTATTGTATGATGATGTTTAGGAGAACTGACACTTGTTGATTAACTTAATAATGATTGCGATTAGATTTAAAATGTTTTGATATCATTGTGATTCAACCGCATAAAACATCAAGAGAAAAAAATATAAAATGCTGTGACTTAGTGACCGTTCAAACAAGAAAGAATTCAAATGCAAATTATCGCTTGTTCTAGAAATACTGAAATAGTCATTATCATTATGAGTTTTTAATTATATGATAGCAATTTTGTGTTTATTCTCGTTCTCCTTCCTACTCTTTTCTTTTTTCTCTCCTCCTGTCTCTTCTTCGACATCATCTTCTTGTAAGTCTTCTTGAGTTCTCCTTCTTCTTCTTCTTCTTCTTCTTCTTCTTCTTCTTCTTCTTCTTCTTCTTCTTCTTCTTCTTCTTCTTCTTTGTCTGGCTGTCATTTGACGTCATTTTCTTATCAGTCTTTTGTCTTTTACAATTTTTATGAATTACCTGATTGAAAATTGCTATAGGTATAACATTAGCATCATAAATTGCAATAGCCGGTCACTGACTAAAAATCTTTAATTTGTTATTTTAAGTTTGAAGTACAGTGATTAGATATTGCGTACCTGCATACAATCACTGAAATATTAGTTCAATTTCATAGAAGTGGCTAGTTTCGGCACCCTTATGAAAATTTTAGCCGATCACGGAAATTCACATTAAAAAAAAAATGTTTTCAATGTTTCCAGTTGGGTTTTTTCAAATTTTTCGTTCGTCGAGAGCAAAAAATTCATATTCAGTAATGTCTTCAGAAATTTTTGCTATTTTAAAAGAGTATTAGCACTTTGCGCTAGTTGGCAAAATATTTTTCTGCTAATTTGTCTTATTTTCATCCTGTTTTGTGATCATCATGAGCCATTTCCATACGTTCATGCGAATCAAGCAAACGGGCCGCCATGTGCTTCAAAATTGTTTCGGCAACATGTAATAAAGACAATAAAAGAAATCAGAATATGTTATGACCTTCATTTAGCACAGCATTCAGGTAGTCAGAATTAATATTCAGTAAGCTATTTGAGACTTGCAATCACCAGTAAGCTATTCAGAGATAAACTACTAATAATAATAATTTATTTCTTGTTAAGCGCATCCCAATATTTCTCGATGCGCTTTACAATTTATCAAATGTTAATTTACAAAATTATAATAAATGATCTATTCACTAAAAATATATAATAATAACAATGGTAAAGATAATTAATAATAAACTGCTATGAAATGATGACTGGTTAAGTTATGATATTATTCAGTTATTATTTTTTTAGTATGTTAATTGATTTAATTTTTTAGGGCTGATTTTAAGGTAAATTTTATTGAATAAGAAAATAAAAATAAATCATATGTTTTTCTTTATAGTATAAAATTTAAACTTGCACCGGACGTTGTATTGAGACGCTAAAGTAATACCGATAAAATAAATTAGCATATTCAGATTTTATTTTACAGTGAGGTCAATCCAACCGGGACCATGTTGTGTTTTTTTTTCAATACATTTAAAACTTGAATCCTTAATAAGTGAATTGAATAGAAATATTATTTTGAAACAGTAGAAATTAAGAGCAGAAAATAAAAATATAAATAATGCCAAGTGGTCCCGGTTGGAGTGTTTCAACTGTAATACAAGATTCCTTTCGAGATCATTTTTCATTTAAATCTTTGTTCGTTCCAACTGTCTTATGAATCAAAGAAAAAAAGAGCGGGAAAATAGGACGCGGCTGCGTTTTAAAGTAAACCATATCACGTGACTTCCCCTACTTGCCTAATAATCCTACATCCGGGAATATGGAAATAATAAGTCTGACTTATTTACACAAACTATTGTCCACACGTTTTTCAAGTCTAGAATTACGTGTGTGTGTGTGTTTATAAGAAACTATGCTTGAAATGCCACCAAAGATTAGGTCGAGAAGTAAAAGTTGTACTGATTCATTTGGGTTGGCAGTCATTCCACATAAAGTTCAAACGGGAAAAGTTGTATACTTATGTGGGACAACGATGGGCAAGGCCGTGCGATGGAGGGCAAAATCAAGAGACAGCTTAGATACAATCCAAGGTAACAATTTTTCGAAACAAATCCGCCAAACGATTTTGAGAAAGTAACTGAACTAAAAAAGAGCACTAGTACTCTCTAAATTGTTTGCATTTTTTGGAATATGAAAGCTTACTATAGTATTAAAGTTACTGAGTCCCCGATACTCGTCCTTATATATAAATCAGTATAAATTTCGTTTTTGTACTAGAGAACCGGAATTTGACATCAAAATAAATTGTTTTAGATTCAGTTTATGAAGTGCAGAATGGATGTGAAAAGATGTTGGAAAAATTCCAATGATGTTATGTTGAAAATGTACAATTTGAAAATGGCTTGCTCAAGTTGGTCATCATGTTGTTTTTGTTTGTTTGATTTAATCATTTAAAAAGAAACGTAGACACACTTTAATAGCCCTGATTTAGAAAACATCTATGATATATCTAGAACTCTATTTTATCTCTTTAATAGAAAAATACGAAATAAACTCTTTATTATAGAGCCATTTTCTTATTAATCGCAATTTCGAAATATAATTTTTTAAGATAAGAGTTATATTGTGGAACAGAAGGACAATTTGATGAAACTCCCACCAAAGTAAAGATTCTCTAAATGCGGTCTCTCCTTGGTTCGTTTATGTCTATCACTGCAAAACAGCCGTTTCCCCAGATTGTGGTAATTAAATTTTCTATTGTGCTAAAGATAATATGATATACTGAGGAAGGAAAAGAGGTCGGGTAATCCCTTCGAAAACCACATCTTCGCGTGAGTCAAGATTGTTGTTGATTCAGTGAAAATTGTGCTTTGTCTTCAAACAGTTCAAGATATTACCGCGAAGTTGTACACTCCAAAGAAGTGGTTAATGAGTTATGTTTTAAAACGACTAAAATTTGAAGATGGGTACTTATTAAAGATCGATACATTAGTGCAGTCAGAGCTAACCGTTATACAAATACACCTTTATTGTTATTGTTGACAAAAAGAGATTGATCTTACACCAATACATTATACCGTTACTCGATAATCATTTTAGTTCAATTTCGAGTTTGCGCTCTTCTCTGCTCGTAAGCTCAAAATGAGGTGCAATATTTTGGCAAGCAACTTGATTTGCAAACTTGGTGCAAGAGAACAGAGATGTGTTCCACGAAAAATTGCATTTTGTAAAACCTGATTTACGCGGTTGAATAAGCTGCTCTTGATTTGATATGATTGCTGTAAATTCTACGACAAGTTAATTTGCAGCGCGTGCGACTGCATAGTTAGGAATGGTAGGAACATTCACGCAATCCGACTTGTCTTCGCGATGCAGTAAGGCCGATTTACACAGTGCAATTTTGCCGTGCGACAAAATCCTGTTCGACTAGACTAGATAAGTAGTAGGTCTTGTACGGAATATTCACACAGTGCGACTTGTCATGGCTATGATAGATGCTGCAATTCGCGACGGACAAATTGCACCGTATAAATCGTTCTTAAAAACGCATCGACATTCTGGTAAACTCTAAACCCAGTGGAATGTTATTACCATGAACTCCATGCAAGGATCGAACAGTGTATGACGTCACAATGTTTACTCGTACTGTTTGCTCTAATCAAATTCTCATCCATCGTAATAAAATAAGGATTAAAGTGAGACTAGTAAATAGAATCATCACGTATACAGGACACGGAGGGTTGACTTTGAAGCGGGTTTAGTTTGTGTTGCTGTAGGTCATGTTTGGATGATTAGTGTTGGATGCTGTCATGCGTACATAGACATGATGCCCGCATAATGATACAAAACAGTGAAAATAAATTTTACAGTAATGAATGAGAAATAATTCTATTGATAGAAATAGTAATTGCAATATAATATTGATAACAATAACAAAAACAACATCAATAATTAATCTACACAACAAATTAAACAAACAAACTTACTTACAAAACTTTTTTTTTTGCGCAGTTTAATTTGCATTTGTAATCAGTTTTGTTCCGTATTAGACTATCGAAACTGATCAAATGAAATTCTGTGTACGAACAATCAAATACTTTCGAAAGAATAGCAAGTTAGGGCATTTGATATCTCCTTTCGTTCAGTTTAACCGTGGATGAGAATGGTTAAAGGTAAGCTAGCCGACAAGAAGGGCACAATTATAGCAAATACAACTCAATTTATACAACAGCTCAGAATTTCTACGATCATCTGATAGCCCTCGTAGATGTTGATCATGTAACTGACTGAACCCAGAAGTTTTGTATCCGCATATTATAACACGTCCACGCTTGAATTGTACAAGTTGTCCGATTCTATATATTACATTTTTGAACACTTCGTTAAAAATCCAACAACAGACGAATATTGGTATGCTCTTACTGGTGGTCTGTAATCTTTGACAAAAATATCCAAACAAATGTTGAAATGCAATGAGACAATATTGCGCACCGACCCTCTCCTTGACAACTGATGTTGCTATGGGCGCTGTCTCTTGTATCAGGGGACCCTAAAAATAGATGTCCACAAAACGCCTTATAGCTCGCGAACTAATATGGTTACTACTATGGTTACTACCTTCGGCCCGCGCGGAGCTCCGCTAAAAATGACGATTTTCATTTTTAAAAACGAATATTTTTGCAAAGAAAGCGTTAATCAAAAAAATGAGACACCGTGTTTTAGTTCGGACCTTCCTCTAAACGATAATGTAATTTGTTAGTTTGTGCAAAGTAATCGCATGTTCCTGGAACTCCACGAAAAGAGGTGGTCAAAAATCATAAAACACCCGCTTAAAAATAATCAATAGATCACATCAAAACAAGTTTTATGCCATTGTAATCTCCATTTATTCAGCTTCAAGAAAATATATACTTAGATAGTAGTAACTTAAATAGTTCGCGCGCTATAAGACATTTTAAAACATCGGTTTTTAAGGTCCCCTGATACCTTAAATATTTCGCCTCAAAACAAGTAACATTGTTTTTAAGGTGTGGAGGTGTGTTACACAGTCTAGTAGAGCCTAGATGTAGAGGTTTCTAAATTGTGCCTGTCTTTTATTTGTTCAGATTCAGATACAAGTGAAGTTGCTGCGAGAGAACGCGACCATCAAATACAAGCCTTCACTAAAAATCTCGCTGTTCCTCCCGTCAAGTCTAGACGATCAAACTCGGCAGATAGTGACTTCTCGGGAATTACAACAGATGAAGACAAAAGGGCTGGGCCCTCACAGGGAAAAACCCGCACTGTTGGCACATCAATGGACGATATTGTGGTAAATTGTACGGGAAAACAGGACAAATCGACCTCAACTCATGACTTGATGACACGAAGGGGAAGAAGAAGTAGGAGTAACAGTAAACATGAAGAAGAAACTAGGTATGAATGATATCATACAAATTACTTTACCTCGAATAAGGAGAACAAAATCAAATTACTGTGAAGTAAAGAACTAGTTTTATCGCTGACCCTCAATATACCGAAATTCTCTTAAAACCGAATTGACTGTTTTGGTCCCGAAAATGACTTTTCCCATACATCCGCTTTTTTAACATTAACCTCAGTAAACCGGAACTCTCTCCAAACTGAACATTTTCTTTGGTCGCAGTACTGTCCGGAATAGAGGGGTTCCATTGTATATATCTTACAGGCTGTTTCGCCTGTTTGAATGGTGAAATTTGTTGCACAAATTTGTGGCGTACAACTGTTGTTAACTAGATTAAGAAACGGCTCGAAACTCCACGACACAGTGAAATATAACGTAAACTATTTTTCCATAAAATAAAATGGCTAATTTAATTATTTGTTTTTAGTCAAAGAAAAGACTCTACTACCTCACTGGACGACAATGAAAATAACCTGACTGACTCAATAAAAGTTCGTCTTCTACACCGTCAACTAGAAACTCTTCAAAGTCAGTCATTAAATGAAAGACGTAAATATAGTGATATCCGTCGGTACTGGAGTGACTCTTCTGCTCTAAATGACCCTCTTAATGGAAATGAACTGTATAGGGCGTCCAGCTCACCGAGTATTTTAGGTAAGCATTATATAGGCTGTGAGAAAAAGGGTATACTCCACATATTCGTGAAATATATATATAATTATCTCTCGCTCACCTTGGGCGTAAATGACGCTACTCGAGCCACAAATAAACAATATGCCCTCAAAACGTCACATTATTCTCCTATTAACCTAACTTGTTGATGGAGTAAAATGGTCGCACGCTACAAAGCAGGGACGTTGGAGTGCTATTTTTAACAGAAGCTACAAGTATGCCTAAACGTTTAAACTTGTTTTCAAGTCATATATAGTGTATACTAATATGCTAACCCTCTGAGGAACCTTTTATTAATTGAACCAACCTGTTTTATTACGTTACTATAGATGCGCAAGACGACACAGCTGATAGCATTTGGCGACGAGTGTCAGAAGGACCAGTAGCGCACAGTCCTCCCGCGGACGGATACATACCAAGAATAAGACACTCATTTCACGAGGATGAACTGGAAACAGTTCCCGAGATAACAGTATCAGAAGATGGATACCATGATGACAGAGATCTAGATAGTCAGGACAATTATGAATACGAATCACTAACTTCACCGGTAAGATGGTCCTCGTAATAAAGATGATTGAAATAGTAATAATGGTGGTGATTGAAGTGATGGTGTTGATGGTTTTTTGAGATAATGGTGCTGATGATTGTGAAGATGATAATTCATAATAATATCCAATATGGATAAAACTGTGACATTGCCAGAGGTTCTAGAAGAAACTAGTTTTATTGTGTATATTTAGTATATTTCATTCATTCATTCATTCATTCATTCACTCATTCATTCATTCATTCATTCATTTATTTATTTATTCATTCATTCATTTATTTATTCATTTATTTATTTATTTATTCATCTATCAATTAATTAATCCATTTAATCATTTATTTATTTATTAATTTACTTACTTACTTACTCACTTGCTCACTTACTCAATTACTCAATTACTCACTTACTCACTTACTCACTTACTCACTTACTCACTTACTCACTTACTCACTTACTCACTCACTCACTTACTCACTTACTCACTTACTCACTCACTCACTCACTCACTCACTTACTCAATTACTCACTTACTCACTTACTCACTTACTCACTTACTCACTCACTTACTCACTTACTCACTTACTTACTCACTTACTCACTTACTCACTTACTTACTCACTTACTTACTCACTTACTTACTCACTTACTTACTCACTTACTCACTTACTTACTCACTTACTCACTCACTCACTTACTTACTTACTTACTTACTTACTTACTTACTTACTTTTATTTATTTATTGATTTGTACTATTGTTTAGGATGAAAACCAACCAAGTATTCCCTCATTCTCTAACAATGACGAAGAAGATACCCAGCGATCACCTCGGTCATCGCCACCACCGTTGACTATCGATGTACCAATTAATCCCATGGACCGAGGAGATGTAAGTATATCGTGCGTTATGCATGACAGACTTGAAAGACTTGAAATGTAATGAGCAGGACCCGTCTGTGCGAGAGGCGAGTTCGATTCACAGTGGTCTCACATCCTTGCTTCCACTTCTTTCTATTCTGTGTAGTTTGTCGTGGGAGCTTTAAAAAAGAACATTGATTGAAAGAGAGGGGAAAGTGCGCAACGTCGGCTTCCTTGGGGACGACTGTCATATACTGAAGGAACTACCGACGCTAAATATAGTTGCCTTTCCTTTCCTTTACTACATTAATCATTCATGGCTATCTAAAATTGCGCCACGAATTTGTTGAAATAAATGTTACAAAATACTTGTGTTGCACGTCTGGTTAACGTTATGTTCATTAGCTTGCAAAGAGGTGTACTCTCGAATAAAATAAAAATAATTTCAGTCGATTTTGTAGGAATGGAAAACAGTGATGTTCCTTATTGAATTGACAGACTAAGTAGCGGTATCGTAATCGTACCGTTTCACACTCATTCAAACACAACTCTAACCATGTCTGTGTGAATTTATTCTCAGGGTGAAGTAGTACGACCTGGTCACGCCCTTAACCATCGTGTATTACGTAGACCTGGTTTAGGTCATACTGTATCTCTACCAGCAGCATCGTTTGAACATTACCTATCAGTACTCCATGAAGTAGGTGGATCGACGTCTGACAATGACGATATCATTGAGGAAGAAGATGAAGAAGACGAGGACGCCATACCACAGGCAGCTCTCAGAGTGAGTATATTTACATGTGTAGTTGGTTAGCAGGTAACCTTTGACGCAAGAGGCCCCGATCTCTAGGGCTCAGCGTCTTCGCTTCCTTCCTTCAACTGTTCATTCTGTTTTGTGTATCGCATAGTAAACAAGCCCTAAACGGATTGATGGTTGGTCTTTGTTTTTGTCTGTATGAATGGCATTCAATTGTCCATGGCGCATTTTGAGGCGAGGAATACAGAGACGACAATGAAAATCCAGTGCAAGAATATTTCAGAATTTTCTGATAAAGAGAAAAAAATTCCTAAGCCACCCAAAGCACCAAGAAAGAGAAGGGCAGTTCGATTCGCCTATGCATTTCATGGACGGATCCTTAAATTTTGAAAGGGGGATGCTCTAATTAAACAAATTACAGATTATCAATCAAAAATTAAAAGCAATATCTAAAAATAAATCAGGTCTTCCCAAAAGAGGGACACTGCCCCCCCCCGGCCCTTTTCTTAGATCCGCCTCTGCATTTTTTAAGATACAATTTTTGTTTTCAGCGTGGAAGACGAACGTCGGTTGACGATGATGAGATCTACGTGAAAAAGAACCGAGAAAAACGACAGAAAAAGACAAGTCTGTCACTAGTAAGTAGTATTTTATGTGAATCCCCCCCCCCAAATAAAAATAAAAAAAAAACACAAAACCTTTCTTTGCCAGTCTTAAATTTCTTAAATGTTTGAAAATCGCGAAATTTAAGATCTGCGAAAATTAGTAACCATAAGGTTCTGCGAGATTTGAAAGATTGCTCGAGGTCTAGTGTAATGTACGTTATACCTTATCTGCATTTTGTGTTCCGTTGCAGAGATTCGATGGCGATATGCCTCGAGAGGATGCCGAGACGCTTGCTGCTGACATTGCCGCGTATTTAGAGTATAGGAAACAATGTACTGCAGAAAATGCAGATAATACAGACAGCACACAAAGTGCAACTGATGACAACACGGTAGGTAGAAAACCTATGGTTGGAGTATTAGAGACCTATATGAGTCAGTATGTTCTTACACAAGTTTAACTGCGGATGAACACATCAATCACGTTTGAACTTTCTTTGACAAGAGTAAACACGTAACGCTGCTAAACTTGTGGCTCGTAGAGTCGTTTTCGTATTACGAGTGGAAAACGGTGCGGCTACGATACCGTTACGAGACTGTTTCCCACTCATACGAAAACGACTCTATACATCATCATTAATTTTTACAACTATATCGTCATCATTCACTCTGATTGATAAATGTTGATCGTTTTTGAGCTGCACTGTACTTCTGTGAACAGCTTCTTTTTTTATATAATCCTCAATCCTACAATGACAAATAAACTCTAGAAGTTCTTATTTCTGATTACTATTATGTTATTTGTGTTTATTATAGTCCTCCAAGCCCAGCGGTGAAGAAGATGAGATTAGTATGGCGTAAGTACTCGGATTTATGTGCTATAAACAATCACTTGCATTCTCGTACCAAGAGTTTCTAGCTTTCGCTACACCACACCACACCACACCACACCACACCACACCACACCACACCACACCACACCACACAGAACTTGTTTATCGTCTGCATTTTCTTGCTTAAAACAGGGAATCAGCTGCAATAGCTCGTGCCAGATCTCTAAGTCGACGGCGTGGCTCTGCCGTAGTAACGCTACCAGGTGAACGCAGTTATCAGATGGACCTCCATGTCTTCAACAAACAAGCAGAACGATTACGTAAGTCAGCCTATATATGTAAATGTAATGCACGCTTTACAATTATAGTACAGTTAGTTGTAAGCTGTATTTGAATGATCTAAGTTCGCAGTCGTTCTTTTACGTCCTTATAAATGATTTGAACAAATGATGTTAATTACATCTTAATGTAAAGTGTGAATACTTATTATTAAGGTATATGACAATATCCAATGAATAAAATAATTTTTATTATAATTAATTTGCCAAAATCCACTCTAGTATATCCCCAATATATATAGTTTCAAACTCTAACAAATTATGCTTGTTTTTTTACAGAGAAAAAATCATTGATGTTACAAGATAGCAGAGATCTGTCGGGATCTACAACCTCTCTTAGTAGTATAGGTAATGGTAACACCACACTCCACTCCACGCCACATAACACCACACCAAACAACAACCACACGACAACACACCACACCACACACCACCACACCACACCAAACAACCACTCCAAACAAGCACATGACAACACACCACACCACACCACACCACACACCACCACACCACACCGCACCACACCAAACAACCACATGACAACACATTACACCAACACACCACACAATAGCACACCACACCACACCACACCACACACCACCACACCACACCGCACCACACCAAACAACCACATGACAACACATTACACCAACACACCACACAATAGCACACCACACCACACCACATCAAACAAAAACACACCACTTACCACAAGAACACAAGCTGCACCGCAATACAATTCAGAAACCATTGACTTGTATTTTTTTATTTATTATTATTTTTTATAAGAACGGTATTCATTCTACGTTCTTGTTTATTGTTCAGGTGATCCAGAGAAGAGATCAAGATGGTCGATACTTAAAAGAAACAAGAAAATCGTAAGTATTTATTGGAGAAAATGACAATTGGTAATTATAACAGCATTTGGCATAGAAATAAAAAAAGTGCTGCTGCAGAAATGTACAGTTCATATAAGCCCCACGCTGTGACCATTTCTATCCACGCCGGCTGCGCATTCAAAATAGTTGATTTGTTCATTGAATTGCTTATTTCTCGCAATTACTCAAAACGTACAGTTCTTTGGGGTTGCATGTAAAACTGCATTTCTTTCCTCGAAAGAACTAGTTGCACCCAAAAGGTACGAATAAGTTTGTCCCAGATCACTCCCACTGTCTGTACTATAGCGATTACAACTCATTGTGGCGCACTAATGACTATGCTACCCAATTTAGTACTCTCGATTATTCCTGTATTGATGTTATTATTTGTCTGTTTGCACTCTATTGATGATGTATGCTGTCTTTCAGAGTACCTATGGGAAAGAACTTCGAAGGCAAACAGAGGACTTCAAGGAAGCACTGGCTCAGTTACGAGAAAATCCTAAAGAATTCATTGAACATGAACTGTTGGAATACAAGGTAATTCTCAGATTAGATTTACACAGAGCATGCGCAATGCGAACCAATGTGGTGTTGGTCCTTAATCTATATACTGATCTCGCACAATATGTTAATAAAATGTGCATGATGTAATTAACGTGGATCCGCATGCAATAATCGGCATGGTACCGGACAAACTTTATTTTACCAGTACTGTTTCGTGTTTATACAGGACAGCCATTGGACTCAACTAATCCCTAACACCAAAGGTTCAAATCGGCGCCCGCTATCAGATGGGTTCAGCAATCTTTCTAATCACGAAACCAAGCGACGCGAAGCACTGTGGGAGTTATTTCATAGTGAAGTGGTATATCTCATAGACCATCTACTGGTCTTGAGTGAAGTATTCCTGCAACCATTAGAAATCTTACAGCAGATGGGTCATTTACATGGCGTTCAGAAGTTTAAAATATTCTGCAACCTCAAAGGACTTTGTGAGGTATGATTTCAGATTTTACTGATCACCTTATTGTATCGCTGAAATTGCATTGCTACAAAAGTACATGTACTGTTTAATTGAATTGAATTGAATTTTCGCATGTTAAGGTGTTTCCCTTCTTTAAACCGCAATTATATAACCTTTGTTTAACTCAAAAAATCTTAAATTTAAACCATATATTCGGTACTGAGTCGATGTCATCAGCATGTCACATTATGTTTCCTTAGCAACGATAAACAAAATTTTGAAAATCAGTTCTAAAATATCTCTTGAATCGAGGTAGCCCTAGAAAAACCAAAACATACATCGTACTTGCCATACTATTGCACTTATTTATGAGTTATTAAGTTATTCATCGGTTTTAATTTTTGAGTAAAAATAAATTCATTAAAATAGTATTTTTGTTATCTTAGGTAAGCGCAAAATTTGCTGAAGATCTTCTGCTAGTGTTTAAAGGAGACCCGTCTAAACAATTTGGAAACACAGCGGCAGTGGTTGAAGCATTCACAGAGGTGAGCGCTCTTATAGTCATTCATTTATTAAATGTTGCTTTCATATTGATCTTATCGCTCTACAAATATAGTACAAACTAGTCGAGGCATGCAAGACCATGTAATTTATATTTATACATTTTTGATAATAAAAATGTTTTCATATTACTGTATTTCGTGTCACAAAAAAATGTTCTTCAAATACATTTCTTTCATTGGACTGGTGAAGAACTACTAAGAGTAAGAGTTTTAACTAAATCACAAATTTGTTTGTCGTGGCAGTTTGGATGCAAGCTACAGCCACAGTACCAAGAGTATTGTCTAAACTACTCTAGAGTACTAGGCTATCTAGACCAGTGCAAAAAGTCCGACGACTTCCAGGAGTATATCAAGGTACACCTTTAATATTATATTAGGAGAACATTACATACTGTAGTATGCCTCAAGGCTATTGCTTAGGGCCATGCACATAGATCTGTTTCTTAAATTCGCTTATTGTTTTGGGACTTTTTGTGGTATGCCTTGAAATGTTCATAACCAGGGCCACCAAGAATGCTCAAATGATGCCATTTACCACACTTATTTTGTGCCACAGAGCTCCACACTAATTGATTACGAAATGTTTTTGCAATTGACTTGGCCTATGTTTGTGGCGTTTCTCATGATTCTATGTAGGGGCCACAGCGTAAATATTCATGTCCCGGTTGAAATTGAACATGATTTATAATCAACTATACATTTTATGCAGATTTGTATTCGAAATTACATCAATTGTGTTTGATAATTTTTTATGACAGTGGTGCGAGGCTGACCCAAGGTGCAACAGATTACAGTTAACAGATCTTCTTGTTGCTCCACTACAACATCTTACTAAATATCCTCTTCTTCTCAAGGTAAAAAAAAAACACACTATAATTAGCTACTAGAACCATTGTTTCTTAGTTTCACCTTTTGAAACGTTACAAAAAAAATACTATATATATATAGAATAATTTAATCTGATGTCGCATTACCCTTAGCAACGGAATATGGCGGCCATATTTGTGGGCAAGTTTCGGGAAATGGACCAGGGAAAGTACAAGCTAACAGTAGTAGAGACTGGAAAACATCATAGAAAAACGAAGGTTTAAAAAACAACAGAGAACATTTTTTCGCAAAATGCATGGTATCCATTCTACTGATTTTCTTGTAGTACTTGACCACAAACATGGCGGTAAAACCCGTGGATTGATTGATTGCAAATCGAACTTTAAAGCTTTCATGTACCACTACAAAAGTTCACCAAGCTGACCGAAGTAATGATTTTATTCCGCTTATCAAATAGTTTTCTCACGGTTCTTAATTATCTTCTAGAACATTCGAGAAAGAACGACCGAAGGAGACGACGAGCACAGTTCATTGTCGTCAGTCATTAAATCTGTGGAGCTCTCGATCAGTAAGTTGACGGTTGATTCAAGTTTTCATTATGGTCGCTTTTGGTGATTTGAATTACAACTGTCATGTTTTCACTTGCAGAGGAACTCGAAGGAAAGGTCAAGTCAATGGCAAACTATGAAAGACTAAAGGATCTTCAGGATTGTTTGGTTTGGCCATCGATCATTGAACTCGATCCAAAGACATATGTTCCAGAGGTAAACTAGTGAAATTTGAAAACAAACTCTTGAGAAAACAACGTTGTTGTCATCATCTATAGATGATGTAACTGCTTGTCTTGTGCATTTCAATGATTAGAGAGAACTATTACAAACATAGGTGGTTTTTTTTCTTTGTAGTTTTTACGTGGAATACTAGTGAAGCAGCCATGTGAAAGTCTACTTGCGAGTCCTAAAAGACAACTGCTGTATGAGGGTTCACTTATATTATTAGGTATGATTGCAACAATTGAAGAAGTAATCGAAGAATGGACCGAATGAATGAATGAATGAATGGATGGATGGATGGATGGATCGATGGATGCATGAACGAACGAACAAACCGAACGAACGAGCGAATGAATGAATGAATGAACGAACGAATGAATTAATGAATGAATGAAAACACAAATAAATGAGTTATAGCACGATATTAAAGGGTGGCCTCTTCAAATGCTTTCGCATATTTTTTTTACCTTTAATCCAATCAGCACAGTTTTTACATACTAGCTTGATTGCGATTGGCTGACAGGCACATGTTGACGTATTTGTAAGGAAGCTGAAGGTGTCGAACTGTAAATTAAGATTAGACGAATGGATGAATGACTAAATGAATGCATATATGAATGAGTGAGCAGCCGAATGAATTTGATGTTTGGATACATCATGAATATTTTCTCTTTTCAGAAAACACAAAGCAAGACATATATGCTTTCTTATTCGACGACATGCTTCTGTTGACAAGATATCGAAAATACCAACAAAAAACAACAAAGGTATTGAACAACTTGATCGATTATTTATTACAAATCATTGAAAAACCATCATTAAATCATTGCACAAATTAAAATAATTCGCTTTTGTGCAAAGATGTAGGAATGAAAGTCTCAGCTCTCCACCAATAGCCTCGTTGACAAAAAGCCCTTTGATGCGCAATTCCCCACAAAGACAAATAAAATCATATCAAATATGTGGTCTTTATACTATTATGACGGTCATGGTAGAGTGCAAACACTTAATGTGTGCATCACTATTTAGTTGTAAATAGCACTAATTAGACAAAAGAAAACAATTGAATTATCGTAAACTAGCACTATTTATGTTGCATACTTTTAGTGCGTACACTCTAATGATCGGCAATTAAAAGATGACTTTATAAAATGTCTACTGATGGTCCATTTCATGCAATTTTTTTTAGAAACTCAGTTTAGCTGGTATGACGGCAGATAGTCCACCACCCACTCCTCCCGTAGTGCGAAAAGTAACGCCTACCGGTCAGTACACTGTATATAAACAGGTGAGTCAATACAAACAAACAAACAAACAAACAAACAAACAAACAAACAAACAAACAAACAAACAAACAAACAAACAAACAAACAATATACATACAAACAATATACATGCAAACAAACAAACAATTAAACAAACAATTAAACAAACAATTAAACAAACAAACAATCAAATATATATGCAAACTAACAACCATATATACATGCAAACAGAGGGTCACATATTTCACACGAAAACGTAATTTGCTACATACATAATATTGATGATATACTACGATTTCTCGAGCTGTTTAGCAATAATATGAGTAATAAACATGACACACCTTTTCTTCAGCCGATTCCATTGGATCGCTTTATCATCATCGATGCCGAGGCAACGCATGCAGGAAATACCCTGAAAAACTCCTTCATCATCATCCACTACAGTCGGTTCAAACAAACTGTTGGTCTTTACACGTTACAGGCTCCTTCACAAAATCTTAAGGTAAACCATTGTTATGTTTCATATAAGAGTGAGACGAGATAGCCTCTCAATGTCGTTCGGGTTGAACTTTCAAAAAAAAAAAAAAAAAATAGATAAATAAATAAATAAATAAATAAATAAATAAATAAATAAATAAATAAATAAATAAATAAATAAATAAATAAATAAATAAATAAATAAATAAATGAATAAATGAATAAATAAATAAATAAATAAGTATTCGAGTATTTGAAGATTAAAATTAAACTGGTATGTTCAGATTCAACAGTTTCACTTTATCAAATTTCGACATCGTTGAAAATTGCATATGCTAGAACGCAATGCATCCTGGGAGAGACGGCTTCTTTAAGGAAGGAAACAGCTATGTGGTTTAGATTACAAAGCATTCTATGTGCAGTTTCTTATAAACTTTTGGTTTACTTACACCATATTGCTTACTTTCTAATTCCATCCATATTAGGAAACATGGACTAGTTCACTCAAGTCAGCACAGAGTAGCTGGTCAGAGGCTGTTGCTATGGAGATTGCTACAGAAGCCCAGAAAGTCCCCTCTCCCTCTAATACTTTGACGCCGCAATCAAGTACTGAGGGCGAAGAGACTGGGACGAGTGACATGAGCAATGATCAGATGTTGTCATTTCATAAACCAATAGCATCGCATTGTTAGCAGGAAGACATCGCACAGCGGACCGCTTGGACATGTACCAGTCGATGTAGCTTCCTTTGAAGGCCAGTGCGTTTCTTCTTGCCAAGAACGATAAACGAGTCAATGCTGGATACATTGTCATAGTGTAAGATATGAGCATCGGAAAAAAAAATTATCATAGCAAAATTAAAAGTCCAACGCCCTAAGTACGACAATTCAATTTACCATCCTGGACTGGGCAGGCTGTCGTTTGCTGCGAGTATCTTTTAATAACGGTCGAAATTATATGTTTCTGTTAACTTTTCCATAAGTACTAAAAACGCTATACGTTCATGTTGTAAAATATCATTCTCACATACGCAAAAATACCCTTTTTGTAACATTGCTGAGTGAAACTCATCCAAGAAAGAAACAAACAAATAAACAAGCAAAAGAAAAAACAACAACTAATAAACAAACAATAATGAAAACAAAAATATAAACAAAAATGGTTGAAACCAAAATCCACAACGCATATCCATAATTTTTAATAGTAAATGTAATACTTTGATAACAGCAAATAAAGATATTTTGTTTTCATATTCTCTTTGTTTTTCTTTTCTCATTTATCTTAGTAATAGTCTGTATTCTGTGCATCCAAACTGACTCCACCGTTTCGTTCTTTTTTTCGCTGTAGAAGAGTGAGGGATAGCAAACTGAGGCTGTTTTATGGACTATACACGAGAGAACTTGCTCTTCATCGAAACATGCTCTAGGACCAAGCTCCCTCGTCCCTTGGGTTTGTTTCCTAATAGCATCCTCGATAAACATTTGTCAGTATGTGTAATGTAACCAGCAGAGTACATGCTATGTCCATTTTTCTGCCACTCTTAGAGAAGAGGAAGCCAGGAATTCTTTGGCAACTGGAATAAATCTGTTAGGAATCTTCACACATTATACAATCCCTTGACTACTTGGAAAGTGGTCAATTGCCTATAGCATTCGTTAAGAACATGCTCAGAAACTCTTGCATTCTTCTTCGTCATTCAAGACTTGCATATAGCATAAAGCTAGGTCCTACATTCTAAGCGCGTCGAAAAAGGGCCACGACAACAGCGGCTTACCATAAAGACTAGTTGATGTGCACTAGGTGTTTGGTTGCTTGTGGTCATCAAATGCACCTTAGAAATTGTTTAGATACTGTACAAATGTAGGTTAATTATACTTTTTCTCCTAAAAAAACAAGTTGTAATTTATCGTGATCGTCATCACTGTCGCTCTGCGCGATTGACAATTGCCTAGTTACCTACGTTTTTGAATTTGATACATGTGAGACCATATATCTTTAAAAAAATGTTGTTTTTTTTTCTTTTAAGAAGAATTTGTTGAAATGTTAGGCGGTTCGGTTCCATTAGAGTTGACTTCCACGTTCTCCTTATGTGGCTGCTTGCTTGTAGAGGTCTGGTTATCATCACCGTCGTTGTTGTCATCATCGTCCTCCAGGCTGCATAGGAGTCGATCGTTTTCATATGTTGAAAAGAAGTGCCTTCAAAAGACAAAAACAATTAAAAAATAAATCAATGGATGTGTAGATTCATCAGTCTATCCCATGGAATATAGCTCGTACAAAAGAATATATCACATACTATCGAGGCTTAGCCTGAGCAATGAAGACCATGAAACATCGTAAAATTTAGTAACACCTTTTTTACCTTTTACAGGGGATGAATTGAGGAATGAAAGATGAATGAATAAATGATAGACTGATCAATAAAGATAAAGTGTACTTTTTTGTGTTCCAGAAGGCAAAATTCGTATTTTATACTGAGTAATTTTCAACATTGTGAAGATATACAGAGAAACTGACGTTTAGGACGTAAATCCTTCGTCTATAAAAACAACGACACAGTTCACTCTAGTTATTTACTTGTTTTTACATCATCGTATTTTATACTTACTGAGGCAAATCCCATAATGCCTTGTCATCTGGAAGTCTGAAGTGTTCTTGGTTTGTTTGATGTTCTAACAGAGCATCACGTGTTGTAAACTTTTCTTGGCAGTATGAGCATGTTAGATCATAAACCTAGATCATAAAACACAAAATGATAATTATAATAACTTAGGGAGATATTTCTAAGTTTACCATCACTAGAAAAGCCATGACCAATTGAAAATTTGATTTTATAATTCAGATGTTAATTCAAAAGTCGAAACATGAATAACAATACGATCTACTGTGTGTTTTTTCTCTCTAAATATCCGTCTATCAAAAGGTAATGTGAATTACATAACAACGTGATAGTATATGAAATGCATGTGAAAAACATGGTCGTAAAAGTGACAAATATGCATACACCCTACTTGACTGCACTGAACTCTGAAAAGGGGGCAATCAACTGCCCTCCCTTTTTCTCTATGTACCAATCATTTGTTTACTTACTTTTTTTCTGATGTAGTTAACAATCTTTACCTGCCCATAAAAGTCTAGACCTGTAAAACAACAAAAACAACCGAAATCTTATAAACACGTTTCTGTACCAGTTAATTTTAAATACCCATGATCCTTTTTGGTCATGAAAACTTCAATTGCAAATTACTATTCTGCATTCTCTATGATAGCGATATTGAAGCAGGTGTATGTCTTACCCAGTGAATCTCGGACTTCCAACAGACTAAACTTGTGTTTCTCCTGTAAAGATGATTCCATATTTAAAACAGGCAATTTGCATTATAGTGTCATTTTACTATCAACCCCAGCGTTCTTTGCAAATACTCTTTTATATGCAAATTTTTAATCCCTGTGGAGATTAGTAAAACAATTTGCACTAATTGCGATAGAAAAGAAAGTCTGCAAAGCATTGTGGTATTTGTAGTACATTACATCAGGCAAATTGCCTATTAAGTATTAATAATATTATTATTGTTATATTATTATTAATTTTTCAGTAAAACATGTTAAAAATTAAAGTTGAAAAAGTCAGAGAAAGAATAATTTCCAACTGCTGGCCAGGAAAAGAATGCTCAGAAAATTTAATACATAGATCTGGATGAGCTATATATGGATGAAATGACTAGTGAGCATTGAAAGTAGGTGGCAATTGTTGAGGAAAACAGTTATATTATAGTACCTTCATGTGCTGGAGTAAATCTGCAACAGACCTTGATGAATGCTCACAGAACAAGCAAATGACAGGATCAGGTTCCTCTGTCCAGTCGCTCCAATCACTGAAATCACAAAGAAATATTCAATGATTTATTTATTCATATGATCATTTATTTATCTATGTCCTTTACAATGTCAACATGTGGTCTAAGAGTCCTGACTGGTGAGATGGAATGTTCATGTCATCTGTTGGAATGTAATGGTTGCATTGGAATGTATTCATTAATTATCTTACTCATTTTCATTTATTTGATTGTCTGATTCATTATCATCTGTTTCTTGTTGGATCTGTTCCCAGGTTTTACCAAGTTCCTGATTTAAAACAAGAATTTGTATTAATTTTAAACTAATCTTAATTAATGTGTTAACCTGTCAAACAAGCGATCAAACCTTAATCTTTCTTAACAGACTCAAGACTTCAATCATTGTCTGTTTTGGTTGATAGCGGGGGTCAAGATTAAAGGGTTCTTAAGTCTCTTGCAGGTACTACCCCTAACAATATCCAAGTCTCTCACAATAGGATGGAACTTGCCTTCTGTACATGCATCTCTTTTGAGTTCCCTGTATTAAGCAAAACTGACTGAGAGTTACTGGAAACTAGTCTAAAAAATATGGTTATTCAGCTCTCAATCCAGTCTTTCTCAATCGCATCCACATCAAACCCAAATGACATAAAAAACTGCATAGGACGTCCAAACAAAGAAAGGAATGGGTTTCAGAGGAGTCTGGGATGTCACCATCAATAAAACAAGTCTTCCTTGCTGGACTCCTACTGACCAACTTCAAAGTATTGTTAACATAAAGATGTCTTCCATATTCTGAAGCTATGAGGACTAATGATACCACACCAACTGATGCTCATGCAGATCACTTACCAAGTAGTTAATAATATAAAATCTGTCATATTGCTTGTTTTTAGGGTTGACTTTTTTGTGCTGTTTCTTTCTCATGTGTTCTTTCAATGTTGATCTGTCTTTAAACTGCTTTTCACAAAACAGACACTGTAAACTAAAATAGTGATTTTCATGAGGTACATTGCAAATCAAACAAAATGGGCAATTGAAATATGGAATGTCTTCTTGACAGATCCGAAGTGCTATGATCATTTTTGAGGTCAGAACAACAAAAACGTACAATAAATCTTATTTATTCTTGAGTTTCAGAGCTCTTCAGATGGTAAATGAGATCAATTCCTTTTGAATGGTGATCTTTTGATTACTTAACCATTCATTTATGAAGCAACACAAAGTTTGTATCAATGAGTTTTGACAATGTCAACATCTTATAAACTGCAGGTTTTTATCACATCACTAATAATTATCAATGAATGATTAGGTAATGAGCTTCAAATCGTATATCAAAGAGAAAATTCCATGCAAACTTAACAATTCTACATCATTTTGTTCTTTATCTGACCATTTGTCTGTATATTATATAGGATTTACCACACAAAGGGAGACTTCCCCTTGAGTGGTCTAGGTACACATAAGTAAGATATTTTTAGAGCAGCTACATATTTCCGTTAGTAAAAATATTTCTTAAATACTGTAGTTTCTCTGGACGTCAGTACTCACTTGTTTAATTTATTTTCCAGAATGTCCAGGAATTCATTTACATATACTATAAATAAAAAAAACAGCAAATTCAGAGGTTAACAATCAATCCCATGTTTAATGATTGAACATTTTTGCATGATGTTTTTTTTTTACTTTTCAACTATTCACCAGTGAGAGAACTCTCGATCAATGAAGTAGATACATTCTTTAAAAATGCAATTAATAATTTTATTCTATTCAATAGATAAATTAATTTTTTGCAGGCTCCAGCAACCAGCAGATGCTTAATTCTTGTTTAAAACCAATGAAGGAATAATGAATTACAACTTATAAACAATGAATTGATTAAAAACAAAACTCACCAATATTATCTGGTTGTCCAACATTAAATCCATGATCCTCAGTCATGTGTGAAAAAAGCCAACTTCTAAAATGATCATATGAAAATATATACTAGATAAGTTGTATGCCGTGCAGTGAGGCAAAACTGACATTTTAGACGTTAGTCCTTCGTCAGAGTATTATTACTCTGATGAAGGACTAACATCTGAAACATCAGTTTTGCCTTCTTCATTCTATGGTGCACACCTTATCTATACATTTTACAACTGTTTCTATAGAAACACCGACGCAGTCTCTGTAGTATCTTATTAGTTTTTACGTCTCTGAAATTTACTTACTAGTTAAATAATACTTGCATTGAATTTGCAACTTTTACTGAGCAATCACAACTTTTTTCAAAATGAGCTGCTTTTACTAATATTCTAATATGGTTGTTCCATTTCCAGGACCCACTTTTTTATATCTGATTGATTTGGTGGAGATGTGTTCAGTCATGTGACCTCAAAGTACTGCAAGTCGCAAAATCCCTTTTATTGCAGACTGTCTACTTTTCCTCACATCCATGATAGCCATGCTAACATCCATGTTTAAAATGGTGAATGTATAGATGATCCTTGAACACAATGTCTTTTTGTTTTATCCTACCTGTTTTCTTCAAAATACTGTTTGCAAAAGAGACATTTCCGTGAGAAGGTTGAATCACCTCTCTCTCTTTGTTGTGACTCTAACACTGCTTCCTACAACAGGTCAAAATTAAGAAAAATAATAAACACAACATTTCTATTAATGATTGATCAGGTGCACTGATACAATATTAACCATTAAAGTTTTCTTTGTAAATTCAGTTACAATAATTTTCAGTTCAGTAAAACTACATTTTGGACAGTATCTACAGTCTGACTTGTAGACCAAACTGTTTAAAATACAGTCATTTCTGTCAGCTTGGTGAAAATGAAACCATATCACACACAAAACCTTATCGCAGACAAAATGAAAAACTATGAAACCTCATTTCCCTGGGAAATGAGACTTGAGGCCTAGATTTCATAAATATGTTTACAAAGATAATAATCCAGAAATGTGAATAATTATCAATGCTAGATTTATACTTTTAATATAATATAACTGTAAATGGTTGTTCAATTAGATTCAAATAGGTATGCATTGTTAATTATGTGTGTACCAGTCTTTGTCGTTGCATGTCCTCTCTCAATGTCCTATCATCAGGCAATGCATCACATAACAGGAAGTAGTGGACCTGAGGGCCAACATCTAAAAAAAACAATGGTTAGAAAAAAATTACAATTTATAATTTAAATTTTACTCTAGGTACACACAAAAGAGTAATAACATAATAATAAAATTTATTCAATAATAAATCATAAATTTACCACCAGGTTTGCTGTTGATGTTGATCTGGGAACAAAACTCAGTAATGGCATTCTCTTTGAATCGTTTCTTCCAATACTCACAGTACCTGTTTTGGAGTCGAAATAAAGAATAAGAGAAAAATATCATATGACCTTGGCGGGATTTGAACCCACATCTTCAGTATTCTAGTCTGACATGTTAACCATTACACAAAACCAACCACGCTGGCAATGTAGCTGGAATATGTAGCTGAAACAAATTTCAAAAAGTACTGTAGTAATAAATTGTAATGTTTTTCTCAAAAATTCTCCAATGTAAACTGTCAGTATTAATTATATGAAGAGCAAATAAAAATATGTTGTTATGTTATATGAAGCAATGAGGATCCCAGAGCAATATGTTTTTGCTATGTGTAAGTTGCACATTGTAAATACACACACAGGTATAAGACGTTGGGTAGTAGTACTTAATTGATTTATTAATGTGTACGGTGTGTGAAATGAAATAAAGAATTGTTTCAGAAAAATATGATACGCTCTTGGTGGAATTTGAACCCACGTTTTGAAATCGTAAGACTTACAAGTATTGAATGCTTGAAATTTGTTCTTTTGATCAAAATTGTGTGACAATAACAAATATGTACATATGTCAAAGCTGTCATTGTAGCCCTAGTAATGCCACTTTTTCAGAACAAGTACCTGAGCAGATACAATTAATTTTCTGAAAACATTACTTCTCTATTATTCTAATAGTCATTATAAGACCACCTTACAAGGCCCAGAATAACTGCCAGACATTGGCATGACAAGATCAATTTTCAAATACGTTTTTTAAATTTGAAAATTTGTAAAACAATGTTATTTTTTCAAAAATACATCTACAAGATCAGTTATTCCCTCTAAAATATGGCCAATCAAATTGTCTTTGCAAAATTTGATTTGGCCATTCAGTGTTGTCAAGCAGCAAATTTGGAGGGACATTGTTTCTTGACCTGCTTTATTTAGAGCATTGGTCTTACCTCTTGAAATTACAAACTTGGTCAACATCGGCAATAACAAGTTGGTGTTCAATTAGTAAATGATGTAGAACTGCATTATTTTTACAAGTTGTATTTTCAAACGTTCTGTCACAAAACATGCAAGGAACAAGTTGTTCTGAAGCTGAAGGCTTTGAAGCAGTTGGAAATTCCAGCGGACCAAGAACACCATGTTCTTCTTTTATTGCTAGCAAGCAGAGTAAGCATAATGAACAAATAAAGTTATAAATAAATGTTCAAGCAAGATGGAGATGAGGAGAGGGTGAATGAATGTATGGAAAAACCAATAAAGCAAGAACGGTAGAATACAAGGACTAACAAATCAATGAACAAATGAATGGTGAGATTAATGAGTGAATGAATGGATAAATTAATAAAATGAATGGGTGGATGGATGAATGTTTGGATCGTGAACACAACTACTGAATGATCGATGTAAATGTGAGCGAATAGATAATTGAATAAACAAATTCGGAAGACAGGCATACGGTAAATAGACGTACAGACAAACAAATTAACGCGAAGTTCTTGAAAAAAATATAACTAACTTCGACATCTATAAATCAGCATATTTGTGGTAATTTCTAACTAAGTTTAACATGCCACCAATTACTAATGCAATGCAAAGTTCGATAGTATACCTATCTCATCACAATACTTGTTCAATGAACTTACCATCCTTTTCCGTGGAAACTTTGAGAGAATTTAGTTTAATTTGCACACTTCCCTCGTCACTTGCAGCCGCCATGTTTATTTTGTCCAATCGAGTAAGACTGGATCTCCAACCCAAACCACAGGAGTCCCGCTCAATGTATGTGCCACATATAGCAGTATAGGGTATAGTTTCCTTTGAAGCTTGATGGGACAAATCCATCAAATTGAAGGCAAGAGGGAGTAGTTAAAAGTCAAAATAGTTAATTTGTTAATTTTTGACAAATATGTTTTTGGTTCAAAAAAAAAAAAAAAAAAAAAAGATATATCCCATGCCAATCAGGACATTTAAATAATATAGTAAAATCTCATTGGACAAGCATTGGCATATCTCTGCTCTAAAAAAAATAAAAAAAATAAATAAAAAAATAAAAGAACCCTGAGGAAAGTAAATAATGAATCTTTTTGTAATTCAATAAACTAAAACCCAATTCAATAGTTGACATGATTTAATTTTCATAACATCAGTTTCTGTATATTAAATTTTGAATTTAAAATCAATTTTCATTCATATGGAATTAAATGACTTGTGTAAGGTTAACACTTATTTCAAAAGTGTGAAATTAATCTTATCTTTGACATGTTGTGCTGTGTTGCCTAGTTACAAAACATCAAACAGCTGCTTTCTTTTATTGGCAAAAAAGACAACAAAGAAGCTAGAATATGAAGGAAAAATTTCAATGAATTATGAATGAATATAACATACTGTAAAAATGTAGTTCAAATGGTCGTTGAAAAGAATGCTGGGTGCTGAATGTGCAATAATGATCTAAATACAAAATTCAAATGTCTAAACTCTTTTTATCTTTTTTGTGTGTGTATCCCTACAATTCATGGTATGAACTTTGACAAATAGATGAAAGCAAAAAATTAACAAATCAATGAATAACATTTAATACTACATAGCTTGAGCAAAAGTGATCAGATGTGTTACCACAAATAAATAAAAAATTGCTGACATATTGTGAATTCTGTATAATTTATGAATCAAGAATGAATTGACCACTTGCTAGAAAGGTTGACTCATACTCCTATGGAGCTAGAATTATTTCTTTCCTCTGTAATGAGAAGAAAATTTCTTAGTATAATATTCTTACCAGAACAAACAGATTTTGTAAACATTTTACCTTATCACAAGTCAATACACAAAAATTAAAAAATCAGATATTTTAATACTGTGTATAATTCTACATGTATAAAAATATATAAATAAATTTCATAAATAAATTTGTTCTCTATTGCTATTTTCTCTCTACACACCTTTAAAGGAACAATGTCATGATTGTTGGTCCTGATTACTGTTATTATAAGACTGCCTTTAGAAATTTAACGTTTATAATGCCAGATATCACATACAATGGAAAAGTCTTAATTTTCTTACAAACATCATCCAAATGAGGCTTTTTGCTTGAGTAACATTGTGTTCAATACTTCACTTGAATGATGTTTGAGAAAAAAAAAGGAATACCATCCCAGGTTAGGTTAGGTACTGGTTTATAATATCTGCCATTGCAGTACTGGTGAATCGAGGAACCACCACACAACACATACAAAAGTGAACCCTATTTACCTTGCAAACAGTTCTAAACTGTACAAAATAGTATTTTGTAATACCAGCACATATCCACAGTGGTATCCCCATTAGGATTTTTGTATAGTATATTTTTTAGTATAGCGTTCTCTCTCAACTCATCCAGTGAAACAACAACTACTAGCATTTTTTGTAAATTCATTTTTCATATTCAAATCCAAAAGTTTGGACAAATAAATTAACTCGCATACCAGATATTACTGGTTTCAAACTGGTATGCCAATTATTTTATTCAAACCATGGAGACAGCGGGCTCATGTCAAGCCATTTTGAAAGTGACACAATGTGAAGCTCGCTGATGTCAGCGTGCACATGCTAGACAAAATGATAAACACATCCTTGCAGAGGTTTCTTTTAAAAATATCTCTGCCAAGCAGGGCATGTAATGTTTGAATTGTCACATTTCCAGACAGATGTTTGAAATCAGGAAGGACATCACCTTTCACGCTAGATCTATGCATCCTAAATATAATGCAAAATTGTCAGAAAGGACTTTGGGTTACAATTTAAAAGGACCATATTTGTATGAGAACTTTCAGACTCTAGTAACATTTCTGGAAATGCAACAATTCAACAGTTAAGGCAACAAATTTGCATCATCTGAATCCCAACCAACAATCACGAAATATTTCCCAACTTGAGAATAATTCTTCTCTATCTCTCAACATTCTTTTCCATCCCTTTCTTTTACTTTCTATACAAGTTCTCTAATATAAATATAAAATCTGCATAAAAATTATTTTAAAATCTAAATAAATAAATTACTAAAAAAACCTATTAAATCTTTACAATTTTCTAAAAACTTTAAATTTTTTTCTTTTCTTTATATATTATATACAATTACAAATTGCAGCCAATGGCCACAAACATGTCCTTATTCCTGATTCAGGATACATTAACTTTGGCTTCCAAAAGATTATATTTTGATTGATAATATGACAAATGTACGGCTCTCCACTGCAACATTCCTCTAGGACAATTCACCACGTATTGAAGATCAAGTATCATCAGTAGCTTTTCAAGAGTGTAACTGGTATTCTTATTGTATATGAAGATGGGTTTTGCTTAGGGGGTCTCAACCATTATTTAAATAGTTTAAGTGCGATTGACAAACAGACCCAGGGAACAAGGCTGACTAATACATCCAACAGAATAGAGCATCTCAAGGCAAATATGTTGACAAGAAATACAAATGGAATAATGCTGCTGCGCAAGATGATGATATTCCCAAGTTGTCATTTATTGTTGAGACTTCAATTTGTTAAACACAAAATTCCCAAAAGTTCAAGCTACAATCTTTGGATAATTCCTGATGGATGATGCAATACGAACATAGCCTTGAAAAATTCCCAAAACTTTTAACTATATCAAGGGATAATATTTCTGACAATTGACACAAATCGAACACAATCTTTGTAAATTTCCCAAAACATTTTCGACAATATCTTTGCATTATTGACGATGACTGCTGCAACGCCGAAGAGCAAGGGTTGTCAAGATGATTCTCGTGTTAACATGTGTGTAGGACCAGCAATCAGTGTATCTTTTAACTTCAGTAGATGTGTTTAATAAGTACATGATGTTATGTTTTAACAATGCTGACATTACATGAATGCATAGTGCAATCTCACTTCATCCAATAGATGCCATGGTTTATCCAGTAAGCTGTCAATGCAACTCACCGTTACAATATTTTTACTCATCCAACTTATCCTACTAACATTCTATTTTTGACAAACTAAAACCTGATATTCATAGCATCTGTATATTTCCATGGATACCATCTATAAAATACTTCAAACCAGTCTTAAAATCCTTAATAAAAGTCCATATACATCGATAATGTAGTCCATCCACTACGTTCTGGCCAGCTAATTATCTTAAATTACTTTCTAAGTAATTAGCCTTACTTCAGACTTTTTCAGAAAATAGTTACTTACTCATACTTAATCTAGCTGGGTGTTTGTTTTCGACTTTGATTATACAATATAATGACAATGCTGTTACAGGAGATGGTTCTCATGACAACTAATTCCACAGTACATGCAATGATATTAAAAAAAGCTGAATTCTATTTTTGAATAAAATTAATTAGGTGGTGAATATTTGTTGTGTCCGTCATAACTTTCTCGTTTGATAACTGGCTACCTATCTACAATGCTTAAACACCTGATTTTAAATGATCACCAAAAGTGACTGAAAAAAAACCTAAAACTTAAGAAATAGAAATATTACTATCATTCTATTTGTGCTAAATCTGTGAAACACTCTAACCCTTACTGCATAAAACCCTTAAAGAAAAAAAAAAGGATTTATCATTTTCCAGAACACACAGAAAATGAAAACTGCTCTGGCAAAACATAACTTCTCCTCAAAATCTACATAATTTTTAGGAGAAATTAGATTTTAACCAAATCATCAAATTATTTCAGAACTCGATCATGTAAACTGATGTTTAGCAAGCAGTTAAATCAGATCATCTTAAACAAAAGGGTAAAATGGGCTTCTCTAATCAATTAAACTCTACAGAAATGCTGGATTACAAGCTGTTGATGAATAGGTTGAATCCATTTTTTATAGATATCTTTTGCAGTTTAAAAGAACAAAATGAGCTTCACAGAGTAGTGAAGTTAACAATATTGATAAAGCAACTTGAATAACTTTAAATATAAAAAATTCAAGAATAACAAAAATGTCACATAAATTTCTATATTATTTTGTGGACAACCTCATACAATTGTCAAACTTCACAATAAAAAAAATTGTAATGTTTTATCCAAATCTTTGTTTGAGAAATAGAAATAAAATGATTCACCCTGTCCTTAACAACTTGGAATTCAGCAATGGTTAGAATTACCCAAACATTGTAACATTTAAATCTGTACTTGAGGACCTTAACTCTGCACAATTATCCCAATGCTTAGCTTATCATAGTTATTTTACTTTCTACTGAAGAATGTTTGGATTGGCCAAACCTTGAGATATCTCTGTTACACAGTGTTTTGCGAAAGTATGAATAGAAATATGCTCAAGAACAGATTTAAATGGAATGTTTTAGGTGGATTTCGTGGTAACTAATAGGTTTTAAAGTTCATAATGTGTAGAAAGTCCATTATATGGCAACCATAAAAAAAGGAATAAGGTGATAACAAAGTCCAGCTTGACAGGAAACACAACTTTGTGAAGCAGCACAAATGAAAGTCCAATTAACAATAAATGATTTTTTTTCATAAAATGCTGATCAATGATGACATAAAAGTCCAATAACAGTCTCACTTTGATAATAACAATGGTAGAAATAATACTTTATCTTTGTGTAGATACATTTAGATGTATAGGCTTTAGGGACCTCCACGAACAAGAAGAATGACAAGATGATCTTCTTTTGATGGTTCTTGTGGCAAATGTGGTGCAATGCGTAATAGATGCTCATGTGAAAATTGACATGGTGGAAAAGCATGAAGAACACCGACATCATCCTTTGCAGTAGCAGAAGTACTTTGAAGCTGAGGTAGATTGATAACGCCAGCTGCTTGCTTTTGTTTCAGATAACTCATTAGATTACGTAGAGGTCTTTGTTGTAAATCTTCACCTTCTTTAACATCAAGTATTTGATTCTGTGCACCAGGTAAAGCTAAAAGCAAACAGTGACCAGCAGCTCCCGCAGTATTAATGCGACGAGAAACTTCTTCCAGTTTAGGTTGATCAAGACGTAAACGTTGAGTAATTCGCAAAGCATCTTTTGAAGAACCATCATTACGAAGAGCATCGGCAACTTCAGGATTACCTCCGACCAAATGCATTCGTACAGGGAATGCACTATTCTTGAGAATAAGAGCTCCTTTCCAAGCAACAGCAAATCTTTTGGCAAGATCTTGTAGGTTTTCTGTCCCTCCCGAAGCAGGTGGCTGTGTGTCTGTAGCAGGTTTTGGTTCTTTAGTTCTTGATTCTTTTTCTTTCCTGGACTTTTTGCTGGACGTTCTCTCATCAGAGCTCTTAAGCTTATCATCATCATCTACTGTGCTTAAACCTGCTGCACGCGAGTGACTAAAATGGCTGTCAGAAGAAGACTCAGAATGATGACGCGCATCAGGTGAGAGAGACCGTGGGTGTGCACCATGGTTTGGAGTTGGAGATCTAGTTCTTGGATATTTACTTAGCTTAGTAGGAATGTCGTTGTCTCTGTATTGCTTAGTTCTGTAAGATGGCACTCTACGCTTGTGAGTTCTTTCCTCATCAGGCACATGAACAGGTGAATTATCAAATGATGAAAAATCAGTAGGTGGTGTTTGTGGTCCTCTGCGGCGATAATGTGAGCCTTTTGAAGTTCTTTCCTGGTTGTGACGTTCCCAATCATCATCATTGAAGTTCATGCTTCTTTCATGCGACCAACCCTCAAATTGCTTTTGACGTGTTGCATTATCATCAGTATGATTGACATTACGATGAGATGAAAAGTGATCATTTTCTTTCCAGTTTCTGTAAGTATTTTCATCACGACGATCTCCACGTCTGTATGGTTCAACTTTGGCATCAAGATATAAATTGTCGTCTCTAAAATCACGGTCAGGGCTGGTATACAAGTTGTCACCACGATTTATATCATTTATACGACCACTTGAATCTCGTCGATCTTGATAAAACGGATCATAATCTTTCATCCCTTGATCTTTATCAGCAAAATCGATTCTTAAACGACAATCACCCATTTGGAATCCTCTCATTTCACGAGCAGCAACTGATGCAGCATCCAAACTGTCGTACAATATATATGCATGATCGTCCCCTTTGCGGTAATCAATACGTTTAATTGCTCCAAAGCGATCAAATTCGCGTTCAAGCTCGGCAAGAGACGTCCAAGAGCCTAAACCACCCACCCATAAACGGGTAGTCTGTTGACTCCTTCCGTAACCAATTTTTACACGATTCCTTCCGATGTACTCTCCTTGCATATCAACTTTAGCTTTTGCAGCAACATCTAGATCAGCAAATTTCACAAAAGCGTACGTATTGCCTTGTCCACGAGCAGGTCGTTTGATGTCCACGTCTAACACAACACCAAATTTTTCAAAAGCACGCCTTAGTTCACGGCTGGATACACTAGTTTCCAAATTGCCAACAAACAACGTTCTTGTTGCTTTTGGATCTTCTTCAGGTGGAATGTACTCTTGCGGTGCACTAACAAATTCTCCTCCTCCTCCCCCTCGATTTCTGTTATCATAATCAGCACGATTAGTACGTTCGAAAGAGTCGAAGTGAGAGGGATTAGAAACACGTTGAGTTCGTCCTCGAGGCGGTGATGGCGATCGACGCATCTCAAAGTGAAAGTTTTCGTTGAGTGGGCTGTAACTCTTCGTGGATGTTCTTTCAGGATATAGTTTATACTCAATACGAAGTGGCCGTTCAAAGATCACTACACGTCCTCTTCGTTCGAAAAGACGCTTTGCTTCTCGTGCATCGTCGAGCGTTCGAAAGTACACAACTGCATAACGATCGTTTCCTCGCCCGTACAGCAAAACAGACACTTCTCCGAATTTTTTAAACTCGTGAAATAGTGCATCTTTCATCTGTTGATCAGGAATGTGACTCGATAAATTTGTGATACGAAAATGAGGATCGAGTTCGCGTTCTCTTTTTGGGTGGATAGGATAGTTATTGTCGTTTCGCATGTTGACATTAGAGGTCCTTTTGTACGTTCTTTCGTCTGTTTTGCGGGTAAGAGATGAACTTCGTCGTACAGGCGATCCACTATCGCGCATACTTTCAGGCGAAGAATTATGTTCACGAATTCCGTTGTCTTCCAAGTCTATTCTAGAGCGACTGCGTTTCGATTTCACATGATTTTCTGGTTCTGAAGATCTCTTCATGACCATTCTATGACCACCAATCTACAGAATCAACAATTTGTTATACTTTTCGAATCCAAGATGGCCGCTTGAAATCTGATGTGATGCACGGTGACGTGCACGTGGGAATGAGTCGTTACTAAGGAGATTCCACTCTTTGATCAGCTCCTAAGAACTTGTTTTGACTAAAAATAACGTCAAAATCATGACTTTTCAAATTGAAAAAGAAACGAAATGATATTCAAATTAAGGTTTGATACTATTCAAATTAATGTTATTTAGTTTCAGTAGCTTTTTATCGATTTTTATCAATTTTTTTGTTGGAACAGGTGGATGATGAATTGAAGTTTTCTTGTGTAGTAATATTCCTTCCAATGAGATTATCGCTGTATGGTCACATGGTAACAACTCAAACTCTCCACAATCAACAGGAAATGACCACTCGATCAGCTGCGACCCAAAACCTGAAAACAAAATTGAAATCTAAGTTAGATGAATAATATTTCACATTTTGACGTGACAATACTGAACAAAAGACCACTGAAAAGACCAAGTGATTTTCTATTCAAAACTGAAAACTTTCAATATTTAAATTTACGGCAGCCTTTTATATACCGATTTGTCCGTTGGTGAACACAGCTGATCACAAAACTGAAAACAGGACAGGTGTAAAGCTAACATATATAAACTTTTTTGCAATTTTATATTTTTCTCGACGTTTCTATTTCCTTGACTGTTAATTTTCCTATTTTTTAACCCTTTGAATAATTTAAAAGAATTTAATGGCACAGCTAAATAAACAATATGTTTATTGAGATAAAATAAGAATTTAGTTGTGTGTAGCTTTAATTTTTAAAGTCAGTTTTATTTCATAATTCACTATATAGAAAAAGAGAAAATATGGAAAAAATAACAAGAAAGAAAAAAAACAAAATTTGGAAATTCTTGAATCGAAATGAAGAATTGAAGGAAGACTTAAGAATACAGCTAGAAGAAGCAAAAGAATAATGAATTAGAGACAAAGCAAGAAGTAAGGGAAAAAGGAAGGAAGAAAAAATATTTATACAAAAGGACCCAAAAGAGAATAACGTACTGCGAAACACAATTCCATATTCCATTGAGATTTGCAAAATATCGAACATTCGGTCAAAACACTAAATCAAGTCTATACTACTAAATCAAACTATATTGACCGTTACCGGTAATTCTTCTCTATTCGTTTTTAAAAGAGATTTTGAAATCGACAATATTCCGAGTGCTGTGTGAATACGACACCCGCGCCGACCATATCACAGTTGTATATTTCATAACAAATTTCAAGGCAATTATAACACTAGTAATGAATGGATCCAAGATTTCACAGGATTTTTTCCAAAGAGAAAATTAAGTACCACATTTAAAATCCATCGCTCTCACATAGTGGGGAGGTGCAGCTTGTATCTCCCTCCTAGAACCGTAATAAAATGTAGCCGTCGCCCAAGCTATCGCTAAAAACCAAATTGATCTTTAGTGTAAATTTACAATATAACAAAGCATAATATTGAAATGGGAAAATAATAATAAAATAAATAAATTAACTAAAATAGATTAAAAGAAAGAAAAGCGTTTTATGCTCGAGGGGCCCGGAGAGAACACTAAACTAACTAAAGAGCTCTCGCGCCTTAACGTGGAAAAAGTCTTGAAACTTTTGCTTTCACAGTTTATATTTTCGATCGACTTTTAATGAACTCGAAACTTACAGAAAAGTCAGAAAATCAATATTTTGAAATACCACTCTTGCGCGCTCTTGAAATCCACAGATAGATGTGATAATTACCACTCCTCTCGGATCCTCTCGCTGCCAAAAAGAGTCATCAACTTGCGCGGCAAGCAAACAAATTACAGGTTTGTATTGTACGTATTATAGAACAAGAATAAACTATAGAGAGATGAATAAACCGAGATGTGATCAAATAAATGAAATTGCAATATCAAAAACATGAAGACTGAAACCCATAGACTGATGAAGACTAATGACACTCGGACCGTCGACCGGACAACACAAAAGTGCGATTAAAATTGATTTCACAAAATTTTACAGTAAGATTGATATTTAATATTAAGGACAGAATATATCAATATATATTTATTTCATGCAAATCAGCCATCTCTGCAAAAAAATAATAAACAAATAATCTCCACTTTAATAAAAATTTAAAAGTTTTGCCAAAGTTACATGAAAGTTTTCTTGATCAGTCAGCTATTCACAGCACCAGGGGCGGACACAGAATATTTTAGTTTCTTATAAAGAACTTCAACTAATAAAATAACGTAAAAACAACATCAAAATAATTCTAAAAAACGTTATAGCAATCGCGTTTTTTTCGTTTCACACTAAATATTACTATGTAAGAAGGGATTAGGTATAGGTGTTGTCCGTGGTCCCCCTCTGAACACTATTGAATAGTTTAATGTTATTACATGGTTGTAATTGATGACTGAAAACCAAGGCTACCATCGCCCATGACACATCTCCAAGTAAAAAACGTCCGTACAAGCACTGTTAATGGGAAGCATCTCCAGTTTTTTATTTTTTTATAAAATCCAACCTTTTGGTGTTATTTGAGTGCAAATTGAATGAGATAACAAGCATTCAAATCTGTAATGAAATACATTAAATCTGGACATTTTGTCCAGTTGGCCGTACATTTTCTTATACTAAAATGTTTGACTTTGTGGATGCTTGTAACTCATATTGCAGTTTAACTTAATCAATACCAAATGTTTGTATTCATGAAGCTTTATGCAGCTTTATGCTTAATGTGAACGGATCATTCAAATAAATGATTAATTTTTTGACAGACACAATACAAGGTATAAGGAGAAATGTCCAGACTCTCACGGTATGAAGGTCAAAAATAGTGAATTCTGATTTAATAGCCCAATATCGAAATGATCTAATGCTCTATCTTGCACAAGAAAACATTTGTGTGCCACAATGGGTTTATATTGAATTTTTGTTGGGAAAGTGATACCAAACCCAGTATAGCTGGACAAACATTAAATTCAAATTTTTAAAGTGTCCCCCATTTAACTGGAACATTTCCCATGCAATTCCCATCTTTGGAAAATTGTGAATTCCATTTTTTTTCCTGTGTTGCATTGTTAAAGTGGAGTAAGAATTCATGACCCTAAGGACTGTTTTGTGGTCTTATAGAGGTAACATGATTTACATGTACAGTTTATTCCATATAATATAATGCAAATTCCAAAAACGATATAACAGATGCTTAATAATTTGATATTTACATTTAGAAGTGCAGGGATGCAAATGATAAATATGCTATTACATAATAGAAGCTCACTTGCGCTATTAGTTTTTTGTTAAGGCCGACACACACTAGGCGACAAGTCGCAGCGACTTGTCCCCGCGACATGTCGCCTCAGTGTGCACTGGTTCAGCAATTCCAACCGGTTGGATTTCATGCGGCAAGTCGCAGCAACAAAATTCTGTTATGGCGACAACAATTTTCGCCAAAAAAATGTTAGTACACACGGGAAGAAATTGTCGCTGCGACATGTCGCGGGGACAAGTCGCTTCGACTTGTCGCCTAGTGTGTGCCGGCCTATATGTTCCATGAAACTACTCAACGTACATGTGTATTCAAGCTGCAACACACAAGGGAACAAGAAGCCTTTCACACACGTTTGTCACACGTTACACAATAAAGCATAACTATGGCCCACATTTCACCTTTTTTGGGCAATTTCTGTGGAAAAAATAGATGTTTATTTTCAGACCAAAATAAGTCGTTAGATGCCTTTTTTGATCCATTTGTTGAAAATTCAAAAATTAAAAAAATTAGGCGTCATATATACTTAAGCCGCAAGCCAAATACAAAATGGATGCTTGAAATTACAGTGCATTGATCAACTTTGCAAGTTTGTTCTGATTGCTCCCTTGCCTGTTTTAGTCCTGAAATAGTCCAGGAGCATGTTTAGCTAGCATGCTGCAAAAACAATTTAACTTCCCTTATGTTCCCTTCCTTATTGCACATTAAATTATTAAATTATTGTAATTAAATTGAGGGGCAGCACGTTATAAAATGTATAATACATAATTCATAATCAAAATCTAAAACATCTTCATCAAAATGCCACATTGTATACATAATTAACAATTCATTATTTATGATATGCACCTATTTAATCAATCATGGACTGTGTTAATGTATACAAGTGTGCTTCTACTGAAATATTAATGCGTTTGCTATTGAACCCATTTAAAAATGTCTTTTGAGTTACGTTGAAAATTCCACATCATAATCTTGACCATATTACCAAATGTGTTACAATACTAGATGGACCAAATAATTGCTTTTTTTTATAAACTTGGGTAAAATTGGTCCTAAAGTCTTTTATCAAATAATTGTTAGTAGTTGTATTTCGTTGTTGATAGTGATGCTATTTCAGGATGAGAGTGTATACTGCCATCAAGATGCAAGATATTGATACTGCCCAGTGAAGTCTGACACCAATCACTGCCGCTGGAAAATAAAATGAAATTTTATGAAAAAAACAACAACAGAATATCAACAAAAAAACGATACACAATATTCAAATCATCGATGAAATATAAAGTTCTCACATCCAAGTGTCTCACAATTAATGTCCAGTCTTGGTCTACAAAACTGCTAATGTATTAATCAATTGAAAGCCCAACCCTCTGACCCCTGGGGAATAGCTAGAGAATTGACACTGAACATGGAAGATCTTTATTACAAGATGGTGAAATGACCTAATAAGATCCTAGCCTTTGTGCAAAAGGTTTTCATCCACTGTCATAACCTTCTGCAAAATAATGCCTGATATTGTGTTCTCTATGTACCAAATTAGATTAAATTTTTGATCGGCTCATGAACCAATTCTTATGCAGGCTCTGATTGGTCAAAAGGACTTAAAAATACAGAAGACTGCACACATATTCAATATTTTGAATTTGAACAATGCAAAAGTATCACTGACTTGAGGATAAGCCTTTAGTGACAGAGCATCTCCGCAAGAGAAAAAAAGGAACTGGAGAACTTGGTTAGAAGAAGAGGAGCTGCATACAAACCTTTATAAAATACACCAAAGAAGCCTTTCTTTTCAGACAGGAAGAATGATTTCAGTTTTGGTACTTTTCTGATGTATGCACAGGTACAAATAATGAGCAAGGCACAGGCCACTATGCCATCAAATGAATACACTGAAAATAAATATGCAAGGATATTAGACAGAAACATGCAGTGAAAGTTATTTCAGGAGTATGATTTCAAAGTACTATTTTAAATTTTTGTGAACAGCATTAAAAACATGCTTCTTCAGGTTCACAATAGTGGAGTGATCCTAACAATAATTATTGATAATATTAATAATAATATAATAAATAATATTAGCTAAGCCACTGAGATTTATCATATCATTAAACAAAGAACAATTACAAAGATATTTATACATTTATTGATCTATACAGGAGGAATGTTCATTGAGCCGGAAAGCAAACGATCAATCAGTTTTGCCAATGTAGAATTCTGAGCAGTCTGGTTATTAGAATTCTTCTTCTAGATGAGCAGCACAGATTTAGGGAAGTGGGGCTACAATATATTCTTCTGATAACATATTTTTCCTTCTTTTTTTTAACATCAAGATATTGTCTGTGCAATATTCATGATTAAAAAGTATTTAATCAAGAAAGAATTCTGAAGGTGGTACCAGTAAAAATGTAAAGTATTCTTAATGAAGTAGTCAACAATAGCATCCATTTTGTTGGTAATGAAGGCAGAAGAATGAATTATTAGGAACCTTTACCAACACAAGCACAAACACAAGGATCAAAACGCTTCCATTCCTGTGCTTGCGTTTGTATTGACGAAGGTTCCTAATATTTTTTCCTTGCATTTGTGTCTGCACTTGCATTGCAAGTGAAAATTAAACCAGGGTAGCATGGGTGGCCAAGCCTCTCCTTTTCACGGCTATGGTCCAAGTTAGAGCCTGACTTGGGTGCTGGATTATATTTGAAAAGAGTTTGTTATACGCGCTCCTATACACATTGGTTTTCTCCAGGTTCTAATGACTGATCAATTCACATCGACTGATTGATCAAAATTGATTGATTGATTGGTATTTTACATAATAATTATCATATCTGCTGCTATCCATAAGATGCCATTCAATTCACATACAAAAATGACGAATGATCTGCTCAACAATATTCCAACAAGACCAACAACAATCGATTAATTGAAATTGATTGCTATAAACGATTGGTATAAAAAAAATTATTGGTCAAAAAATTATGTTTAAAATATTTATATGTTATTAAAATCAATTTTTTCCTTTTATTAGGATCCAAATTGTGAGAATACTTATCATATCATTTAAACATAATACATTTTACACAATGTAATTCGTATATTTTAAATCCCTAATATTCTCTGGCTCTACAAATTATTGCCACGTTTGGATTTTAAAATAGGCGAAGTTGGAGCTAAATTATTTCCGCAATTTCACTCTCTTTAGGGTAAAATATAACCCAGATATATCAAAAAATTGTGGAATAATGCTTTAGAATAAAGTTATTAGCCTTACCGTTCATTTTAGGTCAGCATTGTAAAAAAACACACAAGACTCTCTTCGCAACAAATAAAGACTTCACAATATTATTGATTTGACCGAGAGAGAACTGAAACGAGTAAAACAGCCTCATTTTGGATAGACAAATGTTGACTGTCAAGACTACTGTTGGTATATTTTTTTCATTAGTATTATAAATATATTTTTTTATTATTATAATTATTCTTTAGATCATTATATACACAATGCTATCTGAAGACTACTTTTAGATCGATATATATTTAAATTTTTAACAATTTTTTTTCTGAGTGGGAGAATGAGGAGTGAGCTGACGGAGGTCTCTGAGTATCTGAGAGTGCTGAGTCGCACGTACAATGACGTCATATCTAAATTTTTCACGCCGATAACAACCCGACGAAGTTCCGACAAATTCAGTTCTTCTTTCCCTTCGTTGGGTAAGGTTTAGGTGAAGAAATTCCCAGATGTATTTAAAAAACCGTTCATCTTTAGATTGTTATTTGAATTTTGTCAAGAAAGGAACTATACGAAGGAGAAAATTTCATAAACATCAACGCGTTATTATATAGTATTCAAGTGTAGAATATTGAAACCCACCATGCCTAATAGAAAGCAGGGCAAGCGAGCCGACAAAACCAAACAGTCGAAAAGAAAAGGTAAAATCTTACGTAATTTTAATTCAATTGTGAAGAAATATTCACCTACAAATACTAAAGGTTTGAATTATCATCATAAGCCGAATGTGGTACGTATTAGCCGGGTTTGTTGGCGTTTTTAACAGGAAAAAGGGATTCATTCATTTGCGAAAACCGGCATGTTTGCGGTCGATGTCTGCCAAGGTGAACTCTCGCAAAAACAAGCGCTAAGAAGATTATTGCATTTTTCAATTATTATTTTCACATTATTTCTTGTTTGTCAACTCTATAGTTTCTCCAAGAAGACTGGAAGATGGGCAAGCGGCGGACGAAGACGAAGTAATGAGCACAACAAGTCAAACAAGTGTTGATACTCGTAGTGGTGATGGTAGGTAGTTTGTTGTTTACGTCTTTCACGTGCTTCGCAAAGAATCTTCTTGTGACGACTTCTCACGTGTTTCTTATGCTTTTATTTACTTGTAGACTTAATGAACGACGGAGTTGATGATAGTGTCGAGGAGATCGAAGTGAATTCTGAACAAGTTCTAGACGATCATTTAGATGGAGCAACTCAAAAAAGGTTTGTCCGCCATTTTGTTTTGAATGTTCCTTCTTGTATTTGAGTTGGTCAACGTCTTTGCTTACACCTTATAGCGGTTTTGGAGCACCAGAAGAAATGAAAAACACACGTTTAGTTATTATAAACATTAGATGTAGTGTTGTCATCACCTAATTTTGGGAATAATCATTTGTACAATACTATTACCACAAAATGCCGGTTTAATGAACAAAAAATAATTTCAAAGGAAGTACAATTTTTCCCTTAAATCAATTTTGAAAAAAATTCTGCACAAAAAAACCTTAATTGTAATCAATTTGAGATGCATCAAATAGTGAGATATTTTTTAACTATATGATATATATGTTTAAATGTTCATGTGTGAATTTTAATACAAATTATGCTTGATTTGCTAAGTTAATTTCTATCCATGGTGCAATTTCATCCATCACAATAACATTATGATATTAATATTTCATACTCTTTTTATTCTTTATCCAGTGTAAAAAGCAGACAAGCATCATTGGTAGCCCTACAAAAAGCCCTGAAGTCTAAACTGCTATATGAATTTGTCAGCAACAGGTATTTAAACAACCTGTTTTTATATATACAATATTAATCTGAAGACAATTTGTATATCTTTTCTTTCTATTCTTTCATGTTATGAAACATAAACGCTTGTAAATCCTACATTCATAACCATAATTGAAAAAAACCTGCTTTTTTGTGCATTTTTTTTATTTGGGAATGATATTTTCAATGCTTGATGTACAACATATGCAAACATAGTGCACTAAGTGCTAAAAGTCTTTTTGTCTGAAAATTTTGCAATAATTTTAGAAATTTTTTCCTATTGTTTTGACTAAACAGTTTCTCAGTCAAATCCACTTTGCCATGGCACACAAGATGCAACAAGTTATAATATAGTTGACTCTCCTGTAAGAGACCACCCTTGGGACAGGGAGACTTGGTTGCTTACAGGAGATGGTCGATATGATTTTTTTTTTTGGAATATGTTGCAGAAAACTGTTGTATTTTTTTTAAAAAAAAGTATCTATTAGATTTTGATCCTTGATTAATAAAATTGTCTTTTACATTGGTACAATGAAAAAACCAGCTTGAACACACTCACAAATTAGCATCCAAAAACCGCCAACTATTAAAATGTAATTTTATGATTTTGATCCTTAATTTCAAAGCCTTCATTTTTATTTGTCCATCACTTTGCCCAGTTATTGTCGACTCATTTAATCATTTGCCTTGTTACTAGAATTTTTATTTTCTGAATGTTAATTATTTTATTTAATGAATTTGCATAATCACTGATTTCAATCTAAATTTATTTGCTTATTTCTTACAGAAAAGAAACCTTTAGAGACTGTATTGAAAGGTGCCTGAAAAGAGGTGAGCTCTATACACATAAACCATTATTTGTTCATTGCAAAACAATGATCAAGTTCACCCAAATTTACCAGAATCCATTCTTTTTGATATCCTGCTTTAGACATCCAGTTATGTGTTTCTCAAATTTAAAAGTTTATGCAATTATCCTAATTGTATCAATTGATAATTTGTACAGGTCAAAATGAAGACAAGGTTCTTGCTTCTTGTTTGGCATCGTTAGTGTGTATTCAGCTTGGTGTTGGGACAGATAGTGAAGGTTTTTTTAAAGCTTTGAAGCCTCTATTGATCTCTGCAATTCAAGATCCAGCGGCAAGTTCTACTGCAAGAGGAAGTGTAAGTTTCTAATTGTATTGAAGATGAAACTTGACAAAAAATGCAAGTATTATTTTCAACAAGTTCTAAAAATCTTGCTTGTAGATTTTACTGCATTACTTAGTCATGGCTCAAAATAAGAACAAATTTTGGCCTGACAAAGTTTTGGCTTTTGACACATGAACCAAAATGTTAAAGGCATAGTTATCTTTTATTTCACTCCAACAATAATCCTGTAAGCAAAGGAGGTGCTTTCCCCTCTAATCCACAAAGAGAAAAAGAAGTTTCTTCTCTTTGTATAGTTGGGCTCACTTGCATGAATTAAGTTAAGGGAGGAATAAGTTGCTCTGGCTACATGATCACATATTAATTTCCTAAATGCCCTTGTTGTTATTTTACAGTGTTGCAGTGCTCTTGGCCTGTGCTGTCTTATTGCTTCTGAAAATGATGATGTAAGTTTTGAAGATATTTACAACAATTTTCACTTTTTAGATGCTATATCTTTGATTTGTTAAATGAAATTTGATCAGTCACTCTGAGTCAGTCGGTCAGTCAGTCAGTCAGTCAGTCAGAACTATAAAACTTGGAATAGTAACTACATGTAGCTTGTCTTAACTGGCATGTAGGATGGTGAAGGCTATTAAAGCGTATGTCAAAAAACAAAACATGAAAGAAATGATAAGCTATTTAGTGACTTATAATATTAAGGTTTAAATAGCAACTAAAGCATACTTAAGTATTACTAAAATATAACTATAACTTATCTATAGAGAAAAATATCGCTCTGGGATGCTCACAGTTGCCATACAGTTCACAATTCAGCTGCGTTTCCAGCGTGGTTGTCCTTGTGGTGTAGTAGTTAACACATCGGACTAGAATACCGAAAACGTGGGTTCAAATCCTGCTAAGGGCGTATGATATTTTTCTCTTAACATTTCTTTTATTACTAAAATAGTATGTTTGAAAGTGTTTTGACGTCTTGTTTTACACATTGAATTTTTAACCACTCAATGACTATTCCAACCATCAGGATATCAAAGAATGTGCCAGAGTATTTGAAGTCATCTTTGACCATAACAAGGCTATTGTTCAAGGACAAGTGCCATTGTATTGCAATGCATTATTGGCATGGGCATTACTACTGACTATATTACCTAACTCATACTCAAGAGTTTGCAAGTAAGCATTTTTCTTTGATGTGCACACATGTATTTTCACTAATATTATTGGTAGAGTGCAAACGCTAAATGTGTGCAACATGAATACCACTAAATAGTGCTATTTTATGTGAATTCTATTATGTTTTGTTTTTGTTTAAATAGTGCTATTTAGGACGAAATAGTGAGAACTTTTATACACATTTAGTGTTTGCATTCTACAAAATAATCTTGAAGACTATATAACTGAAATGATCAGAAGCATAAGTTGATTACAGAAAAACCAATTAAATGTATGCTTGTGGAAAAGATATATGACAGGGATATCCTAGAGCTTAGCTCAGTCAATCAGTCAGTCAGTCGGTCAGTGTGGCCGATTGACAAAGTGTTTGGGATACCCTATTCATTGATTGGGGTTTACACATTTTCTAGTAGTAAACTATATCCATTTTCTACAGATTTCTGAAGAGAATGACTGGAATTCTAGAAAGTAGTGATATAGCAGTAAGAATAGTTGCTGGAGAAGTGTTGGCATTGATGTATGAAACAGCTAGAGAAGCTGATGAAGAGTTTGAAGTAGAAGAAAATGGACTGTGTGACCTACTTAAAGAACTAGCAACAGACAGCGACAAACATAAAGCCAAGAAAGATCTACGCCAACAGAGATCAAGTTTTAGAGATGTAATGAGAGCCATTGAGGTAATATTCTTGTCTTCCACTGAGCATGAATTAAACAAAGAATTATTAGATTCACAAATCAATCGGTTTGACTATGAAAATTGAAGTTATATAGTCACTGAATTGAAATATGGCCGATGCTGCAGTTGTGACTAGGCGAGATCACTGAAACAAGGCTAGTCAGTCATTGCCCATCAACAGTGTTTTGTGTTAATCTTTATATTGTAGTTTAACTTTGGTTACAATGTTTTCCATGGGTTTTGTACCATTTTTCAACAACAACAAGAAAGCCCAAGGATGAACTGCTCACCTAGATGACTGACTAGCCACATTCTCAACATTGTCAGCCACTTGGTGTATTAGAGTGAAAAGTATATTTTAGTTTAAATGAGTACTTTAATTCTTTCTTCATTGTATTTCAGGATGGTAGTGCTCCTCATGAAAACATCAAATTTGGTAGTGAATATCTTGAACTGTGTTCTTGGGCTAAAAGAAAACAATACAATGCATTCAAAGAGTGTTTAGGAACTGGAATGAACTACCACTTACAGGTTGGTGCTAAAGATATGTATGATATTCCAGCAGTTACGGATCTAGGGGAGGGGTACAGGGGGTGCACACCCCCTCCTGAACGGATTTCAAGTCCTTGTTTTAACAAATATTTTTTCCAAAATAACCCCAATATTTCATGTTTACTGGGTAGTGCACCCCCTCTCTGAAAGCAATCCTGGATCTGCTCCTGTCCAGATACTAATTAAAGCTTTTTTTTCAAAATAACTCTTGGATTTGCCTTAATAAATCCAAATGTTAAAAACATTGTTAGCAAAAAATAAGAGATAAGATATAATCTTGTGATCTTTTTATATTTCCCAGGGCAATGAATTACTAAGGGACATTTTTGAACTTGGACCTCCTGTCAATCATGAAGAAATGAAAATGCAAAAAGCAAGCAAATTTGAAAGAGTAAGCGACAGTATTTAAGCATGTTGATATGGATACACAAGATGATGATCAATGTTAGTGATGGTAATCTTTGTGATGGCATAGTAGATGGTGATTGTGTTTGTTCTGTCTCCTTCGCACCCTAGGTGGTGCATAAGGTGGTGATTGTATGTTGATGATATTATTTTTAGCAGGTGATAATGTTGTTGTTGGTGGTGAATATGGTGTCGGTAAAGGAGATCACTGTGATGATTATTGTTGTTATGAAATGAAATGTGTTAGGATATGATATAATGACATTTATTTATTTGTTTATGATGATGGTAATTATGATGATGATACATTTATGATTATAGTATGATGATAGCACCAATGAGAAGTAGCTGTTATAGAGTTGAAAATACTTTTTGCTATAATTTGAAAAATTTTGACATTTGAATAATGGGAAGATTACCTTTTCATGTATAGCAAATAGTAATAATTAAACATAACAATTGTTTTAATATTATGATAGCTGCAGATATACTTTCCTATACCGGCTCCAACTTGTTCTGTTGGTGTTAATGTTAACCATCTTTTGTTCCAGCAACTGTATAACAGTGCCATGTCAAAAGTCAGAACATTGACAAGAGGAAAGAACAGAGATAAGAGGAATGTCAGTGCATACTGAACTGAGCTGTTTTGCGAAAAAGAGAAATCCTTGCTCTGCCAGCAGCCTGAACATACAGGAATAATCTTACCCATGATGCTTTGTTTGCCGCTAGTCTATTATACACTTTTGAGGTCATTGAAAATAGTGTGGTAGAGAAATAAAGCACTTTTAATTCTGTATTATCCCTCCACTCCAACAAATGAATCGGTAGGGCTACTTAATGGCTACTTGTTGATTTTTGATATTTTTAAAATTTATTAAGCACTGAACGGACCCAAAGGTGCTCAAAGCATCATGGGTGAGAAGGCTTTTTACATAATAATTGTGTAATCTGCTGTCAGATTTTCTTGTGGCTCAATTATAGAGACATTTTTATTTGTCTCTGCATCAACTTAAAACAAATTCTGAATAAATGCAATTCTAGGCCCACCAATCCAATGCTAACAAATCTATTTAAAGCCAATTGTATTATTGGATATTAAGGTAGATAGGTAATAAATTATTGGAAATTATTATGAATAATAATTGTTATTATGGATTATTAGAATTGGATTTTTTAGTGTAAGTAGTGTGATTAATTTACTAATATTAAGGTAAATGTGCATATATGTTTCCTTATTTCAGTAAATTTATTTCTGGACCGATTGCTTCTCCTATTTTATTGTAAGGTCACTCGCATGTAGGCAGGCCAAGTGGCCTTAGATACATGCCTGTCTTGTCTGGAGTGTAGGAATGTCAGTATACTACTGGAACTTATGTGTTGGGTGTCAATACATAGTTGCATAACCTTACTACTTCACTATGTTGTAATAATGTTAACCAGTACAAACAGCTTGTTAAGTTCGTATGTGTTATTAGCTGTTTGCTCTGGCTACGATAAATATTGATGAGAAGCAAATATTTTGTTTAGGAAAATAGTTAAAAATCTAAAAATATTGGCAATGATCAACATATTTTCATTGACCTGTGCAGAGTTTAAAACGTATTCATTCCACAGAGTGTATTTGCAAATATTACTAGACTGAGAATTCACTATTTTTATGAGTTTTGTAGACTGTGAGCAGTCCCGCTTTTGATATACAGTGGACAAGCGGGAATGGAGGTGGCATATCATAGCTGCTTGCCCTTATCTCGTACCCATTGTTGTTTGCCCAGTTCGCTCTTTTGAATGGTGTTTTGCTCTCAAAAGAGAGCAAACTGTGACCAACTTATGGAATCAAGCTTGAATGGGATTGCTCACAGTCTATGAATTTCCATGATGTTGACGATACCAATAAATTATATCAATAGTTATTTGGACGAATCAAATGCTGATACACACGTACATGTACAAAAATAATGTAGCGAACTAATAAAATATACCATTGCATGTTAACTGGTTTCTTTTTTTTGTTTGGATGGTGTCTGTTGATAAGTTTGTTTGTTTATTTGTTTTTTGTTTGTTTGTTTATTTTGTTTTTGTTTATTTGTTTGTTTTTTGCAGCAATTTGTTGCTTTTTTGATTAACTTATGTTTATTCTCAGAGCTAGAACAAAATGGAGAAATTTTACTTTTGGATATCTTAATTTAGATGTTTTTTTTATTAATCTATAATTGATTTTTTTTTCGAGCGTTGGCTCAAGCTTAATTAATAAATTTTGTGTTTGAAGTAACTATGTACCGATGGATTTTGTCCATTTTAGTTAACAATTTATTGACGTTGTTGGCTAGATTTTTTTTCATTGCCTTGTTTGAACATGTTTGTATGTTGATATGACATATTGATTTGTCTTATTTGAATAGCTAAACAAATATAATATCTTTTTAACTCTATTAAACTTGTTAATGTGTATTCATTTATTTATGTAATATCTATTTATCAGTTTGTTTATTTGTACGCCGATCTGTTTGCTGGCTTGATCGGCGCCCTCAGTAACTGAGAAGGAACTCAGGATAGATCATTAAGAAACTTAAAGCTCATTTTATTTCGTGCGAATTTACTGTTGATATAGTTACAGTTGATTTATCATAATAATCACGTTTAAAAGCCTTCTAAATTCTGTGAAAAAAATGGGCTAAATTTTCTTGTCGCCCCCGCACAAACAGACTAAATGATTGTCTTGTGTACCTTGAACAGCAGTCTTGTAAGTTTCGCATAAATTCATCGGCTTTTACAATACATCTGACATTTCTGAAATTAATTCTATAATTCCATTAATCTATAAAAAAATAAAGATATTTAGTTCGTTTGACACGGTCTATCGGAACTATGTTGCGTGATAAGGGATCCCTACTTTGCGCTTTTTCGGGTCGGGAGCACTGCGCGCAAAAACCGCGAAATCCCCTCACAATGGACTCGATTTAATGCATAAAGAACTTTTGAGATTTTGCATTAAGCTATTAAGTTAAACCATCAATTATTACTTAATTGCTAGCACAAAACTGTCAGTAGAAATAAAATATTCCTTTCTGATACTTTGCGATTGTAACGATTTTTTTTTTGTTGCTAAGCAGGCATCATTATGTTGGTTGATAAGTCATTTATTAATTATGCATGTGATGTCTTGACGACGGCTGGCATGGTCCCTCCATAGTATGAAAAGTAAATATTACAAAAAACCCAAGACGGATTTGCAGAGATCAGCCTAGCAGCTATTTTGTGAAGGATTGAGTTAGTAAATAACGAGAAATAATGCTTCAAATATAATCTACAAGTTACATACATGGCGACGAAGTGACCAAACATTTTAGAATGGAAACCACGCGAGAAAGTGCCGAGGTGAGTGACTGACTTGACTGCTATTTCTCTGCAGACGGACATTGACTGCTACTTCAACAAAGCAAGTTGAAATTCTTAACTTTATAAGCTATGAATTTGTCAATTTTCGCAAGGCGGCCGGGAAGAAAGGTTCAGCTGTACAACTAAGATTACAAATAATTATAACTCATAGTTCCAATCGTGCGTTTTCAGTTATTATGTTTGTTTATTATATTGAATGGACTCGTTTTTGAAAATAACGCAACGTTCAGAAAGAACTGTTCAAAGTTCGAATGTTTTAATTCTTAAAGCTAGGATAAAATAGAGAAGTTTTGCTTCTGGATATCTTAATTAGATGGTTTTTATCTTACGTTAATTTAATGTTATTTCGCGCGTTTGTTCGAGCTGACTTTACAAAGATAGATCGAGTTTTGTGTTTGAAGTAACTATGTACCGATGGATTTTGTACATTAATTTACTCAGAAAAACAACCAATATTATACACGATGATTTTTAAGTATCATAGCCTTCCTCTCTTGAAGTTACACTTCATAAAATTGTCAAAAAAAAAAAATTGAATTTCTAAGCGCGTTATACTAGTATGAACAGCGAGAGCGCAATGACAAACTCCTTGCAAATGTTTCAATTTTTTTATATAAATTATACTTATTTAGAATTTTTCTTCTTCAGCATAACAGCGGCAAAATGTCATAAAAATTAGATGTAATTATTGATCATTTAGGTTTGTTTTGGAAGGTGCGAAAAAAATAAACCATCCTTGTTAATTATGAATATTGGCTCGAATTATAAATCCTGTTCAGTTGTAACAGATCTACTTACATGAATACTAAAGTAAACAACGAAAAAAATATTCGGAATAACATTCGTTTTAAGAGTTCAAGAAAGCTTAGAGTAGGATTAAAGTATTTCTGCACAATTAAATTTCTTTTGAAAAACGTTGATTATTATATTGGCTCTAAAGAACTCACTCCCCAGGGATCCCCTAGAGAGTTGTTTTGTTGTTGTTTTGTTAGACCTTTTGTCGGCCATTGTTTTATAATTTGGCTGAAAATTTTTATGTCAGAAAAACACCGTTATGATTGGACAGGATGTTTTTTGTTAATATCTATCAATTAATTGGTTATAGTGCTCAAGCATCCATATCCTCTCAAAACTTTATATTGCATTATGCTTTTCAAAGGTTGATTGAACAGCGCGACGTTCATTTCATAAAATAATGTTTAATAGATGTTCTAAAGCTCTTGAATTCAGCTATTATTACCTTTATAACAGTTGATTGATTAGAAAAACAAATACTCCAATTTTCATTATCAAGTAAAGTAAATTTTAATGTAAAAGAGCATAACGATATCTACAATCCGGTTCACTGAACAATTACAAATACAATCCAATTACTGAAATAGAATACGCTAAATGTATTAAAAACAAAACAATTGTATATTAAATCTGACTGGACGTTAAATGTAAAGCTGTATGTTAAGGTCCTACTGAGTCAGGCGTACATACGAGCTAGGGAGGAGTTGAAGGCTGAAGGGGTTGCAACCCATTCTATGAGATCAGTATTTACCCTCTTCTTTGAGAGCAGTGGATATCTTCAGCAGATTTGAAATTATCCAAACCATAATAGCAGAGATTTGAGCTGAGCCTGTAGTGGAAAAATCTTTTGTTAAAAAAAACCATTCAAGTGAATAGCATTTGGATCAATTTCAGAGCAATTTAATAGCATTCAGACAAATGCCTCTCTTGTATGATTATTGAAACAAAAGAGGTCCATTACAGCTAGGCTTAGGTATATGCTATCTACTATCAGGGGTGGTGACAGGGGTGACCAGTCACCCCCCCTTTTTGACCAGTAAAATCTACTTTTTTTATAAAATTTGTTTTCAGCATAGTGTAAACATTCAATATTTCAGTCACCCCCCTTTCAAAATGCCATTCTATTTTCGTGGGTCATTTTCAAATGAAATTACATATTAACTAATAATTATAATATATAAATAAGGTTATACAGTAATTATTGGCATTGCTGTTGTGAGTAGCCTGTGCATCCCCTTCCTCCTCAAATCCCCTTCCCCCTCCCCAAGAGAGCTGCTACTCAGGCTGTGTTGTGGGTTTCATGATTTAATTGTTTGTGTAATTTGTGTCTTTATGTTAGTATGTTTGGACGAAACTAATAACAAAATATAAAAATGAATAAAAATATATCCTGATTTGTGTATAACTAAAAAATAAGTGACCAGTGGTGGATCTAGAGGAGGGGTGCAGGGCGTGCACAAATAATAAATTATAATGTTAAATAGAGAATAATACATGGGTGCGCTGAGATATGAAATTTATCTTCGAGTGTTCAACTCGATATCTCACGAGTGAGCTCAGAGAACAAGTGAGATATCAAGTTGAACACAAGAAGATAAATTTCATATCTCCCAGCGACCATGTATTATTCTGTTTATTTTATAACATAAAAAGTAAATCTCGCTTTGTGATTGGCTGAACAAAAATCCAAATTGATAAATAGGAATATCACCACTGAACACATGTGTTGATACGATTTTTATCACATGAGAGAAACACTGTTACATAATAAATAGAAGTAATTTCAAGTACATTTTAGATGGATTATTATGAAGTTGTTGTATCTTTATATATATTGTACTGATAATTTGCATGTGTTTTTAGTATCCAGTTGGCGAGAGTAATATCAAGAAAAGACCATCAATATTTGACCATCTACCACCTTTAAGTGCACCACAAGTATGCCATAAATTTAGAAAACAGTGTTGTTTTGGTTTTCATTTTTGACATCTCTTGACCAGAGAATCCTTTTAATTATTATGCTTTTCTAATAAAAATTTTTCATTTTTAACACATACTTTCAACTATATATGATACATCAGGGTTTTCAATAATAGGGAGATATCAGCGGTATAGCACCTCCTATTTTACCTCTTACAGCTAGGACTAGTTTTGTGTCTTTCTTAATTAATAACTCCCCAGACATCCCCTAGAAAATGTTTGGGACACAGACACCTACTCCAATAATTATTACTCAACAGACACATTATTCGAAAAGATAATTATAATGAAACCCCTGTATAATGGAATAATACATACAGTAAAACCCTGCATATAACAAAAGGCAAATTTAGAACTAACAGGTTGAATGAACAGCATGATATTTAAATAACAACAATCAGCCTAACAAATGAAAATTGTTCTCATATAGAAAAACAAATTACAGCTGATATTGTTTATCAATCTGTTCCATCCATAAATTGATGAAAATGTTGTTCTTGCATGCACTCCCTGCAGTCATTTTGATTTCATCTCTTGGTAGTACATGCACCATCTAATTGTTAAACAAATTAAGAACACCTCAAGAATGTACTTTCAGGATGATTTATTGCAGGAAAGACCAATTTGCAGGTTTTTACTATATTTTGTTGGTTTGTTTTTAGCCTGCATACAGTAATAAACCCAAGATTGTAGAATATGGTGCTTACACTAAAGCTTCTCCAACTAAAGAAAAGCAGTATTATAGACATGCAAGGTAAGAAATGTCATCTCCTACCAGGCTGTTGTGGTTATTTTCTTAGAAACTATGGGTAGGATACAATATGGTGCTGTTTCCCACTCATATCAAAATGACTGTATCATGTGAGAGAGCTGTGAATTAGTCATTCATTTCTGTTCTCATATCTATAATATTGACCAAAGAGGTTTTTTTTTGCTTTGTCACAGTGATTCTGTTGCCAACAACTACAGTCCATCAGCACAAGGTCTCTCCACACACATTATTTACAAAAGAACAAAAAACACCAGTGCACCAATAACCAGAAGAAACGTCAGCACCAAAAAGAAACAAGAAATTGTAGTTCAAGAAGATGTCCAAATCTTACACAATAGATCACATTCTGTACCAGGGACATATTCTGTCCTCTCAGAAGGGACCTCTGGACATATGTCCAAAACAACAGGAGGGACTTTAACAGGCATGGGTTTTGTCACCAAGGGACGGTCTCATCATTTTAGTCCCACTAGAGTTAAAGGAACAAAAAGTGAATACGACACAACAGAAAGCAAAGAAATTGGACTGGACAGCTCAATATTGTCACACAATAAACCACCAAAATTAAAACGTGTGCAATCTGCTGGTCAAGCAGAATCACTTCACAGCTCAGATATACATGACAGTGGTTTCCATGGTGATGGCAGGAGTGGCTCACCATATTCTAAACGCACTAGGGTGGCGTGGGGCTCAACATGTACACAAGGTGCCCCTGTTTCAACCAATGAAGATGTTATAGAAGATTTGGAAACAGATAATAAAGAACGTGAATTGAAAGATGATACATCTGCACTTGTGACTGGACAAGATTATGACCAGGCAACAATGGCTGTTTTAAATATTAGATTCCAACCAGCTTCAACCCCAACATTAGGCCTTCCTAGAGCAGTAACTCCACCAGAATCACAGCAGAAAAGGTAGGGAACAATATCTTATATGATATTTTTAGTGTTTTGATGTGTCTCATGCCTCTTTGTTGAAGACGAGGATGCCATCCATGATGGTACAGTATCAGGACGGTATAGGAAAAACATCTAAAGCACTGTATTACAGATTAGCATTGACACAGGTCTCACAGAAGATCAGCCCTTTGAACTGTACCTTTAGACTCTCTCGCAGTCGTTTTTAGGGTTTGTTATGCAGAGGTTCTCATGCACTTATTGTGGCGTGACAAGCCCTAAAACTGACTGCAAGTGAGTCTAATGCACCTTTCTTTCCATCAATGTTTCTGGGTTTTTTGTATTCAAAATACTTTAGGTTATATAGACAAACTGCCAACACTGAACTGCTTTTGTATATAGATATTACAGCCTTATCGAAAACGCTATTGGACAGAGCATGGTTGCACCATTAAGTACTGACTGGAAACAGAAAACTCACAGCTTGTTATGTCCTAAACTGAAAACATTTAAAGAAACACTGAGTGATCTAGACAAGGTAAATAATAATAATATAATAATATAATAATAATACACCCTTAAAGGGCACAAAATTCCATGACGAAATGATCAAATGCACCAAACTGAAAGTGCTTTTATTTTCTTCAATATCAAAATTAGACTACAATGTTAAACAATGTTATACTAACTATGCATTGCTTAGAGCAAATCTTCAGTGCTAGAGTGCACACACTAAAAGTGTGCAACATATATACCACTAAATAGTGATATTTTATGCTAATTCTATTGTTTTCGTTTGTTTAATTAGTGCTATTTACTACTAAATAGTGACAACTGTTGCACACTTTTAGTGTGTACACTCTAGTAGACTGGGCAAACAACAAATCTGTGAACAAACACTTTATATTACTAAATAGTATCTGAAAATAGTGCTAATTAAACAAAAGAAAACAATAGAATTTGCATAAAATTGCAGGATTTAGTAATTTGTTAACTGTTTGCACTCTACAATGCTACTTACTATTCAGTGTTTTATACCGCTGTACAAAGCAATTTCGTGGTGAATGGTTGCGCGAATTTCATCTGAAAACAAACAAACAAACAAACAAACAAACAAAAAAAAACACTCAAATAAGTCACAAAAGAACGCGGAAAGATGCATAATTGGATAAGAAAGGAAAATAAAATCGTTACGCCATGGTATCATGTCTATCTTGTTCAGTTGTACTGAGTGAAACAGCTGCAACGCTCAGCAAGCAATAATGTACTTTTTTTCAGGAAATGGAGGAGAATTACATCCAAAGTGTGAAGCAAGGCATTCTGGACTATGTTCTGCTCGATCCATCAGAACAAAGAAGACTGGGACTACACATGCCAGAACCGGTATGTCCATAGTAACCATTTTTTTAATGTTCCTTAATTCTTCTGAAAAAATATGCAGTCACCCCCTGAAAACAATCCTGGAATCGCTACTGAACATCTCCATTTTAGTGGCCTTGATTACCTAACCATCAACTTTATCAAAGGGCGAGGGAATTCATTCTACAGGGGCGGAGTTGGAACGTCGTTTTAACACCCCTTTTCCACCGGGGGAAGTGGGACGGAGAAATTAACATAGTATTTAACATGAAACAAGATAAAGTAATGTATTTAACAGTTATGGTTTTTCTTAGAGTGTCGTCCTGGAAAAGCCGTCACTTTAACAGCACTTTTTCCGCTATTCCCCGGGGGGTCAGGGGAAGGGGCGTTTCAATCCACCGGCGCATTATAACCATTCGGGCTAATTCACGCTTATTACTCGTTAAAACTAACTCATTTTGGTGCATTTAGTGGTGCAGCCAGTAAACTATGGAACATATACTTCCAGATCAAATTAAAAACTCTGAATCACTCCCTCTTTTTAAATACCTTTTTATTTGAATGACTGTTTTTATTGTGCATTTTTCCTATTATTTATATCTTGTAAGGCGCATTGAGATTATTATTATTATTGTCGTCATTATTCTTTGACTCAATTTGCGCAGCTTCACTTCAGTTACTATCTATAATAAGTGTCTTGTACATTTATTGAATTCTAGGTTGTATTTCCCGCTGGACGAGAGAGTTTTCCGTGGCATGATTCCGTTGTCTTATCTCGTGAAAGCTTAATCGACAATTTACACGTAACTCATCCTGTGCTCAGAGAACTCTTATTTTTATGGTATACAAGGTAAGTAAGTAAGTAAATAAGTAAGTAAGTAGTGATCATTTAGAAAACACTGCTTGAGCCCACTGCGCTTTGAAGCCTGGGAAAACTGATTATAAACCGGATAAAACGGAGCGACTGGCAATACTCGTGCCGGCCGGGTAGAATTTCTATATAGATTTTAAGGCACTGCGCTATCCAATCTTACGAAAGGCTGTTTCGACCGTTACCTTCAGTTGGTTGTTTTGTTAAAAACTGGATTTGTTTCGAATACCTTTATTATAAGTACTGAAGAAATTTATCAATTCTGCAACGCCAACAGTCACTTGCGGTTTTCGGACAGGACCCTCCATTGAGTCCCATTTGATTAGAACGTGAACTTGGATTTTGTCCCTCTTTTCCCAACTTCATGACAAGACAATGTTATTTGTCTACTATTCGTTGTATATGATTTTTGAAACTTTGTTTATCTTTAAGATACTCGACATTACGACTCATAGATATCAACGGTCTCGTATCTGAGTTACCACTGACCAAAAACCAACTCAAGCAACATGTACATCAGTCATGTGAACGAGGCGCGTCCATTCTTCGTGATGAGTGGATACCAGCGTGTGTAAAGATTATAAGTGATAAAAGAGATGATGTTGAGAATGTCATGCCAGAGAATGAGGTATTGTCCGAAATCAACCGTTCGTTCTTTCATTTATTTATTCAATTCAATTTTTGTTCATCCATTTATTCAATTTTTTTTCATTCATTTATTCGATTGTGTTTATTCATTCATTCATTCATTCATTCATTCATTCATTCATTCATTCATTCATTTATTCATTCATTCATTCATTCATTCATTTCAGTTATTCATGCATTCGTTCGTTCATTCATTCATTCATTCATTTGTTCATTCATTCATTTCAGTTATTCATGCATTCGTTCGTTCATTCATTCAATCATTCATTAGTTCATTCATTCATTTTAGTCATTCATACATTCGTTCGTTCATTCATTCATTCATTCATTCATTCGTTCATTCATTCATTCATTTCAGTCATTCATGCATTCGTTCGTTCATTCATTCATTCAATCATTCATTCGTTCATCCATTCACTCGTTCACTCGTTTGTTCGTTTGTTCAATCCTTTCGGAGGTTCGTCAATCATTCATTTACAAATTATTAAATCTATAGAATTTATATGTTTTTAAACAGGGTTTTAAATTGTTTGCGAATTTTGATTGCAGGATTTAAGAAGTGCAGCAATGGATCGTTTCTTTGCTTCAGTAGCCTGCCTGATGTCAAATAATCTTCGCAGTGCTGTGTACACATCACTCGAGGATCTTGTGAACTTCCTTGAGACATACAAGCATGGAAATGACTATGACGGCGAGTTTGTTAGAAGTCTCCCAGTTCTTCCCCAGTTATTGATATTGTCAGTGGTAAGTATCGGTGTAATTCATCCTGGCATTTGTTCGCGATCGCTCGCTCATTCATTCATTTCATTTCATTCCAGTCATTCATTCGTTTGTCGATTCAGTCATTCATTGTTCAATTGTTTGTTCGTTCGTTCGTTCATTCTTTTCAAAAAGTCTCGAGAGTTTTGATATTTCTCAAAATATCAGCGTGTAATAATAACTTTAGTAGCTTCAGAATCTGCAAACTTTGTTTAGAATAAAGAAAGGCTTCTTAGAAACTTTAAATGTTTTAAAAATACACTGCATACCATAGCAGAGGGCCTCAAATGACATACTTTGAAGTTTCTAAGAAGGCTTTCTCAATTCTAATCAAAGTTTACAGGTTTTGAAAATACCAACGTTATTAGTAGGCGTGGTTCTTTGAAAAAACTCCTGGGTCCATGTTTCATTTATGTTATATTGCTAGAAGAAGTACATGACTTTACCTTGTTTTTCTACCAATCACTCTAAAATAATTTGAATAGTTCTAATATCCCAATCTTTGTTCCTTTCGCAAGGTACCTGACATGGACGAGGAAACAATATCATACGAGCCAAACTTCACTGAAGTTAGAGATACGTTCTTTTCCATCGTGGACAATATCGTTACTTGTGTCCAGGATCTTAAACGCGTCGAGCATCTCTTGTTTTACGAGGAAGATTGGATGAAAAATAAACTGCTATCCAGTGTAACATTAGACGAGGAACGTGTGCTAGATTCTAAGACGAGACTGGCTTTCGTTATCGAGAAGAACAGCGCTGGCCCTATTAAGTAAGCAGTCTTATGACGTAGATTTGTATTTGTTTGTTTAACCATCCTACCTTTTCGTTTCTGGGGAGTATTAAACAAAGCAAGAGGTTTCACGCTCAAAGGGAGGCTAGGTGTGGGAAAATGATCACTTTTTAATTCCTGGTCACTAGACCGAGACACTATGCCTCAGGGCCGTAACCAAGGGGGGTGCACAGGGTGCACATGCACCCCCCAAGAAAAACCAAAAGGTCCGCTCATCCATCTTCATTTGTTATTATCACAAGAATTGCTTGCTTAGTAATCACCGAAATTACAAAGAATAAATTCATTCAAAAGAACTGTAAAGTGCAATAAATTGTAAAATGGGTTTTTAAAAAGTACGCCAACTTTGTGAAAAATATGACAGCTACTAATAAAAAAGGTATACCCATCAATGGTCCAGATTTTTTTATGTGCACCTCCCCTGTAAAAGTTCTGGTTACGGCCCTGTGCCAATATAGTGGAAGAAGATTTTTGTAGGATGCTTTTAAAAGGTATCTATGACTTGATGACCTTATCAGAGGAAACGCTCTGATCTAACCACCTAGGAAAGTCATAGGAACTTTTCAATTAGTTTTCGTGTTTGCATTGTCAAGTCCTGATCCGTTGCCTCACATGTCTGGTACACTCGCTTGGTCGATTGACGCGTGGCTAGGTTATCGACCATATTCATTCACCACTATCCTGATACATGTCCTTTTCTCATTTCAGGTTCACCTCGGTTTACAAGTTCTACAAATATCTACTTAGCCGTGATTCTGATCGACGAACAACAAACTTTATTTCTGGGGATCACCATCTGTTGCAGTATGGACGTGAGCTGGAGAAGTTGTACATCCTTGGAAGAGCAGCAGCGTCGATGGATTTGTCAATCCCAATGGAGCTGTTTATGCTGGACTGTACAGGAATTAATGATGTAAGTGAATGAAAAGATATGGACACCACTTGATTGATTTGAAATCTGATTTGTGTCCTTACTTTACGGGAAAGTTACAATGCTATGATACGACAGGCGATTCGATTGTTTTCTTAGAAACTACCGTTTCGATATGATGCGGTACTGGAGCGTTTTCGTATGAGTGGGAATCAGTACAGCACCGTATCATAACCGTAGTTCCTAAGAAAACATCTGAATTATCTACCGTATCGTAGCAATATCGTAACTGTCCCGTTTTCCACTCATGCGAAAACGATTCCATGTGCGATGGTTACAGTAAACACTTGTTAAAGTTGACTCCCGCGAAACTATTGCTTGCTGTCCGTAATAGCGTAGTTCTATTCCACAATAGTGGAGTTCCTGTACCTTACTCGAAATACAATGGTAGACTGTGATCTCCAAACTGAAGGACAACACGTTTTGCATAAATTGTACAAGCCAACCTCACTAGCATCGCAATTATTTTTCAGTTTCTGATGGAGAGAGGAGATGATCTGGTCGGCATTATGCTGACCAAGTTGACCCAACAAAGTGTTCATTTTAATCGGTCTATCTGCGCACAGTATGATCAGATTGTGATTAAAATAACGACATCAGCAAAGACCACAGACGAACTGGTTGAGTTAGAGAACTATATCGAACATTTACGTAGTGGAGTGCTTTTACAGCTTAAGGTGAGAGAAAGAAAGGGGTAATTTTAGTCAGTTAAACGTTCATTTCGTCGTTTTTGATTAAATCTAGTTGAGCTATATCGTAGCGACAAGAGAGTATGAGATAAGAGAGCTTATCCCCGGACCCCATCAGGGGCACTACTCGTCGTGTTATTTTTAGAAACTTGTTAACAATCTCCGTACTTTCATCTTGAGATGTTTTAACCGCTTCCTGAAATCTGACACGTTCCGTTCCCGAAATAACTTCAGTTTTAATATAGAATGAAAAGATGTCCAGATGAGCGTAAAGCCCAATACTGGGGATAAGCTCTCTTCTCTCATATTCTCTTGGTGACGATCATATGGAAACCAGGCTTTAGTGCTCAAATATTCATATTTGTTTATTGATATTTTAGACGCAACTAGAGGAAGCCGCTGACCTGTTGATGTTTTTAATGGACCATACATTCCTAAAAGAAGATCATCTCAAACTTAACGAGACAACCTTTACGTGGCCAGAACGCATTCTACCAATGGTTGAACTAAGGTACTTGAATTTTTGAATACCTTGAATAAACGCTTCTTAAGCTATGACATCACCTGCTATAGGAGAGTTGCATTATGACGTCATTTTACTACCAATACCAGCATTCTTTGCGAATTCTCTTTCATATTCAAATTTTTAATCCCTGTGGTGATTAATAAAACAATTAACTGCGATACAAAAGAAAAGTCGCCAAAGCATTCTGGTAATTAATTGCTCAAAACAAAGAGTCTGGGTGCATGTGGGGAAAGAACTCTGCTATGTCAGACGTTTGAGTTGTTTGATGATGTTTTCCTAATATCACTAGAGTACAAACACTAAATGTGTTATCGCTATTAGTAATTATCACTATGTAAACAAAAGAACACCATAGAATTAGCATAAAATGGCACTATTTAGTAATATATTTATGTTGCACAGTTTTAGTGTTTGCACTCTAATATCAATAAACAATTAAATGTGCATTTTTTTTCGATGCAGTGAAAATCGTATTCAGCGTGAGCACGATACCGCTGTCAACAAGATGTTTGACTGGCTCACAAAGTTCGAGAAACAGTTGAACGAAACCCTTGCAAGTATCAAAGAATTCTATACTAAAGATAGATTGTCAGAGTCAAAGACATACCTGGGACAGCTGGATGACTTACAAAACAAAGTCTTGGAATTCCTAGAAGAGGTACTGCATATATTAGATATTAGCCACTAATGTACTCTGGCATGGCAGAATTATTGTTGTGTTTTATACTTGTAGTGTCTCCTTCGCTGATTCGTTATTATTATTATTATTATTATTATTATTATTATTATTATTATTATTATTATTATTATTATTATTATTATTATTATTATTATTATTATTATTATTATTATTATTATTATTATTAGTAGTAGTATTATTATTATTATTATTATTATTATTATTATTTTGCTTCGCTGATCTAACTAAATGTTCAGACTCATAAATGTGACCTCACATCTTATGTCTTTGATTCACAAACACACGCACATCATTATGCGATCTCATTTGCGTTAGAATTGTTTGAAATATAATACCTTCCTATGCGTGTTTCTGTACATGTTTTCTGTAGATTTTTACAATTAAAGACTTCTTTACACTTGAATATCCGTCAATTTGTAATTGGTGCTGAACCTCTTGTTGTATTCCAGCGTAAACGTATCAATAAAGAAGAAGAGTTATTAGGACAAGAAACAAGAAGTCCTTTTCCACAAATCCAGGAGATTATTGATGGAAAAGAACCGTTTGATAAACTATGGCGGGCTGTAGTGAAGTTCCACGGTAGACAGGAGCAATGGCTTAGTGGTCCTCTTCTCTCACTAAATGCAGAAGAGATCGAGGAAGAGGTACTTTATCACTTTAAATTATATAGTCGTGCTGTGTGCTGTGTAACAGTTGATGCTTTTCTTCTGGATTTCTTGGTTGGGAATCATTTTGTAACCTAACATGTAACAGGGTTGTTTTTCGGTCGGACTGTTGTAGAAAAGTACAAAATGCTGTGTTTTCTTTGTAGAGAAGAGTGGAGACTACACTGATTCCATAAGTCAGTATATTTGTGTGACCAGTTTGGCTGTTTGTAAAACACTAATGTTATGTGTCTTAAAAAAACAAACATTTAAAGACACATTTATTTAAGATAGCCTATAGTTTGTAATTTTTTTAATATTTGTAATCTGTTAGTTTTTTATTATTGTATATATATATATTTTTTGTATTAAGATATTTTTTTTTTTAAATTACTATTTATATTTTATTTATAATTAGTAAGCGCTTTGGACAATTAGTGGAGTTAGCGCTATATAAATAAATATTGTATTAATGTTTCATGCATGCTGAAACGCTCCAACACTAGCTGCGCGTTAACGTGAAGTATTAGAATCACTGACGCAATGAAGTCAGCCGCGTTTCTTAGCATCTTCTTTGACGAGCAGGAATTAGTCTTTTAAATACACAACTTTGTATATTTGATTTAGATACTAATAACTTACATCTTTCTAAATGTAAATCAGGTATCTGACCTATGGCGTACCAGTTACAAGCTCACCAAAGAGTTCGCCCATCCAGAGTTCCGTGGACCTTTGCGAGTATCATCTACCGTCAAAGCGAGGCTAGAGAACTTTAAAATCAACATGCCTCTTATTACCGCGCTATGTACGCCGGGAATCAAAAACAGGCATTGGGAAATGATGAGTGTTAAGGTAGTGTTAATGTGAAACACAGATAATGGATTCATGCTATCTGAATTCGAGTTCAATATTCGACCCATTGATTATGAAGAATTATGCAGTTATCTGGGCCGGCCCCACCCTTATGCTCTGCTATGAGATCAAGCCTGGTCGTTAGCAGCTCATAGCCACAATTGAACATACACATTGCTCTTTAGCTTCAGTTCCTTTACTATGATATAAACTTAAATACAAGCGCAATGCTTGGCGCTCACCAGACAGAATAAACCTACGCAGATTACTCTTATGCTGTCCTCGCTTCGATACATGCTCATGCAGATCAACCATCCACATTTCTCTTCAGCTTTCCTTGCTATGCAGGCGCGTACCTAAGGGAGGGTCACATGGTTCCCGTGACCCTCCCTTTGAAAGCCAAAGATAAATAGTCTGACCGTTTATGATGTCATAGTAACTTTCTGCTATTTTACACCGCTGCTATGACATAAGCTCACGCATTAGTTAAATTAAACTAAAAATGTAAATTTATGAAGTACAATTAAGCAGGGAGGATTAAAACCTTCTTGACAATGTCCCTGACTGTGCATGCATAGATACCAAGTATGGATGTTTACTATTATTTTAAAATGTTATGATAGAAATCTTCTTTGTCTTATCAAGGTTGGTTTTAATATCACACCTAAAGAGGACACAACCCTCCAGGAAATGTTGGCTCTTGGTTTGGACAAATTCGTAGAAGATCTTTCAGCTATAAGTAGTAGAGCAGCCAAGGAGTTCTCGTTGGAAAAGGTAGCAACCGACTGACTTCACCTCACTTAGCTTAGCTCGCATTAGTATAGCGCATATTGTGCTAATTTGTTACTTGTTACCCCTACACTCAATATACTCTACGTATATACACCACTCCACAACCGGAGAACCTGGAGAAAACAACTCTTGTACTCACATATGACCCAGCGCCCGGATCGGACCAGGCTTTAAACACGGACCATAGAATTGAGAGGCAAGAGTCTCAACCACTCGTCCACTCATGCCACCCACCAATTAAATATATAAAGAATGACATGCCACTCGCGGGAGTTCCAATATGGTTGATTGACTGACTAATAAACTGACTGACTTAATTACTGAATAAAAGACTGATTTCTAAATACTTACCAACAAAAGCTGTCAACTGATTGAGTATCGTCGACTAACCATTTTACTGGTTGTGTTTACCTAGGCATTGGAAAAGATGCAACAAGAATGGAAAGGCATCGAGTTCACGTTTGTTGAATATAAAGACACTGGTATTAGTATACTATCAGCAGTGGATGATCTACAGGTATATATCGTCCTTGTTTTCACGTCATCGAGGGTACAATTCAGTGAGAATTGTGGATTGTATACTGACTTTATTCAAGGTTGTATAAGTGAACGTACCATCAAGACTGTTAGATAAATAATGGTTGTAATAATGGTACTTATTGTTGGATGGATTGATTGATTGATTGACTGATTGATTGGTTGATTGGTTACAATTGATTTATAACAATTGATTTCAAATTAATCCCTCTAGGTTCTATTAGATGACCACATCGTCAAGACTCAAACCATGAAAGGCTCACCGTTTATTGGTCCGTTTGAAACAGAGATCAAAGAATGGGAAACTAAACTGGTGAGTATCAAATGTAATGTTTGTTCTAGTAGGAAAATAAACTATGTGAACGAATGAATGAAAGAACGCATGAATGAATGAATATATCATATTGATGGAATAGATTATTTACAACATATATATCTATCAACTCTTTTCTTTTGTAGAATCTAATGCAAGATATTGTAGAATCCTGGCTGAAGGTAAAATACAGCTGTGTATGTGCCTTTTGTCATCATCGTGATAATGATCATCAAGACCATTATCATCATCATCATTATTACCAGCTACCATCGGCTTGATTAACACCTTAATCATTATCAGTGATCCATGATCACTCTGATTTGCATCGATATATCATGGATTTGACTTTTTTTCTTATTTAAACCTAAAAGCTCTTGACGTTCAATTTTTTATAGGTACAAGCGTCATGGCTCTACTTAGAGCCCATCTTTTCATCAGAAGATATTCAAGCACAGATGCCCGTCGAGGGAGAGAAATTCAGAACAGTTGATAAATACTGGTACTGTAAAAATGATGTGTGTTTCCATCTTTCCACAAACTGGTTATATTCCGATACAATAAGTTCACTCTCTTACTGAGAGACAAACCTATTGGCCATTTACAAAGCATGGCCAAGAAACCGTATTTAACTATGCTAGAACCCGCATTTCTACACTATTATTTGACCGTTTCGGTACGGTATGTGAGATTCGAAACATAGTATGTTTCTGTTAATTGTTACTGTGTTGTATATTGTTGTATTGTGTATTGTTGATCTCTATAATTGTTCAATAATAGGAGACGCATAATGACCGAAGCAGTTAAAGACCCCAATGCTCTAGTAGTCACATCGCAGAATCATATGCTTGAAATACTACAGGAGTCTGAGGTTTGTTAGAGCCAGTCTGAATGTTTTCTCGATGATGATGACGGTTGTGACTCTGATAATGATAATTGATAATGATTTGATGATTAAGATTCATTTTATTATTATTTATTATCAGACATGATTTTGTTTGCATGTTCATGTAAAACAAATGCCATAGCTGCCCATTCAATCGCAAAACGTAATAAGCAACACTAAAACAAGATTAAATTACTTTTTCAGGTGTTACTTGAAGATATCCAGAAAGGACTGAACGATTATTTGGAGAAAAAGCGTCTATTCTTTCCCAGGTAAATTTGAACAGATTTACTGACTGTGCGATGCCTACCGTGCAATATCCACACAGTTATACTTGTCCTATTTGTAGATAGCGCTGTTCGTTCGTTCATTCATTCATTCGTCCATCAATATATCCATTAATTAATTAATTAATCAATTAATTAATTAATTAATTAATTCATTCATTCATTCATTCCTTTGTTCGTTCATTCATTCATTCATTCATTCATTCATTCATTCATCAATAAATTGATTAATTCATTTATTCATCCATTCAGTCAGTCAGTCAGTCATTCAATAACTAATTAATTTATTAATTAATTCAGTTTTGCATGCATGTATTAATGAATATTTCATTCATTTATTCGTTCCTCCATCTATGCATCCGTTCTTCCATCCATCCATGCGTTTATTCACTTATCAGTCCCATGATTCATTGCAGGTTCTTCTTCTTATCCAATGACGAGCTACTGGAAATTCTCTCAGAGACCAAAGACCCACTACGCGTTCAACCTCACCTCAAGAAGTGTTTCGAGGGAATCGCGAAACTTGAGTTTACTGACACCAAGGAAATCCTTGCTATGATATCAGATGAAGGGGAGACCGTCAAATTTTCCAAGAAAGTTATTCCTGCTGAATCACGTGGTCTTGTCGAGAAATGGTTGCTGCAGGTTGGTGATGTACGCGGTCATGGTCACGTGACTACTGTCGGGTTAACATTGTCACGTGATCATGGTCCGTTAAACTATTGTTGTTGTTGACTGTAAGTCGATATGATGACATACTCAGACATTCAAGTGTCTAGAAAGGCAAGAGGAGAACTGGGCTACACGATTTTCCTGATTGATTATATAGAGCGCACTATGACCAGTGCATGGCTCCTAGATGTGATGATTGCAGTGATGCTGTAAATTATAACGCAGACTAATATCGATCGCTTTATCAGGCATGTCTTTGTTGATCATTTGTTGTGTTTCACAGTAACATGAATGTAATGTGTTCGTTATCAGATTGAGAATGTCATGAAGCTAAGTCTTCGTGAAGTAATGTCAGAAGCAGTAACAGCGTACCCGTCTACTCCACGTACTGACTGGGTGTTGTCATGGCCCGGCCAGGTTGTCCTGGCAACTAGTATCATTTACTGGACACTGGACGTCACTGAGGTATGTTGATATGGTTAGTATGACTAAATGTTTTCGTTATGCTGCAGGAAGAAATAAGGAACTCAACTGTGTAGAACTAAAGTAACAATAATAATAAAGTTTCAGCTTATTTTTATGCAGAACGTGTGAAATGATTTTTTATAAAGTCCATGTGCAAATGCGTGCATTGTAGAAAGCAACTTCTGCTGATGTAATTATTACCTCATGCAGAAAACTTGTCGTTGTCGTTGCGTCCTCTTATAAAATCACTCGTCTCTTTAAATCTAAATGATTTGACTGTCATCGAGCAGTTATTGTTCTGTTTAGAATTCTGTTTACAATTTTCGTATAAATTGTAAGTACTTATACACTATTTTATTGTTTCATAGGCGATGCAAAAAGCTGATGGTCTACAGGGCTACTACCAATACAGTACCAAACAAATAGAGGACATCGTAGGCCTGGTACGAGGCAAACTGTCTACAATGGAGAGAATTACACTTGGTGCTTTGATTGTTATCGACGTTCACGGTAAGACGACATACATGACATACTCTTGAAGCTATTGTTAGTAAAAAAAGGTTTAGGGTTCAACAATTCGGCCACGAAAATTCTAAACAAATTTGTGGTAGCCTACTTATAAAAATTACACGAAAAATCCAAACAAATTTGTGGTAGCCTACTCATAAAAATTACACGAAAAATCCAAACAAATTCGTGGTAGCCTACTCATAAAAATTACACGAAAAATCCAAACAAATTCGTGGTAGCCTACTCATAAAAATTACACGAAAAATCCAAACAAATTCGTGGTAGCCTACTTATAAAAATTACACGAAAAATCCAAACAAATTCGTGGTAGCCTACTCATAAAAATTACACGAAAAATCCAAACATATTTGTGGTAGCCTACTCATAAAGCATGGTCGTAATTGTTACACGGAGCCAGTTGTTCCAAGCCTGTGTCCAAGTTATCAACTGTTTAGAACTTGATTTTATTCCCTTGATAGGGATGTCTCCGATGGATAACACTATCCAAACTTATAACCCAGTGTGGTTGATTACAAAAGTTTCACCAGTAAGTTGTTCTCTATAATGCCAGTAGCCATATATGACTTTATATGTTTGGTTTCAATAGCACGTGATGTGGTTGCTAAGCTAGTAGAAGATGACGTCAGTGACCCAGCTGATTTTCAGTGGATTAGTCAGTTACGGTATTATTGGGAGAATAAATCAGTCATGGTTAAGATGATTACTACTACTGTGAAATATGCTTATGAATACCTTGGGAATAGTGGTAGACTTGTAATCACACCTCTAACCGATCGATGCTACAGGTAAGGCAACACGTGCTTTTGAATATAATCCTTTGCGTACTTAAATTAATATAAACATTGTTTATAGAAGTTACGGATGCTTATGTTTGAAGTATTGATAGACTTGTATTTACATCATTGGTAGATGAATGTTATAATTAAGGATAGGTGTGGCAACACGTGCTTTTGACCATAATCCTTTGCGTTTATTTCCCTAAAGATTCTTTGTTTTGATGAAGTTGAACGATCTTTGTTCAGTTTGAAATGTTCTTAGGCGCACTAAGTATATATTTGCTAATAATCGAGCTTTGCTTCCATAGAACATTGATGGGAGCTTTACTACTTAATCTTGGGGGTGCCCCCGAAGGTCCTGCAGGGACGGGCAAAACAGAGACTTGTAAAGACTTGGCAAAAGCTGTCGCCAAGCAGGTATGTCGACTGCCGTTGATAACATAATGTAAGTGAATTTCCATGTACTTGAAATTAATATTTACTGTAAGTTGTGTATATTGTAAATAAATTCCTTGCATGTGACGTCAAAGCAGCCCCATCTGGAGGACAAAACTAAAGATTTTTGCTCTCTTGGGCGGAGCTGTAATCCATTGTTTTGTCCTCAAAGTTGAGCTGCATTCCAAAAAAAACTGCAAAGAGTTTATATGATGATCTTATGTGTCTTGTTTAGTGTGTTGTGTTCAACTGCTCTGATGGTCTTGATTACAAAGCAATGGGCAAGTTCTTTAAAGGTCTAGCTCAGTCTGGGGCTTGGGCCTGCTTTGATGAATTCAACAGGATTGAACTGGAGGTGAGACGATTGAATTTTTTTGTTTGAAATAAAATTAAAATGTCATAACTCCATGTAGTGCGCAAAATCAATTAATCTTACTGGCAAGAATGCGAGAAATGATAATTTAAAATGTAAAATTGAACTTAATTTTTGAGTGAACTAAATTATCAGTGTCTCTAGCTACTCACTGGAGATAAGCTTTGACAAAAACAATCTCCCCGGCTGAGAATCAAACCCACTACCTTTTGTTTGTTCATGTTCAGGTCCTATCTGTCGTTGCCCAACAAATTCTTACGATTCAACGAGCCGTCATGGAACAACTAGATAAGTTCGTGTTTGAAGGAACAGAGATCTCTCTAGATCCTTCGTGTACTATCTTTATTACAATGAACCCTGGATACGCAGGACGTGCTGAACTGCCTGACAACCTCAAGGTATTTGGCTAGCTGTTATTATAAATATAATGATAATCTTAATCATTATCTACATTACAACGAACACTGGGCAAGAAAACCGTGATCATTGCCATCATCAATAGCATCATTATCATAATCATAGCTTTCTAAACACACCCTCGCTGGAAATCAGCACATCTTTTATTGGTTGTTCCGGCTAGTGTGTGTAAGTAAATCGTCATCGCTATCCTCATTACTATCATTATTTTCATAACTATAATCCTTGGGTATGCAGGATGTGATGAACTACCTGACAATCTCAAGCTGTACTGTGTCTGCTAACTAGTTGATATCACAAATCGTTGTCATCTTCAATATCATTATTATCGTCGGCTTTGTACTTGTAAATGGTTAACATCTTTTCGGATGATGGTAATACCGACCAAAGCCACTTTTCACGTTAGCGAATGGGATTCTCTACATCATCATCACCATCACCCCACTATTATTGCCATCGCCATCGCCATCAATCAACATTATCATCACCATCATAGTCATCTCCATCAATCATCATCATCATCACCATTGCCATCGCTATCAGTCACTAGCACCACCATTTTCGTTCTGTTTTCACTCTAATGATCTGTGTATTTTGTCTAGGTGCTGTTCCGTACTGTCGCTATGATGGTACCTGACTATGCCTTGATTAGCGAAATCAGTCTGTATTCCATGGGTTTCGTTAACGCGAGAAGTTTATCTGCCAAGATTGTCGCTGTTTATAGACTCTGCTCAGAACAGGTTTAATACATTCTTTATTATTTTATGCTTATTGGGCGAATGTACAATTCAGTGTCGATATTCTGAATATTTTTTTTAATTTTGTTTGTAATCGTTGCCTTACTTTGAATTACTTTGAAAAGCAAAAGTGAAATTACAGTAGGAGGACACTTGCGCCAACCTGTAAGACCAAAAAGAATAGCAGGACAGCGAGATAAAGATTCTATGGGATTTACTGTACAAAAAAGAAAGAAATTGAATAAAATAACGCATGCAATTAGGAAGAAATTAATATCGATAAGCAATGACCTATTATTTCTTCATATTTTTTTCCAAGAGAAAGGGTTTGCACTTGTGTTTGAACCCTTCGCCAAAACGAATGAAAAAGAAAGAGCGGTGCACCCTCTAGTCACTCCTTTACCGAAATCTACCAAAAGCAAATGATAAAGGAAAGTTTTTTGTTTTGTTTTTAGTTATCGTCTCAACATCACTATGACTATGGCATGCGAGCTGTCAAGTCTGTACTAACCGCTGCTGGTAACTTGAAACTGAAGTTCTCAGAACAGGATGAAGAGATCTTAATGTTACGATCCATCATGGATGTGAATTTACCAAAGGTTTGTTTACTGACAAAGATGGTAATGTTTGGTGTTGGCTAGTGATGATGATGATGGCTGCGATCATTCTTAATGCGAGTTTTCGTCTTCACTTCAGTGATGCATTTTTTTAAGAAGCCGTATCAACCACGATGCTTTGCGCACCTCTGTTATTGTTTACATATGAGTAAAATAAACAAATCTATACATAATAGATTTAAATAACCAATAAGGAAACTGTTAAGAATTCACTTGTATGGCGTGAGTGAGACACAGGACCGCAAAGCATCCTGGTTGAGACGGCTCCTTTAATCTGTCGTTTTCTCTAACAATCCCCAATTTATTATTGTTACGAAATGATTTATTCATGGTTTTCTTTTCTATTTGCCACAGTTCTTGTCCCAAGACCTTCCTCTGTTTGAAGGCATTGTATCTGATCTGTTTCCTGGTGTCCAACTGCCTAACCCAGATCACGGTATTCTAGAAGACGCGATTATTACAGCTATCAAGTCGTTTCAGCTGCAACCTGTGCCCTGGTTTATAGAAAAAGTAATACAGGTAGGCATTCCATCTTGACAATAATATCATGACAAGACGGTCCTGAAGGGGGAGGGTTGGGGGTAAAAGTGTAATAATTATAAGTCGAATCCTTATCACGTGTATACGTATTAATCTACAAAGGTTACACAGTTTTTTACCTATTTCAAGTAAACAAATGACCTGTGGGAAGAGTTGCGCACTTTTTGTGATGGCCTATAAGCGTTGGATATTGGTGCTAATTCTCTCTAAAACTGTAACAATGAATCCTATTTACTTGTAGATCTACGAAATGATGCTGGTACGACATGGTTTTATGATTGTGGGCGATCCCCTAGGTGGTAAGACTTCAGCATGGAAAGTACTGTCGTCTGCTCTAACACAACTTGGTTCAGATGAATACTCTGATGAAGTCCCGGTAAAGACATGACTACAATTAAATTACAACATTAGAGTCGTTTTCGTACGAGTTGGAACGGTAACGTATCGTAACCTAAATATCTACTGTGTCGTAACCGTACCATTTCCAACCTATGCGAAAACGATTCTAAGCGATATGGTACAGTACAATATGAATGGTCTTTTTTGTGGCGTTTTAGTTTAGACACGAAGAGACGTATTTAGGGAAGCGGTATTGCTTGATTTTGTTCTACAGTGGGCGACCTACACGAAGAGTGCAAATGTCTTCGTCAATCAGCTTTGAATAAGGCACGGAAATGTAATGATTTCGACGTTGAGATCGGAGTGTTATTAGCATTTTATAGTCTCAGAGAGGTGTGCCAGCCTTATGGTAGTGTTTTCAAAGTCTAATTGTAATGTTTTCTTTAGGTTGTATACCGTATAATCAATCCTAAGGCCGTGACAATGGGTCAGTTATATGGTAGATTTGATCCTGTCTCTCACGAATGGTCAGATGGTGAGTTGCCAGTTAATCTAAATAGCAAGATTTACATCCTGGTATCCTCAGTAGTAGGGTTATTGCGTACTCATGGGATTATAGGAGGACAGGATACAATCGGTGTGCTCGATGTCCTAGTTTTCTAAACATCCCCTATAGAATAAGCAATAAAAGCTAGTGCATTGAGACGATGTGCCCGCACCGCAGATAATCAAAAGTTCAAATCCATTGACTGTATTTTCTTTTTTTATGTAAATTCGTCTTAAGGACCCTTTTTATAATCTTTTTCTAATAATGTTTTATCAGAAAACATGCGAAATGAGTCAGTTTTGGTCGAAACATGTACCAGGTTGACAATAACTACAGGAAATGCAACAACCACTTCAAAAGTGAAACTCAGGCCAAGTCACCTAATTTGATGCCAACTCGTCACATCTCGTTCTCATACATAAGGACGTTATAATGACTTCTTGGCTTTTCGTTTCCAGGTGTGCTTGCGAATACGTTCCGAGAGCATGCGTCGTCTACAACTAGTGATCGTAAATGGATCGTGTTTGATGGCCCAGTTGATGCTGTGTGGATTGAGAATATGAACACTGTACTGGATGATAACAAAAAGGTAGCTATAGTAACAGTAATATCTTAAATATTACAATAATAATGATGCGATCAGAGCGCACGACACATAAGTACGAAACAATACTTAACTATTTAGTGCCAGATAAGATGAGTGGGAGACGGTACGGTTACGATAAGGTTACGACACGGCATATAATTCGAATGTTTTCCTATAAATTACGGTTAAGATACGGTATAGTACTGTTTCCCGCTCATATACGAAAACGACTTTATCCAGTGCGACTGGACCGTCTGTAACAAATCGCACACGGCAAATCTCAGGGTATTGATTGACCTAAATAATTCCTTCCATATGATTTGTGTTTTTTTATCAATTGGACCTGGAATATCCCCTTCCTCGCAATTTAGTCTAATAATTTCTGACATGTTTTTTTCTTCTTCTAGTTGTGTCTGATGAGTGGCGAAATCATCCAAATGTCGTCTCGTCAGAATATGATCTTTGAACCACAAGACTTGGAACAGGCCTCACCAGCTACTGTCAGTAGGTATGTAGGTCGCATTACGTCGATGTCTTATCTATTGCGTAACACCATCGCATCGCATCGCATCGCACCGTATCGTCACCGAAAAAAAGTCTACAACAACAACTACACAACGACCGAAAACGTACTTTTCAAGAAGAAATAGCCTTCGAACGGAAAGAAAGGTGCATCACTCGTCTTGGGATCGTGCAGCAATACCTCCAATAAAGTTAAAACAAGACAATCTTTTTAAAGAAAAGCTTGCAACGAATAAAAACAAGTGTTAGCTATGCAGCTGTTGCAATTAATGTACAGTATAAAGGTTGTGTCCTCGCTCACTAATAAACTGAACTGTGACATACATAGGTTGTTCAATTTGTTCTTTAAAATAAAACAAAATTTCATTGCTTTCAGGTGTGGTATGATATATATGGAGCCGGTACGCCTTGGTATCGAGCCTCTTATTGCATCTTGGATGGACAATGAATTCCCTGCGAACCTAAACCACTCCCCCTATACAGAATCAATACAGGTATCAACGATTGCAATGAAACACTAACAAGACTGGCCCAAAAGAATCCATCACATTTTTATCCTTTCCTTTTTGTCGTCTCATATACTCAGTCTGAGTCAACAGTACTTAGTTTTTTTATTAATTAAATCTCTGATTCATTCATCATATATTTTGTTGATCTTCGTTCCTTTGTTCAGTTATTACTTTATTTAATGTCGGTTTTTCCTTTACCATATGGCATTCTCACAGGAAGCCGACGGAGCGCACTTTTTAATTTCCCCCTCTTTACATGTATTTAAAGCTTTTACAAGCTACACAGAAGTTTGAAGTCAAAACAAGGATGTGAATCACTAGAAATCGAATTCTTTACCTTCAGCACAGGAGGCCGCGAACTAGCCAACTGTGCCATCCTTGGTCCTTCAAACTAATAAGTTTGTTCACGTGTGTTTCAGATGATGTTTGATTGGTTACTGCCTGCCTGTATTGACTTTGTCAATAGACAATGCCGAGGGTTTGTTAAGATGTCGGCCATGCACATGACCAAAGCCATGCTGACACTCTACTCTTCGTTACTCGATGAACTCAGGTATATATGTATATATCTGTATATCTGTTTGTTTTGATTTGGATTTTGTAATCGTGCAGGCTTTTATGTTTGTCTGTTTGTTCATGTCTGTTTGTCTGTCTGTTTATCTGTTTAAATGTCTGTATGTCTGTCTATATATCTGTTTTTGTTTATATATCTGTTTGTCGGTCTGTATATATGTTTGTCTGTCTGTCTGTCTATCTGTCGGTCTGTCCGTGTCTGTCAGCCACACCCATTTTTTGTTTATCGACTGGCTGAATGAATGTTCGTTGTGTTTGCGTTGATGTTTTTTTTCTGCTTGTTTCCTCGCATACACAAACCCATTGTTAGAGTTTCTTTTAACTCGACAGAGAGAACCCAGAAGATAAAAAGAAAGTCAACGCTGATGAAGATTCGTTTGAGGATGAAGAAGAGGAAGGAGCTCGAACAAAGGATGAAAAACCGCCCAAAACAGAGGCAGAAGTTCTTCAATGGCTACAGTCATTATTTCTGTTTTCTGTTTGCTGGTCCATTGGAGGCCATCTTGACAGCGATTCAAGGGAGAAGTTTAGTGATTTTATTAAGGTTTTATCAGCGGGTACAAATAAGCAACACCCAAGGTACGTGAAAACAATAATACCATAAAGATTACATAGCTGATGAGAGATTTTAAAGCTTTGTAGTTTCCAGCGTCTTTTTGGGGGCTTTATTTTCTGCTCTTGGCCTCCTTTGGGATCTGACCTATGGGAACTGGGCCGCAAGCTATTTTTCTCGACAGTCCCTTTCGGCTAAATTCAAAAGTGTCCATAAATTTTTCTGTATTTGAGGTTATAAGATTAAGATTACAGATCAGGATAGGGTATTTCAATGTACCACTGGTATCTTACATTTTCCAGGCCTAAAGACCTCAAGCTACCCAAGACTTACCAGTTTCCTGGTAAAGGTGTAATTTATGACTATTTCTTTGATAAATCTACCTTTGGTACCTGGCATCCATGGGAAAAGAACGTACCTGCAACTGAGATAGGTGCAAACCTTAAGGTGATAATACCCACTGTGCTTGTAGTAAGATTCCTAACACCATCAATAACAACAACAATTTTTATACGTACCAATCATTTTCTTACAGTTTTTCTGACGGTTTATATTGCGTGCTAACTAATTTCTGTGCTACCCCATTTTGCGATGTGATGATTTTACTATTTTATCCCATTGTGCGATGTGATGGATTTTACTATTTTATCCCATTGAGCGATGTGGAGTTTTATTCATCTACTCCAGAGTGCGATGTGGTGTTCTGCCCTTCTACCGCATAGCGCGATGTGATTTTGAATAGTTCAGTTTCATGTTCTTTATTGCTCAGGCTAAGCCTCGATAGTATGTGATATATTATTTTATACGAGGTACATCCCGTGGGAATGCACCAATCCAAAAACAATATAAATACCAATGGTTTTGTTTTGACTCTTTTGTCAATTTACCTACAACTGAGCCTGAGCAAGGAAGAACTTGAAACTGTTCAATTGCTTCTTGACCACCCTAACTCCAGCCCTTACCCTAACTTACCATTATTCTCTTGTTCAGTCCAATATTGATAAATCACTGTGCGATTGTTTTCAAAGCCAAGTGATGTAATCATCGCTACTACCGAGACTGTCCGCCAAGAGTACTTCCTGGAGCTGTTATTATCACACGAGAAACCTTTACTGTTTGTTGGACCTACCGGTACGGGTAAATCAGCTATTACCAACCACTACATACTGAGACTTCCGTCTGAAAGGTTGGTACCACACATATGATATGCTTTCTACTGGTTTTCTTTTGGCGTTTTGCCAAGTTAATCGGAGGTGTATCAAAACAAATCATTACATAAATGATATTTTTTATATCTTACCATCTAGATATATCGCCAACTTTATGAACTTCTCAGCACAAACTACTGCCAATCAAACCCAGGATCTGATCTTGTCCAAACTTGATAGGTATGTTTATTTTTTTAGGTCGTGTTTACACAGTTGTCTACAAATCTGACATTAAATTCATGAAACTTTCATGTTACGGATCGGAAAAATGTTGATAGGACGTTTGCATTGGAGCGAGATCAATTGCTCCATTATTTCGATATTTCATCTAACCAATGAAACCATTTCACTTTCAGACGAAAGCGTGGAACTAATGGCCCACCAATTGGTAAAAAGTGTGTTGTGTTTGTAGATGATCTTAACATGCCAGCTAAAGAAAAATATGGTGCTCAGCCTCCTATTGAAGTGTTACGTCAGTTGGCTGATCATGGATACTGGTTTGACAGGTTTGTGATGATCCATTCTGCATTTCATCCACCCATCCACCCATCCGGCTATTCATCCTTCGATTTATTCATTTACTAGTTTATTCATCAATCCATTCATTCGTTCGTTCCTTTGGTTAATCCCCCAGATGTTAATTCAGGCATCCTAAAATGCATTCATTCGTTCGTTCGTTTGTTCATTCAATTCTCCATACGTTAATTCAGGCATCCTGGAATGTATTCATTCATTCATTTATTCGTTTGTTCGCTCATCCATTTTCGCTCGTTCGCTCGTTCGTTAGTTCGTTCGTTCAATCCTCCAGACGTTTATTGAGGTATAGTGGAATGAATTCATTCATTAATCTATCCATCTATCCATCCATGCCGTGCATTTTGTTTGTTCGTCTACTTACTCGTCTCTTGATCTACAGAAAGGATACGTCTGTGCTTAACCTGGTCGATCTATTAATGGTTTCTGCTATGGGTCCACCTGGAGGTGGCAGGAACGAGATAACCCCTCGATTCTTATGCCATTTTAATGTCATCTCCATTGACTCGTTCAGCGTGAGTACAATGAAGAACATCTTCTCTATAATCATGGACTGGCATTTTAACCGAGGTTTTGAGAACCAGCTACGACGTTATTCAAAGGTATATTGTACACGTTATGAAGCAATAATGTATTAATAAATGAGCTCTTAATTACTGGTGTTTTGAAAGTCTTTCTTCTTAGGAAGAACTACATGTAACGACCAAAACGTCTCTGTTCTTTTGATCACCACAGAGAACAACATTATTCTTCAACTACGATTGTTTTATTGCAAACACCAACAGTGTCTAAATAAATTTATATTTACATTCAATTTGATCCGTCTTAATTCGAATATGTATGAGATGAGAATCATGACTTCAATCACCATATTTTGAATGTTTTGTTCATTATAGATCATGATCAGTGCCACCATTGAAGTCTATAACCAGGCGATAAAGAGCTTCCTTCCTACACCATCAAAGTCACATTATGTGTTTAATCTTAGAGATTTCTCCAGGGTTGTCCAGGTCAGTGATAAAAGTATATGAATACCAAATAAGAATATTATAAAGGAATAATTGTTGGCTTGTTTCTACCACGTCCCTTTCAACAATTCTGTCATAAGAACAAAGAACCCATCGAAATGATCTTCTCCAAAACAATTGACATTGCCAAATTGTAATAATAAGTTGTAATAAAGTATACTACACCGCAGACACAAAACAAACCAAAAGGAAATGTATACAATAATGCGTAAAAAAGCTGTAATAAAGTACAATACGCTATAGAGTGTATTTCATGTGTTTTTACAATAAGTTGATAATAAACTCAATACCCAATTCCGTCTCCTAGCTCATGCTCTCCTGAATGAAGTGATAAACATTAAGACATTTTGTATCATTAGCTCGTAAAATCAAATGAACTTACAAACATATGGATGGGTGGGTGATCAATCGTATTCCCGTGTGTTGTTATTTTCCAGGGTATTCTATTGTTTCCGGGACAGTGTGCTACAGACAGTGGTAAAATCATTCGTCTATGGGTTCATGAGGTTTACCGTGTCTTCTACGACAGACTTGTTGACAAGGAAGACAGGGAGTGCTTCTTCGATATTGTCAAGGTACAATTCAAACTTCTGTCAACTTTCGTTATAGTGTCTACCTTCGGGACCGTAACTTGATATCAATAATAGAGAGTCCATGCTACAATAGTGAGATTTTGTTGTGTCCATTACTTTCTAGGCGGGAATTGATGTGTCCACTATATATTGATGTGTCCACTATAGCGTCTGTAATGTCCGTTAGGCCAGCGCTGGGTGTACATTTTTTCTTTGCACAAATGTTATCCTCGCGTTTGTAGTAGATTGCAAGAGATTGGATAAAAGTATGAGGACGAAATTTCTTCCTCTCAACTCTAAGCGCCGGTAACTTTATGAACTATAAATGGTTGCTTTGCTAAGCGTAAATATTTTGGATTTTGCCATACACAAGCCTCCTGTTTCAAATCCTTCCAAACGTTATAGATAATTACTTATATTTTTGCCATTAGTCTATTTTCTTATTGATCTATCTGATAGCACTTTAATTCTTTGTATTGTAGAATGTTATTGCCAATGAGTTCAAGGAAAAAATCAGCATTGTCTTCACCCATCTTGTTGACACTGGTACCCAGGTTACAGATAACACTCTTAGAAGGTTCGTACAATGTTTGATCAAGACTTACAATTTCAGGCGACGTTTCTACCCTTGTTTGTTCTTCTGTAATTGGTCAGTTTTACGTATTCTAGGATCAGGACTATGAATTGTATGTCCTGTTTCTCAACAGTCAGGACGCTTAGTAAAAGCACCTTGCAACAGATAAAAGGGCTGTGCTGTAGTCAGGCTTTGGTTAGATTAGGTTAGGTTAGGGTTAAAAAAAACTCAATTTTGCATTTCTTGTAGTTTGTTCTTTGGTGATTTTCTGGATCGTAAAGCAAATCCTAAGTTATACAACGAAATCGAAGACCTCGAGGAACTTAGTCAGGTAAAACGTTATACAGGACCTATTATAAACAATTTTTTTGTATAGTCGTAATATCAATTATTGACGATAGGAAAAGATAAAAAAAAAAACACCAGAACAACCATAGCTTCATCGGATACGTTCTTGACATATATTAGTTACTATCGAATACAAACACTAAAAGTGTGCAAAGGAGATATCACTAAATAGTGCTGTTTTATGCTAATTGAATATTTGTTTTCTTTTGTTTTATTCGTGCTATTAACAATTACTAAGTAGTAATAACTAATAATTAGTGATTGCCTTGTACTCTATTAATGTTCTCAACATTTACGATTTGATATTGATTTCAATAGAAAGTATCGATGTAATATCGATTACCACGTGTATGTTGTAGGTCATGGAAGTGTATCTGGAAGACTATAATATATCCTGTAAGGCTCCAATGGATCTGGTCATGTTCAAGTTTGCTATCGAACACGTGTCCAGGATATGCCGCGTGTTGAGACAGCCTAATGGACACGCCCTTTTAGTAGGTCAGTTATATGCCCGTTGTCACCATTATTGACATTAATATTAGCAAGAGAGTATGAGATAAGACTCATCAGGGGATCTTTCCATTTTATTTTTAAACTGAAGTTATTTCGGGATGGAACGTGATTGGCCAAATTGCAGGAGGCGCGGTGGCATCGTCAAAACATCTCAGGACAAAAGTGCGGAGATTGGTAACAAATTTCTAAAAATAGCGCAACCAGTAGAGCCCCTGATGGGGTCCGGGGATAAGCTCTCTTACCTCATACTGTCTTGATATTAGCTGTCGTTGTGCCATTTATATCACAATGATTACTACATCGTAATCATAAATTATCATTAATATATTCGCCAGCGCCACTACTATGATCGTCGCCATTATTATGACCACCATCGTCATCACCAATAACTCCATCATCAACACTATCTGTATTGTCATCATCACCATCACATCACTCCGATATTTTCAATTCTGTTTAATTGTGTTTAATTTTTTTAATATGAACAATTCCGCCTGACGGTCACGCACTTAATACGACCACCCCGTTATCGCGACTATTTGTCAGGCCCTGTCAAAACCCACAACCATACATTTTCTGTAAAAGGTTTACTTTATTTTTTTTTCGTAGGAATCGGTGGCTCTGGTCGTTCAAGTGCTACCAAACTAGCTGCATTCATGTCAGACTATGAACTCTTTCAAATCGAAATCACTAAAAACTACACCTTCTTGGATTGGAGGGAGGACGTGAAGAGAATGTTGAGGAAGGCCGGAGACCAGGGAGTGTCGACTGTGTTCCTATTTGGTGATCATCAAATCAAGGTAACGCTCCAGTACCTTAAGCTTTTATTTGGCGCACAATAGTTAAGATTTGTTTCACACTTTGCACGCACTGAAAGTGTGCAACATAAGTACCACTAAATAGTGCTATTTTATGCTAATTCTATTGTTTTCATTTGTTTAATTAGTGCTATTTACCAACACATTTAGTGTTGTCACTCTAATTATGCTCAGTTTTCATTATAATACATATATTTAATATATCCAAATAATATCCAAAGCGGTGAGATCGCTAGCCTGCTCCCTCAGCGGAAATTAACTTGTGGACGGCGTTGTGTGATTTAAATAATGAATGTAGAATTAGTGGTCATGAGTGCGAGTGTCTGCCGACATAGAACCATGATGTTTTGGCGCCCATGCCTACCCTAGGTGTACACTGTCATGTGCACAAAGATAAAACCTACAGTCAACTACAAACATCCATTTAATTTAACCATGTTTTGTAATTGCTGGTTAGGACGAGGCGTTCCTAGAAGACTTGAATATGATCCTAAACACAGGAGATGTACCGAACATCTACGAACACGACGAAAAAGCTGAGATTATTGAAAAAGTAAGTATCAAAAACTCATATTCATGCGATTTCAGAAATATTCAGTTTCGTGCCAACGATTTTGACAATTTCAGTAGCTCGTCACGTTGTTTTGAATTCTTTGTACATTTGTTTTCCTTGTTTTAATGACACGCATTCTCTATACTGTAGATGCAAACAATTGTCCAAGAAAGAAACCTTAAAGTAGATTCCAGTCCTCTCGCTATGTATAATTTCTTTATCGAGAGAGTTCGACGTAATCTACATGTGGTTCTGGCGATGAGTCCTATTGGAGACGCCTTTAGAAACCGTCTTCGTATGTTCCCGTCACTTATCAATTGCTGTACTATTGATTGGTTCCAGGTGCGTTAGCGTCCTTTAGTAATAGTCAACTTTCTTTTTTTTTAAGTGTTTATTTATTTATTTGTTTCTTTATTTGTAAGTGTATATTTTAGTTTTTTTTTTGTTTCTTTGTTTTTTCTTTCTTTGTTTTTTTGTTTAAAATTTGTTTGTTTGTTTGTTTGTTTACTTATTTGTTTTTCGTTTGTTTGTTTGTTTGACCATTTGTTTGTTTGTTCTTTTGTTTGTTTATTTCTTTCTTTATTTATTTGTGAGTGTATATATGTTTGTTTGTTTGTTAATTTATTTATCTGTGAGAGTAGATATGTTTGTTTGTTTCATTGTTTATTTGTGTCTTTCTTTGTTTGCTTCCATCATCCTTGGTTTGTTGATTACACATGTGTTATTCTTTGGTAAACAAACGTATTTGTTGCTGTTGACCTATACGATTGCAAATCACAGGCCTGGCCCGAAGATGCTTTGGAGATGGTAGCCAACAAGTTTCTTGACGAGGTTGAGATGTCTCCTCAAGTACGAGCTGAATGTGTATCCGTCTGCAAACACTTCCACCAAGGTGTACTTTGTGAATCTGAGAGGTAAGCAAATCATATTAGGGACGGAGCATTATATATTTGAGGGAAGGCGGTTTGGCAAATACCAAAAAAAAAAAAAAAAAAAATATCGAGCAAAGCCTTAAACAGAAAAAAAAATCGTGCACGGCAGTTGTGCCAATAAAAAATATCGTGCAGAGAGGAAGAAAATATGCTGCACAACCATCACGACATGGGGAAAAATATCCTGCAAAAAAATTCCCCCCCCCCCCCTTCAAATATCTAATGGTCCGTCCCTTATTCAAATATATTCTTGTGAACCAGGTATTCGCTCTGGTAATATTTTACGCAAAAGTATGCGTGCTACTCATAAATTTCGCCTCTTGACTCCAAATAGTGCAGAATGTTCTATTCAACTCTAAAAGTCTCCAAAGGAATTAAGAATTTGAATGTGAAAAAGAATTCGCAAAGAATGCTAGTAGTTGATTGTAGCTGAATGACGTCATAATGAAAATTGCCTATTGATCAACTTATTCCTATTGAATCTGATACTCTTCAGGTATTACAATATTTTACGACGTCATAACTACGTCACACCTACGTCATATCTGGAGCTGATTCGTACATTCAAGTCTTTGCTCGAAAAGAAAAGACTGCAGATTATGACGATGAAGAGTCGATATTTGAAGGGATTAGAGAAACTTGAATTCGCTTCGTCACAAGTAGCGATTATGCAGGAAGAATTGAAGGAACTACAGCCTGAACTGATACAAACCAGTCAAGAAACTGAGGAACTTATTAAGGTCATTGCCGAGGAAACATCGGAGGTTGAAGACAAGAAAAAGGTGACTTGCATAGCCTCTTTCAGAAAAGCGTTTGTTTCGTCACACGTCACTTAATCTCCACTATACAGCGTGACGATACAGCGTGACAATACAAACCAGTTTGCAAGGGAGGCTAACTTTTTCCCATAGTAAATTGCTATTAACTATGCTATATACTAGTTGTAGATAGATGTGTTGTCTGAATTTGCTTGTAATAGTTAGCTTTTTATATCGACTTTTTAATGTTGGAATGATTTCAGGTTGTTGAAGCAGATGAAGCTGTTGCCAACGAGGCGGCAAAAGAATCCCAGGCAATCAAGGTGAGAAAAGCTTGGTAACACAACTTTAAAACGTGAAAGAGATGCTCTTTATTGACAATTGTTTTGTACAACGTAATGTATAATGTTTTCGATTGCTCTTTATACCATAGGACGAGTGTGAAGAACAACTAGCTGTAGCCATGCCAGCAATGAAGGCAGCTATTGCAGCTCTTGACACTTTGAAACAACAAGACATCACTCTTGTCAAGTCGATGACCAACCCACCAGCTGGTGTTCGTATGGTCATGGAAGCTGTTTGTATTCTCAAGGTATCTTGTTCTTGTGAAATTCTTTTTGTTTGCGGTGTATTACAATTTCATTATTTTACATTACAAAGGCAGATCCAGGGGAAGGGGGCCAAGGGGTGCTTCCCCCTTTTGGGAAGACCGGATTTACTTTTTTTGATAGTATTTTTAATTTTTGATTGATAATCAGTAATTTTTTGCATCCCCTTTCAAAATTTCTGGATTTGCCCCTGCATTATTATACTTAAACTATTACGTTTTGTTTCATGGTTCATTTGAAAACGACTCTGATCTAATGATAATTGGTCATACATTTGACCTTTAAAGATTGCACGCCACATTAGTGTGAAACGATTTATAACTATTTAATGCTAGGTAAGATTTAGTTATATGTACTTTCTAAAAATTCACCGAGGCATAAACGAAGACAGCTTTTAGTTTCATATGAGTGGGAAAAAGTATCACATCGTATCGTAGCCGTAATTTCCGTAAGAAAACAATCGAATCGACTGCGTTATCGTAGCGGTATCATATCTTTATCGTTTCTGACTCATGCGAAAACGACGCCATCAACATTGTCAGTGCTACCACTTTAGTGGAGGGACCTCACAACAAGTCGGTTACACTCGTGGTCGCCATCTGTATTCATCTTCTGTCCGTCATGCTTTGCGGGAAAACAACATGAAGGATTTCGTCCTTACCATCACCACCTTATTATTTTGACATTTTGTTGTTTGACAGGGTGTAAAAGCTGAAAAGAAAATGGTAGATGGTAAACAAATAGAAGACTACTGGGCCTCGTCGAAAAAGGTATAATATCTGTAAATTTATAGTTAGCTAAATTTGCAGGAAAATTGTAGTTTTACAGAATAGCTGAATTTTTGTTTTTAAACATACGGTAGATCATCCTGCTTGTACATAATCAGTAGATTACTTTACATTATATATGAATCAATATTTACAGTATATTTACAGACCATTTAAATTAATATCATTCATATTCCTGATATTTTCAAATATTATTTCGTTTCTAGCTGCTTGGTGATATGAAGTTTCTTGATAGCCTCAAAGTGTTCGATAAAGACAACATACCTCAAGCAACAATGAGGAAGATACGGGACAAGTATGTCAGTAATCCAGACTTCCATCCCTCACTTATCAAGAACGTCTCGTCTGCTTGTGAGGGACTGTGTAGTTGGGTGAGAGCCATTGAAGTCTACGATCGAGTTGCTAAGGTACAGAGAGGAAACGTTTTATGTATATTCTAGTAAACGGCACTACTACGTTTTTCAACAGTTATGTACTTTCGTGTACTGGAATTAACTTTACTCTTCTTAGCTTCACTCTTCTTTTCGCGTTTCTTCTGCTGCTCACTGTTACATCTTCTTCTCGTTTTAACTCTTCTTTGCTTCATCCCTCTCCACCCCACTCCATTAGTAACTGCTCTACTCTGTGTTTTTAAGTCTTGTCCAACATATCACATTCAGTTGCCAACATGTCTGGTTTGTTCCATAATTTCAGCTTGTTGCCCCCAAGCGAAAGCGTCTTATCGAAGCAGAATCCGTCCTTGAACAACAGATGGCCAATTTGAACGAGAAGCGAGCACATCTAAAAGCTGTGATGGATAAACTTATGAACCTTAATGACGACTACAGGGCAAAGATCAACAAGAAAAAGGTACGAAAATCAGATGGGGATTATAGTATTACAATGCGAAATATTTTCTGATTATAAGGTGAAAGGATAATATGAATGTGATCGTCCATATCTAGTTTTTTTTTTTTTGTTGTTGTTGTTGTTGTTTTTTTTTTTATATAACTTCAATAAATTGTTTACATGTGCTGAATTTTCCAGGAATTGGAGAGAAACATTGAACTATGTTCCAAGAAACTTTTGCGAGCCGAAAAACTGCTCAGCGGACTTGGCGGTGAACGAACAAGATGGACGCAGGTCAGATTGCAGCTAAAAAAATTCGTTGTATTGATAATGAAATGAATACTTCATACATCCCATCCATTCTTGAAGTGGCGTTTTCCGACTTATATTATCAATTTACATTCTGTTATTTGAGCAACACTAACACAGTTCGCACGAATGCATAAAAAACCCTATTGTGTTTTATTGTCTATCTTTGTATTGTATTGTGTGTTTTGTGTTCTCGTTTTATGGATATATTACATCAACTGAGTGCTATGTAGGCTCTCCTAATTAAAATTAGGTCTTTACTAGTTTTCATCTCCATTCATAACACAGGTAGCCCAAGAACTAGAGGAGACATATACCAATATTGTAGGAGATGTGTTATTATCAGGTGGTATCGTTGCTTATCTTGGTCCCTTTACGGTGGACTTTAGATTGGTGAGTGCTCTTTCCTATTTCAATCTGTTAAATACTTTGTACACTTCTCTGAAAGCTAGTTCAGAAGCGTGCGTCCTAAAAGCTTTGGCCAATTATTTTACCTTGTCAACATGTATCGTGTTATATTACCCAATTCAAAAACCACCCAGAACTAAGCTTTATTGTTCTCTGTATTTTGATTTCACGATCGAATCACTTAATCCAAACTTGCACTCTTCGATTAGGTCCATTTCAGTGTTTGTTTTTGTTTGCTTTTCTTTAGGATATAATCAAGACATGGTGGTCGTTATGTCGAGAGAAGGCAATCCCGGTATCAGATAGCTTTTCCCTGTCAGCAACCCTGGGCGATCCACTTGTTACAAGATCATGGCACATCTCTGGGCTTCCTGTTGACAAGTAAGGCTTGAATGTGCTTTAGCAGCTTTTGCATTCATTTGTTGTCTTAAAATCTCGATCACATAACATTTTTACGTGCTACATTATGTGAATCCATAGCTCAACTATTGTGATATTGTAATGATGATGACATAGGGACAGACGAATTGCGATTGTTGAAGATGTAATATTTGTTGTTCCTGTTTTTTTTAGTTTTTCCATCGATAATGCTATCATTGTGTCTAACGCTCAACGTTGGCCACTTATGATCGACCCACAAGGACAAGCGAACAAATGGGTCAAGAACATGGAAAAACCAAACAAACTACAAGTCATCAAACTATCGGATACTAACTATGTACGGACACTGGAAAACAGCATACAGGTACCTAACGCTCTCTATTCCTCCATTCCGCATTCGTGATTCTGTTGCTAATTCGTTCTTTTATTCGTCAACCGGTCGTTTCGATACATTGAAATATATTTCGTTTTAGAGTGATTACAAACTTGTTTTGTAACCTTCATCGAAACGACCAGACATCTGTATCAGAACGACCTAAAATACTTGTGTGGAAATGTATCATGTATCGGAAGGACGTGCGGTTTCTATACAATGAAATAAATTTCCTTTTAGAGTGATTGTAAACTTGTTTTTAACCTTCAACGAAACGACCAGACATCTATATCTAAAATACCTGTCTCGAAATCTGTCGTGTATCGAAACGACCTGCCGTTAATTAAAATACATTCATTAATTTGCTCACTTTTTTTTCTAAATTTTCAACATCTATATTCGAAGGTTTTTTATATTCATTTTCATTTTATCTATTTTTACGCACAGTTCGGGAATCCTGTGTTATTGGAAAATGTTGGTGAGGAACTGGACCCTATTCTAGATCCTTTACTTTTACGTCAGACGTTTAAACAGGTATGTGTTTCGTATTTTGTAGTTTAAAGATACATACACAGTAGCGGATCTAAGGGAGGGGTGCAGGGGTTCCCCCCCCCCCCCCCCCCCGCCCCCACCGAAAGGATTCAAGTCCTTGTTTTCTCAAAATATCCTCAGTATTTCATGTTTACTGGGTAGTGCATCTCCTCTTGAAGATGGTGCACCCCCTCCTGAATAATGTCCTAGATCCGCCCCTAATAAATGGCGTACGATTTTGACTCATCAAAACTAAAAAGCTACGTACAATCTGGGTTTTTTAATCATGTTTTTCTGTCTTATAACTGACACATTTGTTTTAGGGAGGATTGGAATATCTGCGTATGGGTGATCACGTGATTGAACTGAGTAAGGTAAGAGTAACATGCAATGGAACTCGTCTGCTTCTTCGATTTTCTATTAGCTGGGATATTGAATAGAGCATGATATGTTGGATTAAGACAATTATCGACTGTCCTTTTCCCATTTCATGAAATATTAGATAGAATGACTCGACAGGCTCAAAACAAGATTCGAGAGACGAGAGAACAGGATCGACGGCGGTGTCGCAAAGAGTTCTTTTAGGTTGATCAATTCAACTTGTCTTGTAAATAAGAATAAACTTGTAAATGTGGCGTAAAAGGTCCCACCCCCACTTTAGAAACTGTTCCGACGACCACGAGACAGGCAGTAAGTGTTCAACAAACAATTAGAAACATGAACACATTAATCGATCGTCATGTACCAGAATTCTTTGCCTACTTTCTGTTGTAGCGCAATTAGCACAATTGTTCTGTTAATCTCCAAAGATATCACGAATTTGAATATGAAAGAGGAGTCGCAAAGAATGCTGGTAGTCGTAGTAAAATGACGCTATAATGCAGATCGCCTTTACATGTCATCGTGTAGATCATAATTTAACTTAAATTCTCGATATCCCACCAGGACTTTAGATTTTACATTACAACAAGATTACGTAATCCTCACTACCTACCTGAAGTCTCCATCAAGGTAAAGATATTTGAAATCTCACTTATTGTGCTAACCAGCTTTAAGCCCGGCACACACTAGGCGACAAGTCGCAGTGACTTGTCCCCGCGACATGTCGCAGCGACAATTTCCTCCCGTGTGTACTAACATTTTTTGGCGAAAATTGTTGTCGCCGCGACAGAATTTTGTTGCTGCGACTTGCCGCATGAAATCCAACCGGTTGGGATTGCTGAACCAGTGCACACTGAGACGACATGTCGCGGGGACAAGTCGCTGCGACTTGTCGCCTAGTGTGTGCCGGCCTTTAGAGTGATTTGCAAAAATCAGTAAAATAAATAGCGTATCACCATTTGTTACACGTTTTTTATGCGTTTTCTGTATAGACTCCTTACAGCTCGTTAGAATGCAGCTCAACCTGGATCGGATGACAAAACAATCGATTTCTGCTCCCAAGAGAGAAAAAAGCTTTTGTTTTGTCCTCCAAATGGGGCTGCTTTGATGTCACATGCAAGGGATCTATATGTGCTACACTTTATTATACCTTGTTTTTACTTTTTAGACTTAAAATTGTTTGACGGTTTTTTAAAACCATTATAACATCATTTATTAGGTAACTTTGTTAAACTTCATGATCACGCCGCTTGGTCTTGAGGATCAACTTCTTGGTATCGTAGCTGCAAAAGAGAAACCTGGACTCGAACAAAAGAAGAACGAATTGATTTTGGAAAGCGCTAAAAACAGGAAACAGGTACCTAAGATTCTATGGTTAATTTCTCAATATTACATATATCATAACAAATCATGGCACTCTCGTATGAAATGTCGCGTGTCACACTATACTTTTTTTATGCCGGATTTTATCACGGGTTTAACTATGTCACAGGTGTACGTCAAAGGCTCATGTCACGTGTTTATGTTACTTGTTTATGTCACGGCTTATGTCACGGTTGAGGTCACTGATTTATATCACGGGTTCATCTCACTGGTTCATGTCACCGGTGTATGTCACAAGTTCATGTCACAGGTTGATGTCACGGTTGATGTCACGGCTTATGTCACGGATTTATGTCACGGGTTTATGTCATAGGTTTATGTCACGGTTTATGTCACGGGCTTATGTAAAAGGTTTATGTCAAGGGTTGATGTCACGGTTGATGTCACGGTTTTATATCACGCGGGGTTATGTCGCTGCTTATATCACGTGTTTATGTCACGTATTATGTCACAGGCTTATGTCAAAATACATTGTAGCGTGATGTGTTTCCACAATATCACATGACAATACTTGTATTTTAATACTATGGTACGTTTTCCATTCCCTGGCCATATTTCTTGCATATATATCATTGTTGGACACCTGTCGAATGGTAAATAATTATCTGGGTGTGGAATCGACAACAGGTCAATATAAAAAAGTACGTATCAGATGATCACAATTCATTCACAGAGTAAATCTTCCTTCTGGTTTCAGCTAAAAGAGATCGAAGATAAGATTCTGGAAGTACTGTCAACAAGTGAAGGAAACATTTTAGAAGATGAAACAGCTATTGAGGTAGAAAACTAAAACGTGTACATAACCAAAACCAAACAAAACAGCCAATAATCAAAATTGTACATGTGCCAAATTGACAATCTTGAACAAAAAATAGTCAATGCTATTAGCAGTCTGTTGGTTCTGTGATGGGTATCGTAATTGTCTGAATCACTTTACGACCTACAGGTTTTGTCATCAAGTAAAAAGCTATCGCAGGAAATCTCAGAAAAACAGGAAATTGCTTCCAAGACAGAAATGGAAATCGATAAGACAAGGGGTGGATACAAACCTGTAAGTAACAATTACAAGATTATTGGAATATATCAGTAGATTTTCTATGTTATTACTGTTGATAATATCTGATATTATTAGTATAATTTAGCAAATATGAATTTGATTGCTGCCGTTGAAATGTCCACTGATAAAGCCGTGGTATTAGTTGTTGATATCATAAGAACAACAAATTCCCTACTGCCACCATCCCCACTGACTGATTAGGGTGTGGTAAAACTTTCTTTTGGTTTTGAATTTTTGCCCAATCAAAACCCACCCATATTGTAGCTATACAAATGTAAGTAGCCCATTAAGTAGGTTTGTTGTTTTTCTGTGCTTTAAAAATCAAGCCTATCTGTCTGCCATAGTACTTTCAGCACCGATCGTCTAAACTAGTGATCGCCCACGTGGTTAACTATTGCGTGCATAGAGAGACATTAAAGGGCTGTCATAACACTTGATTTAATTGTTTTTGTTGAAATCGATGAATCTTTATGAATTTCGCATTAAGCAATAACGATAATTAGACGCTTTCAAATTGCATTTTTTTTATTATTTTGATGTAAGTTACTATATGCGTGTGGCCGTGTTTAGGAGAGACGCTTTCAAATTGCATTTTTTTTTGTTGTTGCCAAAAATATTTGTTTTATTTTTGCTTTTCGCTTACTTGTCTTGTTATCGTTTTGATAGTTTTATGCAAATCGGATTGTATATATAAAATTTAAAGTGATGTTTGTGGTTATTTGCTTCTGTCTTGCACGGCTAGTGGCTAGTAATTTTATGAATGCGTTCGGTGTGTAGCTAGATGGCTTATTTGACGTTTCAAAATCATCGCGGATTCCAAACATAGCCTAGTTTTTCACTTCTACATTTTTGTGTATTTTCTTATGTTTTGTGTAATTCCCTCAATGCTACTATTTTTGGTACGTCTTTTAAGTAACTTCATTCTAAACATTGATCGCACTACTATCGTGAATTATAGATGCCCGTGAAATAATGTTTACAAATACACAAAAGTACATTTATGTAAATATGTATATTTAATACAATGAAAAAAATAATGAGATAAGATGAGGTGTTAAGATTATATATGTTATTTTACTCGGAATTGATATGAACTAAATGTAAGAATTGACTGGAGTAAAATTAAAGAGAGTCAGGAAAATTTATGTCCACCGTCATTTGGTAAGGTGATGTGTGTTGCTAGCTTTGTTCGCATGATGTATGGTCGTTATGGTAACATGGTAGCACTGTTGCAATACATGTTTAGCGATAATGGTGATCCACTTATAGCTTATCTCTTGTAATCTTATTACATGTAAATATATCGCTGATGGTGTAAAAATTGCAATGTGTTAAGGGGATTTTCAAGAACAACACGAGTAAATGTTTTTAAACCTCCACACTTAATAAGGTAAAAATCTTTGCTCTTCGTTTCATCGAAAAATGGACCTTTGTTGTTCGTTTGAGGATGGCAACATTGTTAACAGTGGCGGGTCTGTTGCGCATTTATCAGAAGTTGTATTTTATTTATTCAGAAATTCATTGTTCAATTCAATTACAAGTTCAGTTATTTGTTTATTCATTCATTCATTCATTCATTCATTCATTCATTAATGTATTCATTTAATCTTTCATTCATTTAATCATTCATGCATTCATTTTTACATTCATTCATTCATGCTTTCATTCATTCATTCATTCATTCATTCATTCATTCATTCACTCATTCATTCATTCATTCATTTACTCGTTCATTCACTCAATTACTCATTCATTCATTCATTCATTTAATCATTCATGTATTCATTTAATTATTCATGCATTCATTTATTCATTCATTCACTCATGCATTCATTTATTCATTCATTCAGTCATGCATTCATTCATTCATTCATTCATTCATTTAATTATTCATTTATAAATATTTATGATTTGTTATTCGTTTATTAAATTAGTATTTATTTATTATGTTTTATTTCAATAATATCCTATTTCGCTTCTCCTTTTTTATTTTTTATTTTTTTATACATTTATTTATCAAGGCTACATTTTTTTCAGAAACAAATTAGTGTGAACTCAGCTTCAGTAATGTTTTTTTAATGCTGACCGGCATAAATGACTATATTTATGAGCTGACATTGCTAAGTACGGTTTATTCACTAGCTTACAGTAAATCCATTTCATTGACATTAGTTTATCCATTATTCATGTCGAAATGAATTTAGCCAAACGTATTAAATATCGTTTACTTCTTCTTCTTTTTTAGTGGTATAATTTTAAATTTGATCAGTAGAGTTTAAGTAACGGTGGAATCTCTTAATTCATATCCTTTATGAGGTGAACGTGAGCTGTCATCATGAAAATTCAACTGCTAATCGTCCTGCTAAACTTTTTACTTGATTTCTTCTTAGTCGTGTGAATTGGAAGTTGATGAGAGTTGCACGATTGAATCTCTTTCATTCATATATATTCTATACGAGGTAAACACGAGTTGGTTCATCAGAATAAAATGATTACAATGCACTTACAACGTGGAAATTCAACTGCTAATAGTCCTGCTAATTTTTGTTTTAACTGCAGGACTTTGCTAGTTCAAAAATGTAATATTAATATTGAGAGATGCGGGGTACTTATAGCGATATTCTTATCTGATTGGCTTTGGACCTTTGCCTTTATGAAAACTACACGCTTTAAACCAACACTGCTGCATAATGTTCATCCCTTCTCCGGCAAAAATAAAAAATTAACCTTGTTTAAAATGCTGCACTTATTTTTGTTAAAAAATTCAGTCAGACTTAGGATTAACATCCCAACGCCTCTTCAAATATGAAGGTTTCCAAGTATTGTCGGTTTATATGGTATTGGATATAGGTAGTTAATGGATTAACTTGTTTTTGTACGTGATCTTTACACTATGTAGTTTTCATTAGATAGTCATCCGTGTAAAATGAGTTAAAAAGCCATTTGTTTAAGTTGTTCTGATGACAATGTAATCAAGGTGGAGGTGGTTGTGGTGGCGGTGTTGTTGTCGTGATATAGTGGTAGTGGTGGTAGTGAAAGTGGTGATGATAGAAATTGAAGCGATAATCATCATCACTACCGCCATATCATTCATCGCCACCATCATCATTATCGTCATCATCACCAGCATTACCACTACCACCGCCATCGCCATCATCATTATCGTCATCATCACCAGCATTACCACTACCACCGCCATCGCCATCATCATTATCGTCATCATCACCAGCATTACCATTACCACTATCAACACCATCATTATCATCATCATCGCCACCACCATTACCACGACCATCATTATCATCATCTTCATCATCATAAAACAACATCATTAACAGCCGTCACCAAAAAAAAGTAATAATGTACATGTTGCTGTCGATCGTAATTATGTTTTTATTAGGATTTGAAATTTTGATCATTATGGTGCAGCCTCAAAGAGGCGTAGTTACTATGACAATGCCTTCGTTGTTTGTAAAGTAAATCGGATTGCGTAACACTCCTTATAAGGGTGAAATTACCCAGTAAGCCTTCGCGAGTGTGAACAACAGCGCTCGCTATACTCGACTCGGCAAGATTAGCCTTTTAGTTGCCGAACGTTTTCGCATCTGATTCACACTGTGTTTTTAAATGTATTCGCTTGTTGAAGATAAATTTAAAATCGATTTTGTCATATTTTAAATCAAGAGGAGTCGATTGCGAGTTATTTGTTGGTAGATTATATATATGATAATTTGTAGGTAGAGTCTGTAGAGTGTATTTGCATGATAATTGTGCATGTCATATGGAGCGAGCCGAAAAAAGCGAGCTACAAGGGTCTCGACGTATAATCAGAATGATAATCTAAAAAAATTATGAGCTTATACTGACTACCGAACCAACTTAGCCCTCAAAATAATTTACACTTTCTCGTTCGTATGTTTTTTATTTTATTTTATTTATTTATTTATTTTTTTTCCACTCTGTGTAAACATTAATTTGTGTCATGTTCCATGATATTGATAAAAGAGCGTTTATGATTATATCGATAATACGTAGTTCTCGCCGTGCAATCAACAGTTCTAGAAATTTCAAGTTTATGATTAACATTACTGTATTATAGTTCATTGGTGTGATTTCCCCCAATTTAAATTGATAAAACAATAACGTGAAAATCTCTTTGACACTGATAATAGTGTATTCAAAGCAAATGAATTGTGTAGTTTAATCAGTTTAATGACAAAGGGAATGTTCTCACGTACAAACCAAGTCGTAATTCAATTTATTTTTTCAATTTCTTTGTTGTACTTTCTGAAGAAGATAGCAAACGTTTAATGTTCATTTGATTTCGAATCTGACAACACATTATTCATTTGTTATATTGTCCATACCTTTTTTGTTTGTTTTTTTATTTGATATTGATTAGTTTTTTGAAAGTAATTACATATTATTTCTTTAAATTCTATCTACAGACGAACAGCTGTTTCGGGTTTGATAACAATGAAACAACTATTAGTTCATCAAATCTGCTTGGATATTTTGTCAGGTGAACTTCATTAGTATGAACATGAAAATTTGTCTTCATGCATTACTGCGGAACAAGCATATAGCTCGTACCCTGTTTCTGAAGTACGTTTTGTTCCTTGCGCAGGTGCAAAAAAGGATGCAAGTAAAACTTGAATAAGATACTACAAAACATAGACAAACATTCATTCACTCATTGAAGCAGTTTTTGAAATAGACGTCTTTTTCCTGTTCGAGAGTATACGCCGGTTTAGTTCTTCTCTGAACCACGTCTAACATGTCAGACATGAGTTTGTCATGCACTTCACTTTCTCAATAAACGGTATTTATGAAGATAACAGTTGTCAAAAAAGCATTTAAGGCTTTACATGTAATATTTCATGACAATGAAATTACGTAGAACTCTTGTATTATGCATGTAAATATACTTGAATAGTTTCTCTGTGTGCGTACATTCTCTAGACAGTAAATCGATGTTATAGTGATTCTGATAAAGGGATTAACACTGATCAAGAGCCCAAAAAATATATTAGATTGTAATCTTGTTTTTATTGCATTTTCATTGGTATTTGTTGTATATTGATACTCAAAACTCATTGTTGGCTACAGAAACCGTATAGAATGAAGAATTTATATATTTTATCATAGTCAATATAGATTTTATGGATATTTTGGAAACCACTTATTATATAAATGATATTCAATCTCATAATTTATTGAAAAAGTGAGAACTAATGACTGGTTGTCTATCGTCGAATGATCTTGCTCAGTCAATAAACTTCAGTTTTCGAAGTTAAACTTCAAAATACTGTCACAATAAATGTTTAAACCGCAGATTCGAACATTTTTATTAACGGAGACAGAGATTTTCCTTTATTCCCCCTACTTCTCATAATATCTCTTGACAAAGATTCTGAAATTTTAGAGGTTGCTGTTCTAGACCTGTAAATGGTCGACAACCGACGGGCCGCTGCTTTGCGCAGGTCAAGTTTCCCAAGACTGTACAGTATTGGATTAAGGAAGGAAGATGCGAATCTGCACTTATACAGTAGGTTTTCGAGCCATTCGGGAAGATCGAATAGTTCATTGCCAAAATGGTGTTGTATAACTATTGCATAATAAGGAAGCCAGAAGATGCCGTACGTTATGATCATAACTAAGAAGATCATTACTGCTCTTCTTTCCATCACTTGTCTCTTCAAGAGCGTTTTTCGTCGATTTTCGTGTATCAAAAGTTTCTCCGTTTTTTGTCGCTGTCTCTTCACTTCTTTTAGTATTATAATGTATATGTATGTCAGGATTATAAACGGTGTCACGTAAAATATAGTCATACAAGTAAGATGGTAGACAATGTTATATCGTAATACTTTATCGTTGATCTCCTCGTGTGGTGAGATATTCATTGGTATCCATGTAAGCTGGACTAATGCCACAACTAGAGGAAGCATCCATAGGACTAACAACGTCTTTTTAAGGTAGAACCGGTACAAGTACTGTTCGTAACGCATCGTATGCACAATTGCAATGTAACGATCACAACTGACTGCCAAAATATGAAGGCTCGTTGATATTGATATGAATCTAACGAATATGGTAGAGGAAATACAAAAGGGACCGTAGGCCATGAATGTACAGAGATAGATCAGCGGTATTCCAGCTATTCCAGTTAGAAAGTCCGCCATCGCTAAACTACCCAGAATGTAGTTAGATTTCTTCCTTAAAGACGGTGTTTTTGAGATAAGAGCAATGACCAAGCCGTTTGTAAGACATATTAAAACCGCCATTAGCACTGGGAAGATGTGAGAAATGGAGAACTTTGATTCGTCGTGGTCATCTTCCTCCTCATCACTATCGTTAACCATCGTCTTCGCCGTTAAGTTGAAATCCATGCTCACGATGTCTAAAAGAACAACCATATAATATAGTTACCTCGCAATCCACTCTCTTCTGCTTATTACACTAATGTGTAAATTTAAACTGGATTATGAGCCGGTAGCTACCAGCACGTTTCTAATTTTTTGCGATCTTTATACTAGCTTTTAGTGAGAGACTGATGAAGCGTTTGATGTTTAAATGAACTATATCCAATTTATATCATCGTGCATTACACCCTGACTATGATCGGAAGGGTTGCCATGACGCCCGAGAGATTGAAAAAACCTAACGAGGCACAGACACTTATCAGATTATTTCAAGAAGATCAAGTGCTGCAATAAGCTTTGATGTAGTTTTTGGCATTACTTGCAAACTAATCAACGATGTCGTAGTATTACTTGACAAGTACATTAGAATAGAGTAGAGTTGGAACTTTAATGACATTGGCTGGGAAATTATTGTGTAGTTTTAAGCGAGGCTTTTTTTTGTGTTATTCAATACTGCTGGCATTAAATTCATCTATTCAGCCATCGATAGATTCAGTGATTCACATTCATTCATTCATGTGTTCATTCATTCGCTTATTTAATCATTCATTCATTGATTCATTCATTTATACAATCATTCATTCATTATTCATTCATTCATTTATTCATTCATTCATTCATTTATTCAATCATTCATTTATTCATTCATCTCTTGTTTTAGTTCAAACACTGTTATTGAATTTGTCTTTTTTTTATTTGATAATATGTTTTTATTTATTTGTATTCGTATTTTATGTATGTTTTGAGATGTGCTTATCGTTTTTTTTATTTATTTCCGTGACCACAAGGTATTCCGACCAGCACGTATATATATTATTCGTGGCCTTTTATTCGTGGCCTAGCGAAAGTGCATCTTTACAAGGCATCTGATATGATCTAGTTAATGTTATTGCTGCAATTACTAATTGAACACGGCTTGATTTAAGATAATAGAATTATCCTATATATCAAAATTACCAAACAATAAATAAATTGAAACTGAAAAAATACTACAAATTGATGTATTGCTTTAACCTGCGTACTTGGAGAGGGGGTTTGGAAAGGGATTTGGGAACGAGAGGGCTAATATGGTATTAGCTGTCGATCCTCTCCATTGGCCAAAATGCAGTTTTGTCCTCAGAAATTCGATTCTGCGGGTCATCAAACTTTCAAGAAATCACTTATCGTTCTAAGGATGAGATTGTTGGGTGATCAAATCAAATATTGTCGTACCAAATTCAACCCAGTCGAATCAAATCGAACGATAACGCTTGTTACAATCACTTACCTCAATATTTGAATTTTGTTTCGTATTTATCGTATTCCGTTTTCAAATGCAGTCCCGAAAACTGCTATATTTTGGTAAGCTGTTTTTAAACATTTGAAAGTAGTTTTAGAGATTTTTATGTTATTCAAAGATTCAATAATCTATTATAGACAAAATTCAAAAGAGTCATTTGTTGAACATTTGTGCTTTAGGAGATTACATCTAATACAATAAAATGTTTCGATAAGTCTGAAAGTGCTGTCAAACCTGTATTGTTGCTTCAGACGGTTGCTTCGAAAGTGTATTGATATGTCGGTTAAAGTTTTAAGACGATAAAGAGATTTTAAAACACATGTAGCAGGATTTTATTTAATCCTCTACTAAATAACATGCAAGATAGGAGAAATGATGCAAGTCCATTTTCATTTGCTGAAAACAGACTTTTCAGAATTGAAAACTTGCTTGCTTGCTTTTCGTGGTCGTTTTTCTTTTCTTACGTACTTTATCAAATCTGTTTTATTTTAATAGTTATATTTAATTTGTTCAGTGCTGAATGAAATGAGATAAAGAATAAATGAAAAAATATTCTATAATAGAATACCGAAGACGTGGGTTCGAATCCCGCCAAAAGCATATGATTTTTTATCTTGTTCGTTATTTCGTTTTATGTTAAAAATGCCCATTTCCGTGCTCTTTCTTTTGCGTTTGTGATATTGACAATTTATAATTAATGAAATATACCAAAAATGTGTTTGCCCATTGATTAATCATTTCTAATATTTTTTCATGTATTGTTGTATTTTGTGTTCATACATATATTATAAGATAGAGTAAGGTAAAAAACCAGGTGTTATTATATTAATATACTACAATTTTCAGTCCGGTAACCCTCTCATTTTGGACCCTTTGTTTAAACGAATAGAGTGGTCAATTGTATGTGTTTTTGTAGTTTGACTATTTCATTGCTATTTTGAAAACTAATAGATTTCTAAATATACTCCCCCCCCCCCCCCCCTACACACACCCAAAAAAAACCTGAAAAAAATTGCGCATGAAAGGGCTCCACATAAACTATATCGATGTCAAGGAGGTTTAATTAAGCAGAAGGTTCAAGAGGCTTCATGTTGACCCCATTATACTCGTGCCGAATTCAATCATATTTAACGTCCGAAGAAAAATTACAATCAACACCTCTCAAGGACTATGACGTTTATCTAAACACTTCCTGGACTCGGGCACAATGGTAAAAAACTACTATATTCTATCTCGCAGTTACCGTTTCAATTGGAACGCCTTCCCAGAAAATCCCAGAAAAAACGGGAAATGGTGTGTGGGTGGGCGATGTTCAGTGAACATTTATTGTTTGTCCGGAGTTTGGCGGATGGTTGTCGTTGAATGTAAAATGAATACAACTTGATTTGTGACTAATGAGAGGAAAAATTGCAGCAAACGTTGGTCCACACACACGTGGCGTTAGGCCTCTTCGACTTCCGTTTTTATTTTTCCCATTTCAAACCTTGTGATGTCATGATCACAGATTTTGAAACAATACTTGCATTAGTAAATATTTCTACTTACTTTTCTTGAAAGAACCATGCATCCATTAGAGAGTTTGTGTGATATTGGCAAATAGTCAATTTCCATGCGAAGCCGTGGAAGGCCATTGCCAGAACATTTAAATTGACGGAATTACAATACAGGAAGAAACATTCCCAAACGTTTCAGGCCCATCTAATCTAATAAACGTTCTTAATATGTACCAGCTTGCAGGGTTTTAGTGAGTTTTTTCTTACGAGTGAGCTATTTTTGTTTATCCATTACCAGTGAACAAAGTGAGACAGGTGAAAGACCAATGAGGTCAAAGCGATTGCACTTGATGCTGCTTCTGTTGCACAGGAAATGCGAGAATATAGTATTTTTTACCGGTATTCAAAATTCTATTTTTGTTAGTGATTGAAAACATTTCTCTTAATGACGTAAACTTGATTTTGAATGGATATGATGAATAGAACAAATAAGCATTGTTGTGTCTAATAATCTCAAAAGCTGAGATACCTGACGAAATAGTCTATTGTTTTTGGTTGAATCTTTCCACCTGTGATTCAAATGGAAGAGTTCCCCTTGATAATTTTCTTAGTCAGTGAAAAAACAAGACAAACCACCTCGGAAAGACACAATCGTTCATCAGCTAGAAAGTATAAATTTTACGTTTTCTGTTGATTTCATGTTACCTCTGTGTATATGCTTATTATTAAAACAGCAAACCCGGTCAATTGAAAAAAATTGCCAAGAAGGCTAAAATGGTAGTGGATTTGAGTGTCTTGCTGGTATTGTTGATAGTGATGAAAGTTTGTGTGTTGGCAGTCCCAATGCATATCGGGTAATATGATTATGATGATAGTGGAATTTTAGTGGAATTGATGTCATTTTGCAGTCATATGGTTTTCATGTAAATGCAATAGATCTAGTGGCGGTGGTAGTGGCGGTGGTAGTGGTGGTGCTAGTGCTAGTGGTGGTGCTAGTGCTAGTGCTAGTGCTAGTGGCGGCGGTAGTGGTAGTGGAGTGGTGTTGGTAGTTTTATGTCGGTAACTGTACTGGAAACAGTAAATGAACTGACAAACTTGAGGCCGACATTGCGCTCATATTTCTTTATCCCTTTATCTGTCAATGCTCCTTGTTACGGGTATTTAAAGCTATTACAAGATACACTGCACAGAATGACGTAAAAACAAGAGAGTATGAGATAAGAGAGCTTGTCCCGGACCCCTGATGGGTGCTATTTTTAGAAACTTGTTACCAACCTCCGCACTTTTGCCTTGAGATGTTTTGACGATGCCACTGCGCCTCCTGCAATCTGACCAATCACGTTCCGTTTCCGAAATAACTTTACTTTAAAAATAGAATGAAAAGATCCCCTGATGAGTGTAAAGCCTACTACGGGTGATATGATTTCTTATCTCATACTCTTTTGGTAAAAACAAGGATGAGAAGTCACTAGAAATCGAACTTGCTATCCTCTTAAATGCAAGTAGCATAGTGGTAGCATTGTACCTTTATGTTCTTGATTATATTTTGATCAAAAAAGGTTTTTCTTTTTTCAGGTAGCAAAGCATTCATCGATCCTGTTCTTCGCGATCTCGTCAATGGCCAACATCGAACCGATGTATCAGTACGCTTTAACTTGGTTTATTAATCTTTATCTTCAGGTAAAAAACATATGCTACCTAGATTGTCGATCTCTTTGATTTGTTTTTATTGACTCTTTACGGCTCAACACACTGAAAAAAACTGTTCTTGAAGGAGTACTAATTTGTGCTACGATTATTTGAAATTGTAATAGATACCAAGATTACACTTGAATAGTTAGCTTTGAATTTGGGGTTTTGTGTTTAACAAATTAGTGGTAGACCCTAACACCATCTACCGTCCATTTTGCATCACTGTTTGAAACGAGAGAGATTTTCATACCGTGAGAACCCGGTGCTACAATCTTGGACATAAATGTTGAGACTCTTTGTACACTTTGACATTTCTTGAGTATGTTTCCTGAAATACATCGTTGTGATAATCTTTCTTTGAACCCCCTCCCCCCCCAAAGCAATGTTGTGCTCCCTGATGGTGTCTTTCTCTCATGAAGAACAACATTGGTCGAGGGAGGGAGGGGGAGGGGAAAATGTTGATGCAATATGTAAAGTATAGTCATGAAACTGTGCAATTTTGGAAGAGTCTCAACTATTCATGTCCAAGATTGTAGTTTCTTCTTGTATCGTGTTGATCAAAAAGAGCCAAATAGTTTGACTGAACACATCAGTCTTTATAAAATCCCATAATCTGGTATTTAATGAGTAAAACAAAGCGTTCACATTTGTAAAGAAATTCAATTGTAGTTAATTTGATCCACGGCCAAGGAAAGTTTTTCTGTATTCATTTATTTTGATATTTGTTAATTTGTAGTCAATCAACAACAGTGAGCCGTCCACAGAGCTGAATTATAGAATACGAAATCTAAATGATCATTTTACGTACAGGTGATGTTTGCATCTATTCTTCGATTACTCTTATATTCTTCTCTGTCCACAACATCCCCTGCACATACCTTGCTCTGTTTTGCTTTACGCGCGCGCGTCTCTGTTCGAGTTATTAGTTCGCCTATGGCCTGTTTACATGCTATAGATTACCCCTAAGTAGTAGTGATATGTTTTAGCTAGTGGTGTCCCTTGGGATTAGAAAACAATCGACTTGTTCCTACTACACACTTGAACAGGCCCTAGCTTTGCTTGTTGATTAGTTGTTTTTGCTTTTTAACCGGTTTTGTGAAAGCCTATTCACATGAGATAGATTGCCCCCAAGTGACAGGGACAAGTCTATTTTGTTAATTGTGTCCCTTTGAACTAAAAACCAAAGAACGTGTCCCTAAACTGGGCAACCTACCTCAGAAGAACAGGCTCCGAGTGTCTAGTGTTAGTTTCCTAAGCCCGATTTACACGGTGCGATTTGTTGCGCGCGATTTGTAATGTACGACTAGTCGTAACTTCTAAAACTAGTCGCTCGCGCTCTAAAACGTGTTTCAGAATGTTCTACGACTGGTTTTAGAAGGTTTTGAACCTCAAGACTAGTTGTATAATACAAATGGCATACGACAAATCGCACCGTGTAAATCATTAAATTAAATTATTGATTCTTATTTTAACAGTGTTTACATCAATGTCTGTCGTTCACTTTTCGAGAAAGACAAGCTTCTCTTCTCGTTCCTGTTGTGTGTCGGTATCCTTCAAGGAAGGTAAGAAGTTCTGTCTCCTCTGCTACACTGCCTACTAAGGCATCCCTCTGAAAAAAAATTGAGCTGAATTTGCATCCTTGTTTTTTTTTCTTTTTTTTTAATTGAACAGTGAGTTGCAGTGGATATAAATCTACATTCTACAATGCTTTTTTTCATTTTTGAGTCAAACGAAAATAGCTATATTTATTGTTTGTTGGTTTTTACGGCTCCTTTCGTGTGCTCGCATCCTTTGCCGTGATATCTATTAATCCACAGAAAGCTTCAAGGGGTGTTTTTGTCTAGACACTTTTATATTTTAAGTTTTGAAATAAAAGTAGGGATTTCCTTCGAGCTTTTAGGATATTGTTCGGAGCGTGGCATGTTTTTTTTATCAATTTACTTTTGCCTTTTTTAGTCTATTCATTCACCTATTTAAATTCACGTATTTCCTGTTCGTAATGACGTTCTCGTCCTTCCCCTAAAAACCTGTCATAAGTTCAACCTGGCGACTCTAAGAGGTCACCTTATTTTAAATCCCCTAAATCGTGCAACTTTGTAAAAATGAGGACCAGAAATGAAAACTGGAACATATCAAATGTCAGCTTCTAATACACAACACAGGGAAAGTGACAATAAATTAAAATCATGAAATCAAAGCTGTAACGGGTTCAGGGGAGCTCTCTTAGGGCCAGTCGCCTAATGCCTTAAGTAATGTTCAAAATCCTGCATGTTATATAGCTAGCACACACGATTTGTGAAATCTTCAAACGAAATGATGTAAAAACGAGCGCACACTCTTTCTTTTTTTCCGCTTTTTAACATCTGACAATTGTAATTGGGCCATGTGATAAAATACTTATTGACTGAATTAGGTCTGGTTGTATTGGAGAACATTTGGCGAGTCGTTTACATGGTCCTCGCTGTTCTTGTTCTCATATGAGATCACCGACTCTGGTCAAATGTTTTCCGTGCGGCTCAACCACTCAATCACATGGCGTGATTAGCAGAAGAACAATCTCAAACAGTTCACTTGTGTACAACAGCCATTTATTGGACAATCAAGTACTTAATTTGCCTGCAAAAGGCTCTTATGAGGAACAAATAAGTTCATACTGTTCTTAATTATTATTGATGGTACGTGTTTGTTGTATATAGCGGTAAGCTAGACGAACAAGAGTGGAGGTTTCTACTGACGGGTGGTATTGCCTTGGAATGTAAGCTCCCCAATCCCGCTCCAGAATGGCTGACCGACAGGTCTTGGGCCGAGTTGGTACGGTGTTCAGATCTCCCAGCATTCAACGGTTTAATAGAACACTTTGCCGAACATGTAAGAAACGGGTTTGTTGTACTTGTCTCTGTTTTATTATATTGATAGACGGGTTTTATTGCTGTGTTGATATGGGGCCACCCCAAGCAAAATTCGAGACATGCAGTTTGCAATAGACTGACGTCAATCAAACACGTAATTCTACTTGGATGTACAAAGTCCAGTCGTACCGTTTGTTCGTTTGTTTGTTCGTTCGTTCGTTCGTTCGTTCGTTTGTTTGTTTGTTTGTTTGTTCGTTCGTTCGTTCGTTCGTTTGCTCTTAGTTCGTTCGTTCGTGCGTTCGTTGGCTCGTTCGTTCGTTCGTTCGTTCGTTCGTGGTTCGTTCGTTCGTTCGCGGTTCGTTCGTTCGTTCGTTCGTGCGTGCGTTCGTTAGTTCGTTCGTGCGTTCGTTCGCTCGTTCGTTCGTTCATTTTGTTCGTGCGTTGGTCGGTTGGTCGTTTGTTTGGTTGGTTGTTTTTACCACCTAGTAACCATACAAAGTATCACTTCCCTAATCATCTCTTTTTGTTTAGTTAGCAGAATGGAAAGCATTCTTCGACTCGGCAAACCCTCACAGCGAGCCGTTACCAGAGCCATGGGTAGATGATCTTAACAAACTTGAACATTTGGTTATTTTACGATGTCTGAGGCCTGATAAGGTATGAAATTATTGTAATTGTATTTAGACAGTATATAGTGCTAATGACGATGGTGGTTTGGTGATGATGATGGTGGTGATGATGATGATATCGATGATGGTGGTGGTGATGATGATGATATCGATGATGGTGGTGGTGATGATGATGATGGTGGTGATGATGGTGGTGATGATGATGATATCGATGATGGTGGTGGTGATGATGATGATATCGATGATGGTGGTGGTGATGATGGTGATGATATTGATGGTGATGATGATGGTATCGATGGTGATGATGATGATGGTGGTGATGATGATGATGTTTTTCAGTGAACATTACTAGTGATGATAAGCATTACTATGATAACCAAGCCCTTTTTCGCTTTGTGTTTTATTGGCAGTAGTTTTCACGATTACATTATGTATGTCACTGATGTGATTCTATTATTATTTCGTTGTTTTTCAGGTAACACAAGCTGTTACTGAGTTCATAGTTTACCACATGGAAGAGCGATACATCGAACCCCCTCCCCTGGACCTGGCTAAATGTTACCAAGATTCTGATTGCTGTGTACCTCTGATATTTGTCTTATCTCCTGGTGCCGACCCTATGGCTAGCTTGATGAAGTTTTCAGATGATATTGGTATTGGACGATTGCATGTACAAACTGTTTCACTCGGACAAGGACAAGGGCCTGTGGCGGGAAAACTAATTAACAATGTAAGTATACTGTGATTTTGATGGTTGCAAGGTCAATACTGGTTTTGATGATGATGATGATGGACGTGGTGGTGGTGTTGGTGATGATGATGACAATGGTGTTGGACGATCGCATGTACAAACTGTTTCACTCGGACAAGGCCAAAGTGGCTCGTAGCGGGAAAACTAATTAACAATGTAAGGACCATGGTAATGATGAGCTGTCGCATCTTCTTTTATTTAAGTTCTTACTGTTGTATCTTTTTCTTTCAGGCTTTGCAAGACGGTGACTGGGTGATTTTACAAAACTGTCATCTTGCAACATCTTGGCTTCCTGTGCTGGAAAAGATATGCGAAGAGGTTGGTACCTATACTGCACGAGCCGCTCAAATTGAATAACAAAAGCAGTATGAATGATAGACCATTGAAAAAGAAATCATTACATGTTAGACCACGAGAACAATCAAGCAACTTGTGTAAATCATAATGAATTACTGTCATTTTGTAGGTTATTATCCCTGAAAGAACGCATAGCAAGTTTCGTCTGTGGTTGACAAGCTACCCAACAGATCGTTTTCCTGTGTCCATTTTACAAAATGGTAAGTATGTTGATAAGATCTGGCTTTGATGTTGGATTGACAAAAAGCAAAAACGTCTGCTTTCCAAGTGTTCTGCGTTTCAGTTACGTGTCGTTGGGGTTTCATCTACGCTTT